>OY757264.1:3293272-3614746 GCA_963584085.1 Pyrausta aurata
GGCTATATCTCAAGTATTTTCGAGGGATTTTCTCGTGTGAGCCAACGCGTTACCGTTTCCCAGTTGTCAAAGTTATACTAAAGAATGAGAGAGCGTCAATCATCACCAAAAACGTGGAACCACATGTCTTCATCGTGCCAATATCCTTCAAAGTTACAGGGTCCTATTTTACTGAACTATCGAGACTGACGATTTACCCTATTTACCCAAATTTTAGTGTACGAAACATTCGCACAATATTCAGCTTTATTCTCATAAGTTTAAGTGTTATTCTTGCAAACTCACATATCCTACAATGTGGACCATAAAGGAAATTATTTGTATAGAACTTACTGATAATGTTTCGTTGACACTCGTCCTGTGATATCCTCACTACTATTCAAACATGCTTACATAATAAATAATATGAAATCTTATGTACTACGTTACTGGTACGCACAAACGTAAAATTAATTATAAGAACAATGAAAAGCAGTACCACCGTATCAAAACTATTATTACGAAAGATTAAAAACCATGAAATTTGTATTTGGAAACCCCTAAAGCATGTTTGAACGGTACCATCTTAACTTTCAATACAATTTAAAGTACTTTCCACCTTTTCCCAAGTAACCTTAATGTCTTTCAAATCTTCAATTCGTATAACCTTTTATTCTTCTAGTCTTAATGTCATATATCGTCAGTCTATTGTTTTATTTTTCATTGAAATTATTTTACGAAGTGTAATTTGCCTCATTGGATGTAAATTGGCAATTCGGTGAAGACTTTAGAATCCCCGTAAAGTTTACTTTGGGCAAACCGCTTCATTGAGACTTTGCCTGCGCCTCAGGTGAGGTCTCAATGTAGCGGTCTACCTATAGCATGAGTACATACTTAGTACAGAGTATTAATAAATCGTAATGGTTCGATGATTTATTAAAAAACAAAAAATACATAATTCTGTCAAAAGCAAAGCAAAGCGCGTGATGTCGTCTCTTTGTTCAAACAAAATGAATAAAAAAATACAAAAAAAATGTATTTTCTTTTCAATTGATTAATTGTAGTAGTTACTAGATAATTTAATTTGTATCTAATTCTCCCAGTACCCTATTTTGTATTTTTTTCAATGTTTAGTGTAATTTTTAAGTAAATATTTGTAAATTATGTTAACGACGACATACGCTGCTGTGACGTCAGTGACGCTCTCTCAACGATTTTTGTGGTTTAGAAAATCCAAAGCTTTTTTATTTCTGCTTACACCGGCTTAAGTTGCAAACGGGCGGCGCAAACCACTAATATAATATTCGTTCAATGTAACCCTAGCGTAAGGTACGTTTCTGTGACATACCCTAGTCAGAAAACAAAACAGTGGTAGTGTGTTGAATGTTCGTAATATTTGGTCAGTTTATTGCTTAGTCAACCTGTTTACTGACTATAAGTCATGATACGTTCCTTACGGCACTTAAAAATAATGAAATGAAAAAAGACGTAAATGATTTTATAAATTCTATCAAAGCGACAATGAGAGATGTGTCAAACAATCGAACTTGATTATTAAACGAAGAAATGTTATTCAGGAAAACTATTTTATTATAGTTAATCTTCGCTTTGGTGAAGTTTCAGACAAACTTTTTTGTTGTTGGATGTAGAGAATGATTCTCTTGTATTATGTTCTCTTATTCTATGTTGATTCACAGAAAAGACTCCTGTCCGACACCACAGAAAGACCAAACTATAATCATACGTTGGTACAATTAAAGTAGCTATGTGTTTTGCTACGAGTACGAATCGCATCTAAATACATACTTCGAAATTAATTCCGCACACAGCGTAGTCGAACAAGAGTCTTACTGAATCATTCTTCAGGCTGCTTTTCCACCAGATGAAACGAGAAAAAACTGAATTTACAGCCTGCAAACATTTGGATAAGTGTCAAATTATAAGAGTTAAAAAATACCCTTGGTTAGATAACGCACATCCTACGTTACATAGCTGTGCTAAGCACATATTTTGTGAAAAAGCAGTCTTATATTTCCTTCTACTTTGAACTTGTTTGCCTAACAATAAGCTGACCAAACTTTCAGTATCATAAGAAACAAATACAAATAGCTGACCTAATTTATTTTGAAAGCATTATTTACTTCACCATAATATTACATTTTCTTATCATAATTTAAATTATATTTTTTTACATTTCTAATTACTGACTTACTATTTTGTAATTACTCATTAGTAATTTATTCTTGTTTTGTTACTTATTTTTATTAAATTTTATAGAATATAGACGTAAGTTTGTGAATCTGATGAAGTGTTTTCGAAAGGTTTCATAGTTATATCATTTGGCAGCGGAAAATTTTCAAAGAATGATGAACAAAATACTCAAATAGCACGGATGTTTTGTGATCATGGTTTAAAAACTGTTCATCGTGACTGTATGGGAAATTGTATTTTTTCGCGTACAATTGTTTTGTGATGTAATCATTTGACCAGTTTGATACTGTACTTTATCGTTTTTGTGCTTGAAACTTTAACACGTTCCGGGACAATATTCCAGACACAATAGATGTTTTATTGATACAATATTTGTTTTCATAAATTCACGTAAAGAATATTATTTTACATGATAAAAATCGCAGGGGCTAAATAAAGATAAATTCAAATTCAAAATCTTTATTTCTATTTAGGTCATGAAATGACACTTATGAACGTCAAATATACAGTGAAAAAAATAAAAATAAATGTGCCCTGAAAGGGCCGAAACATGTCTCCTTATCTTTAGGGCCCTACGAGCGATGCGAAACAGAACACAGACAATTAGGCAAGTGCTGAAATAAATCAATCTTACTTGTAAAGGAACTGTAAGCCTTGAAACAGGTAAATTTTAAACCAGTGTGTAATAACTCATTAGTAATAGAATTACATCACAGAATAATAGTACCTGCTGGTCTGTCTTTGCGTTTTGTCATTGCAGCATTGCATATGTAAGTTTCATATTGCGCTTAAGTGTAATAAGTTATACATTCCATCGCGAATCATAACTACATTGTAATATATTTTTTTATGTTTGACTTTGTATTCGTTAGATTTGATTTCAATGTTGACTAAAGTGAATACAATTTTAGCAATTACGGATGATAATAAATGAAAGCTATCATTTTACGCTGTTATATTAAAATATTTTCAAAATAAAATACCGAGCTACGTTGTTGCTCAAATGGTATTTATTAAGCTGAAGGGCAATACAAATATTTTCAAAAGGATAATATTAATTCGCACAAACAGTTTGAAATTTTAATCCGATTGTGGCGAAAACCAATATTTCAAATAGCATTAAAAAGATTTAATCTCTTGTAGAACCAGAAATGAATCAAAATTATTCGTAGGTGTCAAAAACACAATGTTTTGCCTATTTTTGTTCACTTCAGTCTCCATTAAGGTGTCTGCCTACTGCACCATAGCATAACACGATCATGGTACAGTGATACATGATACAGTGTAGTGGGCCCAGGAGCCCTATTTTTGAATCACTCGCGTCAAGATGGCGAGTGAAATTCAATGATTAAAGTCGAATTTTGGAATGAAAACCAGTTGTAATCTACACAAAAAGGATTTGAAAAATCATTGCTTAATTTTGTGAGTACTCACGTCTAGTTTTTGAGTGATTTCCGATGATTTTTTATGTATTTTTGAACGAAAATCACACGCTATATCCAAGCGAGTGATTCAAAAATAGGGGCCATGACCTTTAGAATTATTTTCAACACGCGTGGTTAGATTGGGAAATCGTATTGGAAGTACTTACGCATTTGTATTTATGAATTAGATGAACAATCTGTTATTTATTCTATTCAGCTATTTATAATGTAAGAATAGTCGTAGTTTTGGCTTTTCGGGTTAAAACCCATTTTTGAGAATCTAAATGTCTGTATTTTTATGCCGTAAGATAAAAAATAACCTCTTAAAAAATAAATGTACTGTTTGTTCGTTTTCTTAGGTTGGTAACATTCATAAGTAAAACAAGAGACGAAAATGCATGTATGTATTTAACATTCTCTTTTTTATTTTTGCTTGCATCATTCAAAGAGCAGTTCTTATGATCAATTTCTCTATGATCTTAGGTATTCATATAGCATATTACATATCTCACTAGATGGCGTTGGCAGCTCTACGAGTATAGGAACTATATTGAAATGCTTTGCTAACATATTTTTTTTGTCACTTAAAGTACTATTCGTTTAGAACATACACTGATAGGTATATGTTATACCACTTCTTTGCATTTAATTAACTTTGACCGAAAACAGTTATACTCTGCTTTATTCCTAAAGTTATGAGAGCGCCATCTATTAATGAAAAAACGTCTAAGACAAGTTCAAATTAATATTTTGGCCTCTATTTCTAATTACGTGTACTTATGAATTTATTTCCAGCAGAACTAGTTTATAGTTTAAGTTCCTATATTTTTTATCTTACGGCAATATGTTAATGCCGTGTGTTGGCGCCACGAGCGCCGACGGTGTATCCGGTACTTTCAGATTGTAAACGTAATTTTATCCGTAATTAGATATGAGTAACTAATAAAATCTTACCAAAGAACTTGGGTTTTCTTTCTTGTATTTAATAGTGCTGTCTTAATTTTACTTCATGATGCACGAAAGCAATAACGGTCTTTCGCACAATGTCTTGATAAGTTCTGAGACAAGCCAAATACTTCATACAAAATTACGTTCCACATTTGAATTATTCGTTGGTTAGTGCTTTTTTATCGATGGTGAAACAGGCCCTAAATAGATTAAATTAATATCCACTTCATAAATATTAATTTGAAGTAAAAGATGAGACTTTGCCACACATTATTAAAATTTTTTTCGTCTTTCAACTAAAAAGCTTAAGAAGACATTCTACTTATTTTTTTTAAAGATGCTGTCTATCCCTTTTTACGCGAATGTAACTTTAAATTAAATAAAAAGGACGGCGACTAAGATTTAGTCACACAAAATACCTTCAGATTCGTACCAACTGACCCTGCCACTCTCAGCTAGAAGGTTCAACATAATTTACACTTCGGAAACATAGGATTAAGCAACTAATCTTCCCAATCAGGCAATACCATATAGATCTAATTGGAGCCACTTAGAATATGGTTGAAAGCGCCGCCATAAATGGGCAAGCCTTGGTGCCTTGGCTCTCTTCCGATAGAAGCGTTTTGCATGGCCTTTTGGTTATAGAAGCGGTTCCGGCTACGTGATTTGTTGGTTGGGTAAATATTATTGTTGTGGACCAAGGTTCATTTGACGATCTTATTCGGATTAGTATTGTATAGATAAAGTCCGTTTTTCTTTGCTTGTCGAATATTGTAAACAAGTTTGACATTCTTTTTTAGCAATAAACACAATACTCAACACACAACCTACATAAGTGATTCATGATTGAACACAGATCTTTTTAAATCATATAGTTAATTAATTTAAGGGTTGGTACGTAAAAGTGATAAAATTATTGTTTACAATGTTCGACATGAAAAGCAGAACGGACAGAATCTTTAATCCTCATAAAGTAGGTAAGTTTGTTTAAATGGTTGAATTTGAACAACACCAACTCTTTGTGAGCGGTGCAATACGGTGCAATATGAAGAGGCTGTCTTCCTAACAGAGACTAAAGGAAATCAAAATCGTAAATATGAGACCTAGAAAAAATGCATTCGTGTTGGCGTAAAGGCCGATCAGAAGAGGTCGTTTACCATCAGATAAACAGTTTGAGATCTCAATGGAATTGCGCGGAATTTTACGTATTGGTGACCTACAAGTCTGCTGAATTTGGCTTGGTACAAGATATTTAAATGCGCTCGGATGTCCTCGTTGAGGGATGTCGAATCAATGAAACAGCATTTTATAACGAGTAATTATATTAGTTGAATTATTTGAATGTGGAGGTATTAATTATTGTTTGCCACTACCTGTGGCCACTACTTTCTATTTCTTAAGATTTGTTCGCTGTAAAACTTTCATTTTAGATTATTTCGTGGCCGACTGCCCACGTATCCTTACAAACTAAATAATATATACAAAATAATAAAATCCATACAGTATGTTCTAGGGTTGAAACGAAATGCAGTACTTATCAGGTCGCCCTTTCTACAACATACTCTATTTCTTGCTCTCTGTGTGACAGAAAAGATGCACACAGAACTGCGATTCGGTACCTACTACCAGATGTAGGTACAGATCAACCATATTCATCACTAATCGGGGGATTTTCGCTGTCATCTTCAATCCTAATTTCCTCAAAAAACCCATTTGGGGCAGCCCTATCGGATGTGCGCATGAGTCAATCGCGCGGATATGGAGAAAACATCCGAGGACGGCGCCAATGTTTTGATGAGTAACGTAATTATAATGTTGGGCCCGACGAGCCATTTTGAGTGCTGCTCGAATCGACTGTAATCACACGCAACTACGTCAATAAAAGAAAATGCCTTTAGCAATACGAAGTAATGCAGTTAAAAGTAGATATAAGTACGATTAAACATCAGAAGTCTGAAGAAACTACAAAAAGGTGACCGGTTAACTTTAATGGTAGGCAAGTGAAGATAGCCGGAAAATAATTCATTTAACAACCAACTCTAAAGGATATCCTTTCAGATCTTGCCGACAAGCCTTACCTAATAGGTCAATCATGCAAGCAGTGACCTAATCTAATCATTGAACTACGCCACTGCCTGCTTGGTAGTGTTGCTGCCACTTTTATTGAGATTTCAGGTACCTTAAAAATAATTATTTTAAACCGAATTCAAAAAGGAGGAGGTTATCCATTCGACTGTGTTATTTTTTGTATGTTACCGCATATCTCAATCATTTGTGGACCGATTTAATTATTTTTTTCACTTACTTAAAGGGTTTACCTTCTAGTTGGTACCATTGTGGCCAAATCCGGATCTGATGATAAGGTCTTGGTGTAATCGAGGGAAACCCTCAAACCTAAGAGGCGCGTATAGTGTTTTTGTACTAGTATCTCAATCTTGACATGTCTTTACGTCTGATAGTCACTATTTTGTGGAGCTGAGCTAATAGTGGAACTCCTTAACGCTTAGTGGTTCAGTGATTATGACGCCGGAAATTATATAAGGTACTTAAGTACTTTTTAGGGTTCCGTAGCCGAATGGCAAAAACGGAACCCTTATAGTTTCGTCAAGTCTGTCTGTCTGTCTGTCTGTCTGTCTGTCCGTCCGTATGTCACAGCCACTTTATTCTGAAACTATAAGCGTCACATAGCTGAAACTTGGTAGGTAGGTGTATTTTGTTTACCGCTTTCCGATTCAGGTACAAAAAGTAAGAACAAAATAATATTTAAGGGGGGCTCCCATACATGAAACTAAAACCTAAAAAAAATTTTTTACTCAAACCTATGCGTGTGGGGTGTCTATGGATAGGTCTTTTAAAATGATGTTGAGGTTTCTAAAACCACTTTTTCTAAAAGTGTAAGGTTTGAGATATAGACGCTTGCAAAGTGGTAAAATGGGCGTCCCCCCCCATCTAACTTTTGAACTAAGAAAGTGAAAATTTTGAAAAAAATATAGAATGTAGATCTCAACAAAAACTTGCAACGAAAATTGGTTTGAAGGAGATCGAATCAGTAGTTTTTGAGATATTCCACATTTTTATCAACTGCAAATAAGTATAACTTTGTCTTTCATACAAACACTATGAAAAACAAAGTTATTTTTGCTGTCGCAATATATTGTGATGTTTTCGTTAAGTGAAAGTAAGTGGACCCTGAATTCAGTTAAGGGTGGCACGGAACCCTCAGTGCGCGGGTCCGACACGCACTTAACCGGTTTTTAGCTTTTTATTAGACAGAATCAAAAGGCGAAACCCCTGATTTTAAACTCAAAAAAAAATCGAAAAAATAACTTTAATAAAAAAGTAAAAACTTCAAAAACAAAATACACTAAAAAAGTCTTAATTAACTCATAGAAGGACTCCATTTTAGGCAAACCATTTCTTTTTGAAGTCGGTGCCATCGCATGGGCTCTCTCAAGCTCCATCTTTAGCGTCATCTATCTGGGCACCGACTCCAAAAATAAATGTTATGCCTAAAATATTATGGAGGACAGTACTTTTAAGAGTTTAGTGTATTTTGTTTTTGAAGTCGGTTTTGTGGTTTATTTTTGAACGGGGTCTTTTATGGGAATCTTATTTGTTGCTTGTTGCATCGAAGAAAAATAACGTAGCATCGTTTAATTGTATTATTTTTTTTCGATGTTTTTTAAGACAGGCACGATTAAGTAAACATCGAATTCACTTCTAATTTTGCGAAGCGTGCTGAATACGCTGACCTCAAATCGCTTTATTTGCATAAGTATCCTATATCAAACTGGACAGAAGCTTGAATAATTTGTCACATAATTATTATTCCCGTTAGGAATCATTTATTGGAGTGCAAACAAAAAGTCAATCAATTTTAACCGCAAAGCTCTTTCCACATAATCCAACCTGCTTTGATACTTGACGCAGCGATATCATTACTAGCCGGCCAGTTTGAATTCCGAACGCACGAAGGAAACACGCGCGGTCGTTGTTTTTTTCTTCAGTCAAAAGTTAAAAAAAGTGATGATCATTTTTTGTCTGTGCTCTAATGTGTGAAAATGGCCGCCCTATTGAAAAATGTTACCAACTGCATTTGGTATGCATTCGATTCATTACAAAATAATGATGTGGTGCACAAATCGAAACTAAAGGTGCGTACATACAGTAGTCCATGTTTAAATTTTTGGGAAGATTAAAGCTATCAAACTGATAGATAAACTACTTAACTGCGTAGATAGCTAAACGATTATAGTTTTATGAGATCACAATTATTTATATAGTCAGTTATTTCATTTAATACACCCACGAAAAAAACAGTGAAGCAATAATTCAGGTGATGAAAGATTACGGACTTAACTAATTTTAATGAAAACATGTCACGTGTAACATTAGTGCATTCCATATTTAGTGTAATGGCCAATAGATTTAATAAAATGTATGTTTGTTTGTTTGGCAACTGAAATCCATGACGTGAAATGTAGAGACGTAGAGTCAACATTTTGCTTTTACGGGAGATATGAATAAGGAAAATTGAACTTATTAAGAAACGAAATTATGATTCAAAATTCTTCGCTTAAGTCATGGAGCAATGCAAGGTAACTAAACAATGAGTAATAGTTGAGTTTGTTTTCCTATAGTTTGCTCTACATTAAATCGTTTTAATAAAGAGCAAAGCTCTATGTGGTCCTCCTAGCTTTTCAAATTATGACATGAACTTATTTCAAATAAATTATTTGTCATTATATTTGCGAGTCATTTCCTGTAACAAAATTAAGAAGGTATATAGATAGATATCAACTTACATTAAAGCGTCGACTAATATAATTTTATGCCATGTCTCTTATTTTACAAGGATTATAATTTGGTCTGGAACTATCAATGTAGATAGCGAGAGAGTTATACTTATTTTCTTTCCCTTTTCATTACCCTGCTCTCTAAACAGACAAAACTAGCTGAATCAATTAGACATAATGTCCATAGTACAGGCCCGTGGGTCAAGGGGAATGGATGTTGACGTCATATTTTTACTGTCTGTACCTACCTAGACCGCAGACCGCGGCCTAGACTACGATTTAGGTCATCTACTCGTATGTGATGAATAATCGATCACTGATTAGATTAATAGGTACATATAAGTTTCTCAAAAAAAACATTGATAAGGATACCTATTGAACTTGGTAAGAAAGTAGTTAGATGGCAGTGTTAACAAGCAACTATAATCAATACATTGTAATAACAAATATGTAGTCCTAATATCATAACCTAATCATACTCTTAAGACGACGCGACGAGCCACAACTTCATCAACTTACTATAAATGGAATAAACTATGTTACCTATGTAGGCACTACTAATTATTTTAACATTGTACCTGTCACCGTAATGAATATTAAATATTACATTTTACGAGTGTAAAAGTTTACAACTAACTTTTACGATTAGCCTTATTTGGCTTGTAAATATAAAACTCAACCTTTTTACGATACGAAACACGAAATTTAGTACAAGTGGGCTCAAAACACCGAGGTTGAAATCCGTTCCGTAAAGTTACTATAAAAGTTAAATAAAGGTTTTTGTTTTGAGTGCACAATTACCATTCCGGATGCCCTATATCCAGTCAAAGAATTTCACAAAAACCAGCCAAGTGCGACTTGCGCCCGAATCGAGAGGGTTCCGTACAAACTTTAGCATGTAAGTAAGTACTTATTAACGCCTACTGATTCTAGGTCAATGGAAGCTTAGGTACCATATTATAGGTTTGTAGCCCATGTTATACTTTAAACTTTCTAAATATTAAGAGCTGTGGGTTGATGTAAAAAAAATATTATTATAAAAAATGTAATTTATCTTTATCTTAAAAAAGTCTATAAATACCTATAAGATGATAAAGTCGGTTACACCACTTATAACTCGGGGACGGGTGGACCGATTTTTATTATTTTACTTGGTTTGTTGGATTCGTCGCCGCCCTGATTATGACATAACTAGAAGGAGAACGAAGTTCGTCGGGACCGCTAGTCTTACAAAATCTTTTGTTCGCTGTAATATTCATTCCGAAATCGAACATTCATCAAAGCAAATCACACGCCATATTGACGCAAGTGATTCAAAAATAGGGCCGACGTTTCTGAGAAAAAAGCTTTGACAGATATGATGTACTAACGAAGTGGTCCTTTATGAGTTTCTGTTTTCACTATTAGACCACGGAACCCAGAAAACAGTAATAATTGTGGCAAATTGACGCTAACCGAGTGAGGACGAGCTTTCACTGAAAGCTCGCCCAGTAACTGCGAGGTATGCGAGCTCGGGAAAAACTTGCGTTAAAAAGTTTATTTTAATTATATACCTATTTATACTTTATTGCACAACCAAAATTGACTTAACGCCTTACGGCATTCTCTACTAGTCATACCTTTTCAGTTTCAGTGAAACTTAGGTCTTGCAGGACTTATTTTGAACTGAAAACTATTACAATACTTACCTACCTATTGAACTTTGAAAAAAATAATAATAGTGTCTTGCTTGGTGGTAGCTATGAGAAAGAAAGAGAGTTGTTTAGGTAATTAATGTTAAGCTACGAATTAATAAGCCGTCCAAATAACACAATTTTGTTTTATAAAATTTAAAGTCGCGTTGTATTTGACGAAATGATTATTTCTCGTTTGAAACGACACACTTTTCTTCTCCTCCTTATTCCTGGGTCGTTGGTTTCATATTTTCTAACAAGCTATCATGATAGTGGCGATAAAATGCGCCATAGCACAAAAAGCTGCGCAAATAAAAATAAATTATGCAATTGAATGTCGCCAGTTTCACGCGCCATTTATGGAGTTGTCAATCTAGGCTAGGGTTGACTCAAAAGCTTATTTGTTTTTTTACGATCTCAACAAAGTCATTTCCGTAGTCTTACATAATATTTATTCTCCTAGAGTCCTAGAGATCCTAAATAAAATATAACCTAGTTTTTTTGTCTTCAAAGTAAGTACTTTGAGATATACGAGTATAATGTAGTGTAATTTTACATTCGTAATACCTATTTCCTTCTCAAGTCAACTGCCTCTTGTTCTCGGCAATTTTTATGCAATTAGTGAAGCCATAATTGCGAAGCTTAACCCATGAAAATGGAATGGAATCAGTGGACATTCAAATCGAATTATTGTATAAAATTGCTACTTAGCCTTTCCAGAAATATGTACTGAGGGGGTTAAACTGAGCGATCGCCCTTAATTTTGGTTTGTAATTGCAATTTTCTTGTACCTATTGTTGAAATTATTTAAGGTTATTGTGGTTTACTAAGTCTGTTAATGAGATATTTACCATGTATAAGTCGTACTTGGGGTAAAAATAGATAATCCCAGCAAAAAAAAAACAATTATCACAGTGACTGACAACAACTTGAAATGTCAAACTATACTTTCGCGCGTAGCGTGTTAAAAAAATTACATTTATTTTTAACAGCGACCGACTTAATTTATTGCTGTTATCGAACGAATACACGTCTATAATTTCATGTCTTTATTGGAGACATTGTGTGGTAATTAAAGAAATAAATCACGCCAATGTGAAAGCTCAAATTAAATATAATTCAGGGCTTGTAATTTCAATTACAGCATACGTTCCGCTTTAAATGAAGCCTACTGCGGTAATAAATTTTAAATAATTGCCGAAAGTTTCTTGCGCGGCAGATAAAAAGGATTTATTAAATGACCGAGTTGCAAAATTGTTAACAAGAAGTAAATTGGTCGTACACGAATTTTAAAGTAATATCATGAATATGGATTTCAGTAGAGAGAGCCGTATTATGATATGAAAGTTCATATCATTTCTTTCCACTTTATATCTTCACCCTACTGATCACAAGGATCGGTCGAGCTTTGCTCAGTCAAACAGAAGGATGCAACTTCCTAGACCACAAGACCTTCGCCGACCTTCGACCTTCTTCCATCGAAATAAAATGCATAATTAGTTGACTCTTCAGATGACCAGCATCCAAATAGACAAACCGGTAGGGTTAAGTCTTATCGATCTTTCGATTATGATATCACCAGACTGTGACGTTTGCACAGACGACTGGTAGGCGGCATAAGGTCGTTCGTCGGCAGTCATTAGCTTGGCCAACATAACATAGCACTCATAGTATGGTGTGTAAGCACACTGGCGTAAACATTAGAAGGAATACAAAGGGCATGGAAATGTCTTTTGTGTTAGGTGCTTGAGTGTGACTTCACGCCGAAGGTATTCGGTTCGTTACGGATATAGGCATGCTACTTTTAAAATAGTACTTATATGAAAGCAGCTTCCTACTTATTTATTGTCAAAAGAAGGCTAAGTATTTCGAAGTAACTCCAAGCGAAGGTCTAGATATGGGCTAAAGACGGAGAAAATGTATGAAACGTCTCTAAAGACAACTAAAGAGAATTTTGCCTTTTTATTACAGGTACTTACACTTACAGATTACAGTCAGACAAGCATATTTAACTTACTTACATTGATAATACGTTAACCTGAAATGTGTGTAGGTACACAACAACTATTAAATAGGATATTATACCTACCTACCTGAGTGAGTATTGAGATGCAGTTTTGCCAGATAAAACACTCTGCGGGTCTAAAAATGATTCGTATAGAATTTATATTTTGACAGTTTATTATATTTCATGTCTGGCAAATTAGCTATTCTTATAGCAATTTCGCATTATATTGATAATATTACTATTAATATTCATACCATTGTAGTATTATTAAAATATTATTAGTTTA
The DNA here is from genome assembly GCA_963584085.1 of Pyrausta aurata. Classification (NCBI taxonomy): domain Eukaryota; kingdom Metazoa; phylum Arthropoda; class Insecta; order Lepidoptera; family Crambidae; genus Pyrausta; species Pyrausta aurata. Next base: position 3,306,598 of record OY757264.1, read on the forward strand.
GTTTAGCTTATTAGTTCTTTTGGAGCATCTACCCAATTTCTTTGGTCTATGGTGTCGATACCAGCAAATGCAATAAGCTTGAGTGTATGAGTCATGGAACAACTCCTACAGGGTTTAATACTATGACTACTTACTCAGTTTGTTTGTTTAGTAAAGTTGTTTTGTGAAGGTTTCTCTCTAGGTAGAAGCTTGCCTAATAATGATTATTTTTGTCAGTGTAGGTAGATAGATAGACAATTATACGATTTCCTTTTACGCCGCAAGCACGAAGACCAAACAAAAAAAATAGTAGATAAGAATCCTTGCGTTGAGAGGCGATGTCAAATGACAATTACTGAAAGTTTCAAATCCCACTTTCTTTTTCTCTTCTTTACACAGATTTCTACTAGTATTTCTATGGCATCTCAATTTTCTCAAGTAAACTTTTTCTAGCTTACTAAATGCACAAATATTATTAAGATGAACGCGCGGGACATCAGTACCTACCATTTATTAGAAGTGTCCTGAAAACTTTTTCATAATTTTCTTTCGCCACTGAAATAGAGTATAATCTTAGCTAAACAATAAACGTGAGTCATTGTTATTAAATCAACTTTACTTGCACACTGCACATAACGATATTTATTTAGTTTAGTAACAAACGTGATATAACAAAGCGATGGCGGTGACTGGGTCATTGTCCATGCAATATGGGTGCGTGGGCGCACGTTCGTAGCCGATAAATAATGGTTATTTAGCCACTGCACCAGTTAATAAAGTCATAGATAGACCCATACATGCAATATGGTTTTAGTTTCAAAATAAATAATGGGAGTAAATATTGGGAGAACAAGTACCTACCTAACTGCTAAGTGTAGCCTCTTTGGAGACCACGTCTTAGAGTTTGTAAGGATCGTTGAGCTTATGGATGTGGCAAATGATTATGTGGTCAGAACTAGCGGCCGTTCCCTATATTCATTCTATCTGTGCTTAAACCCTACTAGATATAGAAATGGTTTTCTACCTTTCGTTTTTTTGTCCCTACAAAACTTGGCAGTAGAATATCCTATCTCCGGTTGAGGATAGCTATCTACCTTATATTGTTATAGGGCATATATTATGTAGTGAACGGCCGTTAGTGTTCGTTCAAAAACTTTGTAGATAGGATAGCTTGCTGTATCATGAAGCAAACCACAGATTAGGAAGAGTATTACTAAAGACTGGGGTGCTAAAAAAAAGTAGTTACTTATTTTAAATCAATATAAATGTAGCATTTGATTTGTAAATACACAAGGAAGTCAATGTGCAATACAGAAACATGTGAACTTATAGAATGCAGTCAATGAATGCTCTAAGTGACACTTTCGTAAAGATGTAAACTTATATCGCTTAGCTTAACATGTATTTACTGCATACAGTCATCTCATTATCTGACTGGCTGCGACAAAGTAGGTAAGTCAAGACATTCTTGTAATGAGACACTCAAGTTGAATCACCAATTACCTAGGCATGTGCCTCGGGTAGGGTTAGCAAATTGGTCTTCTATTGTTGCAGCATTTTTATCCATTAATACTCATCATGAGTATAAAGTGGACTATTTTAGGTTAAAAACGACACAGTTATTCAAGAGGCTTCATCGTACTGCCATAGAAAATATTAGTAGTTACTGCCATAACTGCCAGGATTATCTTAGCCACGTATATGTTGTAACGCTTTATGTGTAATATGAAGTAGGCATTAGGCTGTAGAAATTATCTACAATAGACAGGCAGAGAGATAGATAACTCTATCTCTCTGATACTCTATAGTAACAAATGTAAGTGTGTAAATGTGCAGTTTTGTGTAGCTACTTACTAGATTAAATAAATAAATATGTTTACTGAGAGAAAATTTACAATTAGGCGGTTTTAACTAAAAGGGAGCAATAGCACGTTTGAAGCAAAGTTAACTATTATTTTATTGAAGTAAACCCTTTAGATATTGAATCACTCGCATTGCAAGTTAAATCAAAGTTACAAACGAACGGTCGTACCTATTGGCGCCTTTGCCAAGCCAATGTAGAGAGCTGGCAAATATTATGACTTGTTGTGCAAACACATTTTACTATGCAAACAGGCGATCATTAGACCTTCCACCACGTTTGCCATAAACGATGTTTACTAGCAAATACTAGAACTTTATCGGACTATCGGGCATCGTTGTGATTTAAACTGGAATGTAAACAAACTATTCTTAATATTTTGTTTCAATGAACCTAATCTCATACCTACCTACCTGCACTGGCTTTCCATAACACTACAATAAAATAATAAGTATAACAATTTTATACGTGACTTCTGGAATACTTAGTCCCATGGTAAGCAATGATTTCTGGGATCAAAAAATTAGTCTGTGTTTTTCCCAGGGGCAAACATACCTCATTAAAATTGGTACCTACTTTAATAATTTAAGTAGGTAAATGAGATGCTCCATTGGGCTCATCCAATCTAAGTGGCCGAGAGGCTTTCGCTTCCTTAGCGTAAGGTTTTATAGACAAATATTTTAATTTATTCAAGATTTAAAACTATTGTTTGAAAACCAGACTTATGACTTACTTACGTTCACAATTTTCTTTCAGGTCCTCACAGCAAACATCGGTACTCTCCTCGACCTGTATGGCGTGGAGAAAGGCCTAGACCACTTCCGGTCCTCCCAGGAGCTGACCTTCGACGAGTTCCGGTACTACCTCCAGCATGAGGTCTTCAGCTCGCTGCCGAAGGCTGTCACGCTGCACGTGGTTAGAGACTATGAGAAAAAGATCAGTGAGGTTCGTATCAACTCTTGATTTGACATAATATTAGCAAACGACGAAGATTTTATACTTAAGTCCATTATAACAGATTAATGAATCACTACAAAGAGCCAAAGTGGAAAACACCACCACTTCTACGATTTCTTTGGGATATCTCCAATACATTTTATGCTTCACAGATTCCCATTGGTCTAGAAGCTATCGAAATATTTTTGTGCGGGGAGATTACTAACACAGTTGACCTAGCTCCTCTTCTCGTATGTGGATATTTTTATATGTATAGCAGGTAGATAGAGCAGAATACATGCTCTCTTGTGTCATCACATTCTTTCTGATTTTGGTAACGAAAGATATTCATTCGCAAGTCATTAATCACCTTTGCGATAAAGCTAAGACATTTTGCATGCGACATAACTTAACCAGCCACGCTCGCATGACACTGCGTCCTTGCTTCGACAATAAGTACATTACGTTTTATGCGACACGTAGACCTAGGACACACGTTAAAGTTGTATTAACGAAGGTCTTCCAGTTTCCCTAAGTACCTACCTTAGCATTTATAAAACGTGGTTTCAGGCATATCTAATTCCTAAAAAAGGTGTTGTTGAGTTGAGGCGCTAACTCATGGCCCTCTCCTCACTAATAGCACCGGCGGACACCGTCAGGTTTTAGTGGGTATATCTGGGTGGGGGAGAGAGAGACCCCACATAACGTACTAGCGGCCCCTGCTGCCGGTATGGTATGCGTAAGGCATTTTTTGACGAAAATATTCACCACGTTCACCACATAAATTATAATATACCTACTCGTAGATGATAATATGAAGGCAAATAATTGTCCCAGGTCCCATTGACATTATAAGTTAAACTAATGTATATTTAGTATTTGTATTTACCATTAGGTTCACGGTACAGGGTTTAAAAGACGGATTTCCAGTTGGTTGAACAGTTTGAATGGCAGCCAAAGTATCGATCTTATACGGAAAATAGTTACTTCTATCTAGACAAGCTTACCTTGGCTTATTTCGATAAGTATGACAGGTTGAAATGATACGTAAGTATTTATTAGCATCTACTTTAAAATTACACTTGTAACGTGCGCAGGCGAATAACGTAAATTTTTTTCAAGAGTTCTAGGCACCTTACTTGTTCAATGATTTATTAAACGAAGTTACATAAATAGTAACAAAATATCGCTGATGATCAAGTACCTACATTTTAATAGAAAACTTTTTTACCTACCTAGAGCTTGGATAAAACTCCGATTCGAGCTTCAATAGTAGCTAACTAAATGGATACCAAAGTATCGGCAGCTAGAAAGGCTAACGAAATTAGGTCACCCGTCGAATTAGGTTAAATAAAAGGCTTATGACAAAGGCTGTTCCTTTATCTTTACGGCTCTCTATTTGGGTCGAAGGCACGTCATCTTTCTTGACACAATAAAGGGTGTCAGCCAAATAGCGTCCATTAGAGTCGCCACCAAATTGGACGTGTAATATCGTCATAGCAGACACTTTTGTGATTTGCGAATGAATTGAGGTGCCGGGGGACTTGGCAACCCATTCATTGGCATCAAATGTTGAATTGGCTTATGTAATGTATGTTAGGATCTAACCAATGATAGTTCTATCCTTGTATCTATCGCAGATTTTGCCGATTCCCTTAATTCAAACTTTGTAATCATAATAAAACCATTGGTTATTGGTTCTTTGGCGTTCTGGCTGCTTCTGCTGTGTCTGTGGTGACATGGCTAAGGCAAGCAAAGAATTCAAATAATAATGGAATTTTATTTAGCTAGTGTAAAAGAATTGTGCAGATAACGCTAACAACAGCTGAAGGACATTGTGAAACAGTCCCATAGTCTATCTCATGAAATATCATAAGTGTGTAAAAAAAACGAGGATACCTACTTGCTTAGGTTCGGTGCCACGTGGTACATTGAGCCATAATAAGACGTCTAACCACTTGTATTTAGAAAAAACACACATTTTTTCAAAGCTTTGTAACTATTTTTTTTATTTATTCGTTCCAGGTCTGCTGGCTGGTTTGCCGTAAAAGCCTTCTGAGCCGAGACAAGACAGTATTCAGCGACGACTCAGTCTTCAAGCTCTTCAGGATATTCTGTCTGTTAGCTGATCTGGTGCAGGATGCTGACGACTCCAAACATTATGTGGTAAGTGCAGATACCAACAAAGAGGTCGTCACTCCACTCGCCTTGCGAAAATCGCTTGCACCCACAACACAAAAACGGGCGTCACATTTAATAAAACAAAAGACGACACGACGTACAACCGATATTGCCTCAAGGTAAGGCGATAGTACACTAATTTAAGAGTCAAGGGAGTCTACGGCTTGTTGTGGTTTCAACTATTGTCGTCCTGCGTGTAGTAGGTTAATATCATAACGAATCAATGATCATTATACTTAGTTCGCAATAAACTAATACATGTACGCTACAATATGGACTTAATGTAGGTTATCGCCAATTTCTCGGAACACATTCACTTAATCAACCATCATGAAACTGGACTCCGCTCCCGCCTGATAAAGAGTCTCATTCATAAAACCGTTATAGCATTTCTCGGACATGACCTCCCCAAATTATGACGTCATTAATTAAAAGATCACATCAGTTAATATACGCCATTACGTCTCATATGCTGGCCACATGACGCTCTTCGACTTACAAGGATCGCGGTCATTGACTTTGTAATTAATGTAATTATAACAAAGAACATGGCCAATGAATGAGTAATATTAGATCGAGTGACAAAAAACTTTATTAAATATTGATTGTAAGAAATTAATCCGAGACGTTGACGCATTGTAAGCAAGGCTCACTTCAGTCAATTGATGAAATAAATCCTTCACTGTATCGTTGTTAAACAACAATCTTTTTTTACGCAGCCGGATTGTACTGACCGATAGTTGAAGTATCAAACTAACCAGCCCACCAGCAATAACACAGGATCTTCGTATTTCCAGATAGTTCTGCAACCGTCAGAAGCAGGCATCGTGGCTGAGCAACTAGTCCACTGCTTAGGCCTTCGCTGGGACGCGGCCGACTGGGAGGCCCTTGGTTCCTCCATCGGCCACTTCAAGTGGGCAGCCTTTCTAGCTGTTCTCGAAGCCAAGTACTGCTGCGACCAGCAGATACACACCAAAGCGCTGGTGGAGGCCGTCGACGAGATATACGATGTCTTTATTGAGGATATTATCAAGAAGGTAAATAAATACAAAAAGAAAATAAGAATATAATTGTACGCTTTGATTATACTGTAATTTTTCCTGTGTACGACAGTAATTTTAACTGTGTTGATGAAGTGAAAAACTATATTTACAATTGTACTAATATAATTTTTACTACTAATATAATTGTACTAAATTAATTGTACAACTTTGTACAATTAATTTGTGTTTCTTGCCGGTGTCATCTTCACCGGTGATGACGATGACGCAATCATAAGCTTTATTAAGATACAAATCTTATATTGTAGCTCCTTTCTTGAGGTATATAATTTTTTGACTTTTAGGGCTACCTCTTCAAACGAGGCTATCTCCTTCCGACAATGCGAGAGTACTGGTGTGTTCTTCAGCCCTGCGCTCTCACTTACTATAAGAGCTCCTCTCAGAAGGAGCAATGTGGCAGAATAACTATTGATGAGTACTGTTCAGTAGAGGCAGCGGTAGGCGAGGGCAAAATCCAGAGATTTCAGCTAATCACCCCGGATAGAACATTTGAATTTGGGACCCAAGATCACAAGTAAGTTAATGTATCTACCATTAGCTACCAAAAAAATGAAAAAATCTACATGTATTTTTTTCGGTGCATAATAGATTAGGTACAGTAACCGCCCTTTACGGTCATGCAAGCGTAATTTGGTTCCATTTATTATGCATGACTGATTTTTATAAATCGATATATCAGTCACCACACCATCATCATTAGAAACTCCCATTACACGATTGGTTAACCGATTAGTATCAGCGAATCTTATCCGCTTATAGGCGCTCCAGGCACTTTCATTTGCAGCTTTTCTATTGAAACACGGGTCTTTCTTACAGCAAATCCACTTTGGTACTTTAAATCGCGAAACTTCGTAGACAGAATTGTCTGAATAATAAACTAAATCAAATTCCAGGAGTCGTCTCCAATGGATATCAGCATTACGTCAAGCGGCAGCGGTGTCAGGAGGTGCCGAGGGCTACCAGCGCCGTGCCAGGGCGGGGAGGCGCGGGGCGGGGGCGCGGAGGGAAAGAGAGGTGCGGGAGACGAAAGCAAGGCTGCAGAATGAGGTCCGCGCGAGGTTAGCTGCTGAGGCTCAGGCTCAGGTATGATGGAACCTTTCTTTGTCGTAATAAAAAATAGATGTTTGATGTTGGCACAATAAAGAAGTCAAATCTGTAGTTTTTGGATGCCAACCATTAAGTTCATGACCCCCTTTCGCAAAAGATACAAATTCTAAGATATATGCGTGTAGTGCGTTATGCGTATTCATTGATGTGATTTTTGTTTCTTTCATGAATATTTAATTTCAGCATACGATTTGCTCATTATTTAATCTGCTGATTATAAGTACTTATTACAGGAATTAGCAGAAATGGCACAACAAGACAACAAAAAATTAGAAGAATTGAAACACACTCAAGTCGAATTAGAGAAACTGTTGCAAGAAGAAACGCAGGCAAAGAGAGACGAAGAAATAGTTCGAGCACTACAAGCCAGGTAACTACGAGTAACAAACTATTCTATTGAACTATTTTAAGACCAAAACAATTTGTCAAAATAATTATCAAACTTTTTAGGGTTTTAGCTGAGGAATGGGAGCGAAGAGAAGAATTAGAGAGATTGCAAGAAGAACAAAATAGAATGTTGGAAGAAGAACGATTAAAAAGGAAACAGTTTGAATTACTGCAAGCTGCGAAAGAAGCGCAATACAAAGGTAACTTAAAAACAACTTAATTGACAACCAGTGTATCTATACACAACTTGATAATTTTAATAAGGACGAGTATAACGATGATGATAATTATGTTTTAGAAGCAGAAAAGCGCCTAAAAGAATTAGAGCTAGAAAAACAACTGTTAGACGCAGAGCTCAAAGCAGCACAAGAGAAAATTTCAAAAACAGAGATCACAGCGCAAGCCCTTCATGTACACTTGAGGGTACGTGGAAAGGTATTCTTTATGTTTTATTTTAAAAATCTCCTTTGATAAACTAGACCTGTATGATGATTTTACAGCTATGGGCACGTAATTGTGTGCCCATATAGCTGTTAAATCATCCTACCTACAGGCACTCTAACGAATTCCGCATCTATGGTTGTTTATGAACCTACTCCAAGCTTAGCACAAGCATGGAGTAACAGGCTTATTTTGATGTGATGTTCTAGATCTAAGAGTAGATTAACAAATTGATAGGAAAAGATATATGATAGTTTAATATAGTTTCTGATTTGATCCATTACAATTCCATAGGATATGAACCCCACACTCAGAAACGGTGAGCGAGCCCGTCGTGCCATCTCCTTTGTGCCGACTACCAAGAGCTCATCAGACACCCTGATCGACGTGCGAGCTATCAGACATTTAAAAGTTGTCGACGATGAAGACAACCTTTAAGATAATGCTGCAACGGCATGCTAATGCATTACAACGACTGGGGAATGATCAAACAAAGATTACGAAGACAAACTAGAAAAAAGGTAAAGTCATTTGGGAATACGTAGATTCAAGAAAATTAAGGACAACTGACTCTGTTCTACGTATGTAGGTAATTATGATGGAAATGTATTGATGTATAATTATTTGCTTTGGATGTATATCATTGTAACAATATATGCAATATTCAGATTTATCTGATTTACGAAGGTTTAGAATCATTTTAATTGGTTTTATTCGTATAAAAACATGTAAAAAGTCAAAAATTTTGCTAAATAATGTGTATGTACTAGGTAGAAGATTTATTTTGATTACTATCTTAAAAAGCTAGCTTTGATTGTTGTAGCATTTGTGATGTAAAAATGACATAAGATATAAAGCTCTAATATTTAATGTTTTGAAAATCATAAAACGATAAGTTATAAAATATTTAGAAACATAATAAAAAATATATCACAAAATGGTTTACTTGTAAAGTTATTTCTTTGCGCCTCTCCTTTCGGCGGCTTCTGCGGCCGCTTGCATCTTCTTTTGGATCTTCCTCAGCTGGAGGATAAAATATGTTAATAAATAAACATAGCCTTTAAAGCCTAAATAAAAGGCCTCTTCTTAGCAACTTTGTTTCACCATAGACCACATCAAAGCGCATTGGAAATAAACCAGAAAATTGTAAGAAAGGAAAAAGATTATGATGGGATAGGAAGTTTTGCAATGGGCGAGATGAGTGTTGACGCGTTATTTCTTCTTTCCCTTTTTCCCCTTTCCTTTTAGCTGCATGTAAAGAAAGAGAACAGAATCATTTTTATTACTTGACATAAGTTACCTTTAAACATTTTATACTTATGATTATGAGGCAAGAAAGCAAAACAACTTCCTATTTCCAAAAAGTAAACTTTCGCATTATTGTCAGTGTATCTCTGAGCTATGCAGAAATAACATTTTAAGAATTAAGATCAAAGCAATTGTTGTCTTACCCGTTTCTTCTCCGCTCGGTTTGCCAACACCTCCCTCCAAGCAGATTGTATGACCCTGGCCGCGTGTTCCATAAGGAACTTGTTCATCTTCTCCGTCATCTCCTGGTGGTACTCAGCCTCGCGCTCCGCCATCAGCGGTATGTACTCTTTGTCTTGTTCTGCTATCTTCGCCTGGTGATCAGAATTAAGAACGCGTTGACTGCGTATGCGGTGATGAATAAGGACGCGTTCCTTTTATGTTATGAAGACAGATTATCGTGTCGTATAAAGGATCATGGCTTGTATATTTCAACGAGGTGTTCATTAAGGACAACACGACAGTTTGACAACTGTCCTCTACTATTTTAACTATGACGTTGCATTTGTTTGCAAATCATCATCATCGTTATCAGCCAAAGTACGTCTACTGCGCTGAACATGGGCCTCCTTTACAGTTTGGCATCGTATTGATGGATTTCGTCTGTTCGCAAATATTAGAGTTAAAGTTTAATCATGGCAGTATACCTCCAGTTCTTCACACTGTCGAGTTTCATCGTCATACTTCTCCGTGAATTCATCGAGCTCAACTTGCTTGTCGCCCATTTCCAAGTCGTACTTCTGAAGCCATGACATCAGCTGGGTTTCCACTTTAAATCTGTAAAGTAACAACATATCACATCAGAAATTTAGTAGCAGCGTTATGACACTAAGATTTCCTGTTGAAAAATATATTTCTTCGTGTCGTGCGTGACTTGTGACCGAGTACATAGTTGCAACTTTCTATGTAAGATTGAGTATTTGCAATACATCATGTCACAGATAAAAATCATTCCAACTAACGAAGAACAAACAGTAGGTAATAAATACTTAGCCCTCCCTTGTGCGTGCTGTGGTGAAGTATCGTTCATAGTTCATACCACTTTTGCCCAGCAGTGGATAACTCCATCACTTTTTTAATTACCTTCTCGCTCTTTGGCTCTTCTCATCTGCAAGGTGTCGTCTGAGCAGCGCCTCATAAGACTCCCGGCTCTCCGCTTCCTCTTCTTTGAGCATCTCGCTCTTTACCGCGTGCGCACGTGTCGCCAACACCATCTGGCGGTCCGAGTCCAAACTTGAAACAGAATGGCACGATAACAGTGAAGCAAATCTTCATCTCCTTTGTTGGTTCTTTATCAATACATACAAGATAATAAGAACGCAATTGAGAACGGTATCAAGAGAAGGAGTTCTCTATATGAATAACCTTCCTCAAAAATGGACTACTGATTTACCTAAACCAAAATTATTTTTCTATTCAAGCCATTAAGTACTGTTCCTGAGATAAGCAAGTTCAACCAAACATACAAACTTTAACTTCATTTAGTCAAAGTTCATCGGGTTTTTCTGGGTTTTTCATTCAAATTCTGAGAAATTGTTGAAAAAAAAAATTACTTACATTTTCTTCTTCAGTTTGATCGTGGCCTCCTGGTTTAGTAACGTCAGCTCTTGCTCCAACTTCGCTATGATGTCGGTCTTCAGCGCCATCGTCTCTTCGAATCTGGTGTTCTCTTCCTTGAGTGTTGTGGAGTACTCTAAAACAAAGATTTTGTAGAAGAAAAGTTTAATAAGACTAGGGCTCTGGATGTTGTAACGTTGCTGGTCACTGGCCAATAAACTGGTGCTTCACACCGTCGGGGGCATGTTAGTGACCAGCATCACATAGAAAACCTTCTTTGTCAGCCTTCCTTGTTCAAAATTAAAGTTTTATCTCTGCATTACCAAGCGGTTGGCGTGTAGAGAGAGAGATTTCGGACACGTATGTTACCAACTACGCAAAATACAACAAACGCAAATTACTTACCATCTCGATGTTTTTGGATTATTTTTTGTTAATCGTAATATACCAAATACATAAAATACCAACTTAGACTTTGCTACTCCACTGAAGTTGCAGTAAGTAAGCAGTCAGTTATCAGATTAAATTTAAACAAAATGTGCATCGATTCAAACAAATTAACATCGGGAAAAAACAAGTAAACATCGAAAAAACAAGTGAACATCGGTAGAATTTTGGCCGGAGGGTGTTTTGTATCGTCGGATTCGCTGACGGTTACACACCAAGTTGCGCAACACTATGGCCGGCAAAATAGTGTTATATTTTAGTTTTTGAAATTTTAATTCTGCTATTGTATGTATGTTAGTCTTTAAGGTATCTGTTGTATGGGCCTTTATTGCCTGAATAAATGATAAAATAAATAAATCACACACCTCTTATCTTTTCGATCAGTTTCTCATTGGAGGCCTCCAGTTGCCTCGTGCTGAACTTGGTAGCCAATTCCTCGGCTGCCGTCGTGTGCAGCTGCCGCACCATCAGCTCTCGGAACTGTTCCAGGGTTAGCAGGTACTCCAGACCTGCCACTGGCCTGGAAGGCTGGAAGAGGCAGATTATTCAATAATAATTGTCATATGCAGGCTTACATCAAATCCAAGGCTGGATTTGACCAATTAAAGTCAAACAGTCGCAGTCGATGCGACTATAACTCTTAGCTTAGATGTATTTATATCAAAACCAATTAAATACCATTTCAATTTGAACTCAACTTTATTATTATTTATTTTGATGCATCTTGCACAATGATGGTGGTAGATAATATTATTTCAAAGAAATGGCCGTACCTCATTTCCTTCAGCATGATCATGTTTCATCTGAAAGTACAGTATCAATAATAAACTTTCGTTAGTGTTAAAATAACAAATTTATATTACTAAATATTATTATGTAGGTATAATAGACATATTTTTGACAATTCCCCGCGACTTCGCCCGCGGGTTTTATTTTACTCCACTTTTGGTCGGGCTGTGAAACTATCGATATTAAATGAACTTGTAACACAGAAAACCCTGTTTTAAAATTGCACTAATATTTCCTGAGATAAAGTCTTTCAACAAACAAACTCTTTAGATTTATAATATAAGCTTCATTTTTACTCTATTGATGTACGAGTATGTACCTGTTGCACCATCTCCTCAACCTTGGGTTTCAGACCCGGATAACTGTTCATTATATAAAGAAGGTGACTAAGCTCTGGATTCAACCGGTTTTTGAGGGAAAGATCTCCCTGAAAAAAAAAACTTAATTATATCTTTTGGTAAGCAAATTTTCTTGTTCTGTTCCCAGTTCATCTGGGGTCGGTGCATTATTATAATAATAATAATAAATATAATAAATATTGGACACCAATCACATACATTGCTCTGATCCCAAAGTAAGTAGTTGTGTGTTAAGTAGCACTTGTGTTATGGAAATCAGACACAACGGTGGTACCACAACACCCAGACCCAGGACAATATAGAAAACTTTTATTTCTACATTGAACCGACCGGGAATCGAACCCGGGACCTCTGAGCGGCGACGCCTTGAAACCCAGCGTGCTTAGCCACTACACCACGGAGGTCGTCAAAAATTATTTGTCTTTTCCACACTATTCTATCATTCGTCACTGAATCATCCACTCCTCATATCTTGTTTCACACTGTCCATCCATCGCTTATTCGGTAGGCCACTTCCCTTCCATCCATTTAAACATTCATACTAATCAATCTTTTTAATAGCATGTGTGTTTAATGGGAAAGTCGTAGGTCGAGGGCTATGATCCACTTACACCTTTAATATCCTCCATAGCTGCCATATTGAGCAGACTAGTCGAAAACAGTGGATTGTCATACTGCTCAAATATGAAAATCAGGTCATCCATGTGTTGACTTGATAATATAGACGTGAGGGTCTTGAACTCTTGCACCAAGCCTGGCAAACAGATGGCCAGTTTCGTCTTGTATATCGCCTCATCGATGATCTTGGTGATACGCTCTGCTTGGATGTGGCATTCCAAATCGATGGGAGAGGCAGCTGGAATTGAAATTGATTTTAGATGTAGGATACCTTGCATTGACTAATGGAAGTAAGAATTAATTGCATTGAGTGTTCTTAGCCCAGAAGGCATACAGATATTTATTGTTAAAAACGGCTAACAGATTTCCATGATACATTATAGATTGGTGCATTAATGAATGACCAACTTTATCATACAGTAGCCGCTGTATGTTAGAAAGCAAGTGTGTTAGGTAGGTTTAGCACAGTTACAATAACAGTCACCAGGACATCAGGAGCTATATTTTCAATCACTCGCGTCAAGATGGCGTGTGATATTCAATGATCAAAGTCAAATTTTGGAACGAAAACCAGTTGTAATCTACACAAAAAGGATTTGAAAAATCATTGCTCAATTTTTTGAATACTCACGTCTATATTTCGCATGGATTTCTTTGATTTTTTATTCGTTATCGAGCGAAAATCACTCGCCATCTTGAAGCGAGTGATTCAAAAATAGGGCCCTAGACTATATATTTCCATCACCATAACTATCTCCAACTCCAACTAGACCAAACCAAACCAAATACTTCACCATCTCCACTTCTGCTATAATCATTGTACGGCCTAGCTAGAGGCAGGACACGGCCGGTAAAGAAACTTTAAATTTGCTGTGTTTTATGATTTATCTCTCTCTTACCATTATCCTTAGTGAGGTCCTGTTCCTTATCCTTGTCAGTACTGGCTCCGGACCGACTACTCCCGGTCTTGGAACTCTCGGAGTACGTAGACGGAGACTGCTGGGTCCCCGAAGACTGGGTGTCCATCACCAGAGTTTCCAGTGGAATTAATTATTCGCCTAGATTCGCTAAAGATGCGCCAAGTAGATGACGTCGCTTGACAAACAACTGGTAAATAAACAGTGTTGCTATGGCAACGCAGGAAAATGACGCGTTTGGTTCGCGCGCTAAAAGTTTTGACAAGACAAAAACTTTTGTTTCTAAACTTTTCTACAAAAATACGAACGATAGTGTCGATAGTGTGTACAATAGAAGTAGAATACTACTCGTACTACCCTACTATAGTCTGTCCTGTCATTTAACTAGGTATTCACTCTTTATAATCGCACGATAATATTTTTTTTATTGACTTTCGAAGATATGCGAAATTAGGTATCTAACCCTGTATTACCTATCTTATTAATAAAATTAATAGTAACTAAAAGGTTAAGGTGGTATAAAAGTACCGACATTCATAAGATTATATTTTATAAGCTGTACCTACGTGACACTACGAGGTTCAACCTCGTTCATTTTATTAATCGTATCAATAAACATGCTTGAGATATACCTATTTCAAAATTTAGCACTTACCCTAATGCAAATCTAATCAAATCGCAATCATGGGAACATTATTTCAGCAAATGAAACCCCACCTGTTGCCATGACTCTAATTTATTAGTTTGTTCGATGCAACGCGTTGCTGACGCGTGCGTTGCAAGAGCCATAAAATTGGTAACATTTCAGGTAAGATGTTAGATATTATATTGTTGGTTGGTAATTTTGTTGAGGTAAATACCAACTTGAGTATTATTTTGTGATGATTATATAAAAAGAAATGTAAGACAGTTGAGGAATTTGAGTAAAGGTACTCGCGAGCCATACTAAGTAGGTACAAATCCTTTTAAAGTTATAAGTGCATTACACTTGTAAATACATTTTCCTTTATTTAATAAACCTAGACATCTTATCCTATCATTCGGCTAATAAAAAACCCAATATAACACCGATAAAGGTTTTTAAAACAATCCGTCTGTTAGACAGGTAGGACCCAATTCACGTAAGAGCTCACTTTTTTTACAGATTTTTCAACACAGACCGAAAGCTAGTACAAAATGGGCAAGAAGAACAAAGTAAACAAACTGGCGCGCATGTCAGATGAGGAAAGGGCGCGGTACCTCCAACACCGGGCCGACTTGGAGGAGGAGGCCAGGAGACGGAAGAGGGAACTCATCGCCAGGTTCATCAAGGTACCTAGTAGTAGTCCCCTTAGCCGATTTCGACTACGGTGGCCAGTCACAACGACTAACTGACTGCGCGGGACATATTATAGTGCACAAGTGTGTGCGGAAACACAGGTGCACTCTCTATTCCTTTCACTCTCATAGCCCGATGGGACAGCACTCTGACACGACCGGAGAGAGATCAGGCGCAGGACCAACTTTCCGAGGCACGGGGGTGAAACATCGCCAACTTCAAACTCCGGGCTTCCGTGAGAATTTCTGAACAGAAAAACTCAGGTACATATTTTTGGCCCGACCCGGGAATCGAACCCGGGACCTCTGGCACAGCGGGACATCAGGGTACCTAATATCACCTAATCGTGTAGTGCAAGGTATCTTCTTGAACCACATAAGTAATTAAGGTACCTCCGTCCAACACCAGGATGACTTGGAGGAGGAAGCTAGAAAAGAGAAGTGGAACTCATCGCCTGGTTCATAATACTCTAATAAAATAATACTTACATGTATGGATGTAGCTGTTTGTTACCTAAAGGTTGTTTGAAAGTAAGCTAAATATAACACATTTTATCCTGCTATGTAGCATGAATTTTATAGTCTTATCTAGTCTATTCTACCTTCCCTTGCCATTTCATAGCTACGTTCGTTTCGAAATATCTATTAAGAAGAAATCAACAGAAGAAAAACGGAGCCCATTTTTGCCTAAATTGGAAAAGAAAAGATGAAAACTGCTCTGCAATTGTAGTTTCCCATGAAACTAATGATCATAATTTCCTCGTCACTTATAAAGGTGCTGCTGTCTGTCATAATGTTGATAAGCACCAGCGGATTGAGTACATAGTGGTACTTAGGCAGACCGTAGATTTTGATTGCAAGATTTGATAACAGACAAACAAACAAGCAAACATCAGGACAGGACAAACAAAATAAAAGCTTGTAAAATAAGAGCATTGAGATTAAAATACTATTTTCTCTTTCAGAACAAACTGGACAAAGAAGAATCGTACAGTCGCATGAACAGAGCCAAGATTAACCAAGAATGGCGGTACATTCTCAGAAAAATCAAGTGCAAGCAAATGGCTTTGGATATTCAGGTAAAATAAAAACTTGAACCAAAGTAGTTTGGGTATGACGTAATGGTAGTTAGATACGAGATTCTACCGTGTACCTTTTTATTTATGTTTATAACCATGAATTTGTGATAATTTTTTATGTAAGAGGTTTACCCATTAGTTTTTTACCCCGAGGTTTCAGCTATATCTGCACTTATAGGAACAGTAAATGACGGAGACAGGTCCCAAATTAAAAGTTCATCACTGTACCTTACTTACTATCACAGCACAGGCACAGCAGACTCACTTAAACAATAGATTTTAGCGATAATCAATAGCACTCTGAATAAAAGTGTATCAGTAGGTAGTCTACGTTGAGCAGATATAGACGACCTTTACCTCTGTAATAACATTTTAGGGAATGGCGTCGAGCTTCAACTTCTTGATGGAGAGGAAAGACCGCCTCATCCAGACGCTGGTGAGATTCATAGATGATTCCGATGACCAGCATCGGAGAGCGTTTCAGGCTCATACTGAGAATCTGAGCTACTTTTTAGGTAAGGTAAAACGTTCAACGTTTAGCGAATTTGTTCGACACACTGATCATGTAACAAGAAACAAATGAGAGTAAAAAGCGAAGATAAACCCAAAAAAAACTCTAATTTTAGAGAATTAAGTAGTAGCGTAGTGCAGTACTATGATATCTTCAGTGGTAATAGTAATAGGTAGATACGTTGTGTAGCTATGTAGGTGTAGGTACATAAGTGTTCTATTCCATTAGAGTGGCCTCACAAAGCTCTATAATAGGTATGTAATCCTTTGCATCACCGTACGAGATGGTCTGAAATACCTTATATTTCAGGTATAGGCACCCAACGTCTGGACAAACTGCAAGCAGAATACGAATACCAAAAGAACGTGCTACTCGAAACATGGGACAAAGATGAGTTTGAAATTAGCGACAAACAGGAAAAAGCTGAGTTCAAACTGAAGCTGATCACATACATCCAGAACAGAGACTTTAAAGCCTACAAGATTGAGATGGAGCTGAAAAGAGCTACTGCTAATAATGACGCTAGACTTGAGGTAAGTTTTGTTACACTATGTACAATCAGCATCACGAGATGCCATTAGGCGCTTACTTTTGTCGTGTCAAAGTAACAAGTTAGCTTGCTTGCAAGAGATTTGAGAATTTTGACATGGTAGTACACAACCACAGAACAGAAAGTGTTCTGTGAAGACAACTATCAATTCATATCGTTATTTTGATGAAGGTTGGATGAAAGTGAAACTTTACAATAAATCCTTAATAATATGAAGAGTTTAATCTGCACTCATAAAAGTTACGAAATATACAAAATAAGCAAGATAAAAATCAATTTAAAATTTAAGGTCGTCTTTCCAGTCATCACAGTTCGCCCGGCCCTTTTCAGATAAGCACATCATTATATTCTTCGAAAACTTACACTTATCGTCACTGTTCTCTGCAATCAAAAGTTTATTATATCAATAAATACGATGTAATGTTTATAATTGAATCATTAAAAGTCAAAATCTACATACCATTGTCAAGGATTTGAAAGCACTCTTCAATTGATTCCTGGAGGAAGTCTCTCAAGTCTTCATTCTTTACATCTTTCGTGATCGCATGTGTCACCAGATAGCGATCTGGCATGCCATTATCACCTGTCTAATTAAACAAATATATTTATCCCCTCCATCCAAATAGTTATTATTTAACACACATAACTAAAGATAGATTAATTTTACCATTTCCAACTGCTCCATAAAACAATGCAAAGCGCATGCTTTATTGTCATCGAATTCATTGCTAGTATTGCTGGAGTTCCTATCATCATCTCTGTTCGAATCTTCATACTTAGATTGCTTTTTATTATTAGCATTTGGGTTATACTGACTCCTTTGACCAGAGTTGACATCTGTGCGCCTGCTTCTCTTGAACCTCCGAGATGGCTGTGTCGTGGATGAGTATCCATAACGAGTCATATCCTGGTAAAATAATGAAAGATGTAGGTTAAATTTGGCCAATGCTGTGCTATTTGCTAAAGTTAGTGTAATAGGACTTACGCTTTCATAGTCATCACTTTGAGGAAAGTCTTGTCGAGCGCCAAACGGTTCTCTACCAAATCTGTTAGCACCATCATTTCTGTTCATCATGTTATTTCTACCATTCATATTATAACTTTCACCCGTTTTATCTCTATTCATTTCGTCTCTTCCGCCCATTCTGTCATTTCTACTTCCCATACGATCATCTCTACTTCTCGTTCTATCATCTCTATTATATCTTTCATCCCTATCAACCGTCCTATCGTCTCTTTCTCTCATCCTGTCATCAATATCTCCCATGGAACTGCTCCACTTCGATCGGTGATGTAACTTGGATTGGCCTCGGTTTTCCTTCCAATCCTGGTCTTCCATGTACCCATGAGAATCGCTCGAATTCCTTCCCTCTTGTTTCTTGAGACATGTCATGTAAACTGACTTCAGCTCATTTTCCTTGGGTCCACCTTCTGATCGGCAGTTTAAAGCCTGTTGGTTGTCAAATTTAGGTAAAAAAGTTATAACTGATCAAATACTTGTATTAAATTAATGCACTCAATTAAATGGACCTAAAATACATCTGAATGGTCTTTTATTCATACTCACAATGCAATCCGATAGAATAACAGCAAGCATCACAACACAAAGGCAACAATGACGCATGTTGGCTTTCGCTGCGCCCGCGCAACTGAGTGATGCTGCCACAAAGCACCGTATATAATGGTTTCACGCTTCAATAAATTCATCAGACATAAAGGGTCGCCAAAATACTGATAATAACTATAACATTTTGCCAGTAACATAAGCATTTATTGTTTTGAGGGCAGATTTTACTTCAGAAGCAGCAGTTTCAAGTTAAACGCGAATATAAAAACATGTTGTATTTGGTCGATACCGACAGTACCTACCCCCTAGCGCATTTAGCCAACCACCCCAAAACCTTTCTTAAGCTTCATGAAAATTTAAGCTCATTTCATTACAGATCACCTCTTAGAACTATTAAGTTTCTTATACTTATCTCATCGAACTGTCAGACCTTCAGACAGAATTTCAGCGCCCTACCTCACAACGACAAGGCCCATCGTCATCATCATCGGACATATCTGTCACAGCATGACAGGACAGGATACCCGTGCCAGCGGTAATGACAGGAAAACTGTGACCAATCGTAAATTATTAGAGTGACACACGTTTGTTGCGAATATGCGTGGCGAACTGCCCTTTATGTCGCAAACAAGGTTCTCCATGTTGATGGAATTTTGATGGCGTATCATTCTATTTGTTTATACTGCTTACGTTAAATGGGTACTGACTTAGTTGAAAATAACAAAAGAAAGACGTTTGAGTATGTGACACCCGCCTCCTGGGCCATACCAGTTCATATTGTACTCGACAACGTTAGCTCAATAATAAACCAATACTATCAATAAACCAATAGTTTTTTATGGCTAACCATAAAAAACTTATCTCGTAAATCACTATTAACTTTCTAAAGCAGCAGTCCAGAGTTAACATCAAGCTTTCTGTCTCTGACTATCAAAGAATCTGACTCCAACTAAAAAATTAACTAATCCCAAAAGAAAATAAAATAATAAGCCATCCAGGATCAGCGCAAGGAGCACTAAGAAATACAGCTAAGATTGTTTCTGCCAGACATCACTGAGTGGGGTTTTCGTTGCGTACTGAAAAGCGTTGCAGTAGTTGGAAACGTTCTTTTTCTTCCAGCATGAAGAACAATTGCGAGAGCTTTGCCGTCCCAAGCAGTTGGAGATTGAGACCTACTGGTCTAACTTGAGGGATGTCTACAACACGTACCTGGCCCACCACAAACCCATGCTGGCTCACTACCACTCCCTGAGAGAGAAGGACGACTTCTATAGACAGGATATAGCCAGGAACGACGCGCTTATACAGCAGGCAACGGTAATAAAAATCTACACTCTAGTTCGAACTAAAAAACCGCACTCTGTTTCTCTGTTTCAACTGAAAAAATAATAAGCAACGGATAAGAGAACGAGTTATTCTTATTGCCCTGTGAAGGCATGTTTAATAGTATGAAACTCATACTAAATGAGACGTTTTGATTTCTATATTACTTTTAATAAAGTTAAAGTAAATGGTGGAACCGAGCCATAATAAATAACATACATGTTAACTTACTTACAGTCCACCCACACAGCCCAATGATAGGCTTATACTTATAACATATAATACCTAATCATTCACCATACATAATTTAGCGAAGCTTTTTTTCTTCGAATAGTCTTTTTTTTATCTTGATGATCTTAGCAATCTTGAATTATTAGCATAGACCAATTAATTGGTCCATTGGTAAAAAATTGAAAAAATACTATTGTATCTTCATTAATCAGGACCTGCTAATGAATCTGCAACGCGAATGGGTAAAAACTACGAACATGATAAGCCACAAGCTGGCCAAGATGGCCAACCACAAGGAAGAACTGTCGCGGCGCTACTGGCAAATGAAGAAGGAGTCCAAGACGCACAGGAGTAAAGGAGACAGCCAAATGACGGTCATGGTCAACGCTAGTCAGGATGCTATCAAGGTAAAAAAAATATCAAAAGCAAACATACTACCTACTGAAATTGTGTTGAACGCAGGTAATGGACAAGTATCCTAAATGAACAAGTACTACTAATTTATATACAAAGATATAATGTAATGTACTGTCCAGAAGTTCTAAGTACGAAAAACGAGATCTTCTAATACGTTTACGTTTTGCCTATCCGAAGCCTTTCCTAGTAAGGATTTCATTACTTATTATATTAGGATCCGCAAAACGATGATCGTATTCATTTAGTTTTTCGTACTAGGCCCTCCCTCAGGAGCCCTATTTTTGAATCACTCGCTTCAAGATGGCGAGTGATTTTCGTTCGAAGATGAATTCAAACTTTTAAATTACATAGAAAAAAACTCGTTTTCAAACGAAAATCACTCGCCATATCCAAGCGATCCAAGCGAGTGATTCAAAAATAGGGCCCCAGGTCTCTGCCGGTTTCAAGATTTTTTTTAAATTTATTTATTACTAATAAGAACACAAAATTTTAACAATAACATGTCTGTCAAACTATTTGTCGGCAGTGCTAAAAATCGCTTATACTTATAACAGCTTACACATTGTAATACGATACGACACAAAAACGGTCGTCACTTCAAATAAACAACGACGCGAGATGCAAGCGATTTTGGGTCTTATGGTGGTAAGGCGACGGTGACCTCACAAGTACAATAATTGAGGTCTTATAGCTAAAAGAAAGCGATTTCCTTCAGTCTTTAGTTAAAATAACAATTATAGGAACGACAACCATTGACCATACCTCGCGACACGCAAATAGACAAGCCGATTTTGATAACCATCACGCACTGAACAGTACTATTAGATTATGTACCTGTTAAACTTTTTGTTTGGATAAAACATTTTCAATATTTCTTAGTAAAACCGTGTATCTTTTGAAATCGATTTCAGCGTCTCGAAGATGTGCAAGAAAAGTTGAACAAAATAATGCAACTGGTGGAAATCTGTCGCAAGTATGAACACGAAGACGACGAAGTCTTCCTCAAGGATTTGGATGACGATGGAGAGACAGTCGACTTTGAAAACTTGGATGGACCGATGATCGTAAGTAAATTTAATTATGGTAACTTAAATGAACCAAACACTGTAGTACGTTAAGTAGAAACATAGGATTCAGGGCCCCTATTTTTGAATCACTCGCTTGGATATGGCGAGTGATTTTCGTTCGAAAACGTTTTTTTTTTCTATGACTTTTGACACTACGTCGAACGAAAATCACTCGCCATCTTGAAGCGAGTGATTCAAAAATAGGGCCCCAGACCAGTATTAATAAGCGAGTTGCTAGAGACTGCGAGTTGCAGTGTTGCTTACGCGCTCGCAGCTGAATAAAGTTTTACATTTTTTATTGGGTTGTTCACACTTGCACAGAAACCTAATTGAGAAGGTAGGTAACAGATAACTGACTAACGACATGATATGATGGTCATGTAGACATATAATACACTAACATGGTATTAAAAAAAATATGCGCCAGAAAACACACACATTGTCTGGTTTCGTGGTAAGGAATTTTCTTCTCTGTGTTACGAAGTACCAGACAACGATTATGGGCGTCTCCCATAAATACCTAAATACATAGAACCATGACTTAGGTACAAATGTTCGTGCTTATCACTCAAACATTTGCCCCTTTGCGGGATTCGTACCCGCGACGGCCGGCGTAATAGTCAGAATTAATAAAACCAATAACGTTCGCCATTTACGTACCTACCTTTATTTATCTATCAAATCAATTAGGTATGGTCGAGGGCTGTGGCGCCTTACCACTTTAAAATCGCTTGCCCACACGACACAAAACGGGCATCACTTCCAACATGAGATGACGACGAGATTTTGCTGTTAAGGTGGTTAGGCGGCGATGACGTCGGCCTGCTGCTGACCACTGAGCAAGAAATCACTACGTTTTACTGCTGACTATCACAAGATCTCATTGCACTTTGTCTCATTTCCAGAACGAATGCAAAGAGTACAGCAAACTGGACAAATTCATGCTAAAACTAAACCGCGTGAGGGTTCAGACCATGTGTCTCCGTGGTGAGAAGGCCAAACTGGGCAAGGAGAATGTTCAGCTGAAGCTGTACATCAAGAGGTACCTGACAGACCTCGCTTTGAAGGGCGGGAAGGACCGGCCAGTAAGCGTTAAGATACAGTCCGCAGTGCAGAATGACACTAGTGGAAAGTTGTTGTGAGTTATTTGGTCATATTTTTTTAACAAACTAGTGTACCTGGCCCAAAAACTGCTATGCTATAATGCAGCATGTACTCGTACAGTCGCCAGCGTAATATCAGGTTATACATTTTTGTTGAAAACTAACCCTTATTACAACTGTATAGGATACCGCAATGTTTACGTTGAGGTGCTGTTTTCCGTAACTTTGTAGACCTTGGGTCAGTGAGTACAGTCCTTACTAATTTTAAACCCTCTCAGATGTGTTTATCAACATTCTTTTGCCATTCTTTTGTTTACGCGACCGCCGGCGGCCTATCGATACCTGAGCGTTTCATTTAAGGCTTTTTATGACTATTGCTCAATTTTCAGCTCTCAAGGTGGGATTAGTTTGGTGTCTTAAGTATTACCAAAGCCAAGAAACTGATCAAGCCTAAAACAATATGTTGACTCACCAGCCCCAAGTATTAATTCCCAAACTGTAGTAAAACATTGCCATCTCTCTGCATGCCCTAAAGAGTTGACTGGCAGAGAATGCTTTAAGCATTATTTCTACCTTTGTACAGCATAAATTGTGCAATAGTCTTTAAATAAATATACATACTACAGTTCTAAACTCCCAGTAAGGAAAAGTATAATGTGTTTCCCCAGAAACCGCCCAGTGACATGCATCGAAGGTGCACTGTCTAACGCCGTTCAGCACGAGAAGAGAATGAAAATCTTGGAAAAGCGCAACAGGGACATAGGAGACATCAGAGCTTACCCACGGGTGCAGTGTTGGATGGCTTAAGCTCTAAGAAGACAATAATATTTTGTTAGTTGATACCCTTCCTTACTAAGCAACTGAATAAAATATTTTTTACAATGCAAAGATTGGTAGAACTAGTTTTATAACTTATATAAATATTTTCCTGGTGTTAGTGGATAAGAATCAAATAAGATCATTTACTGAATATATTTAATTACAATGATGACTGAGTATTAAATTTCCTTTCCTACATATTTAACCTTTGTTATAAATACCTTGATGCCAATGCAAGGAAGGACTGAATAAATATAGCAGACTTAGCTTTCATTCAAGTTTGTAATAAAAATAACAATTTGTACAGTGTGAGTAAATGCTAACTTAACCTAACCTAAACATCCCATTCATTCCATAGCGGAGACACCATTCATGGCACTTGATCCATCATCACCAAGATTCCAGGGGTCATCAAGAGCTGCCAGCAGTCTTGCCAATCCTTTGTGTCCTTCTGTGTCGATGTTCTTGGAGATTTCTTCAGAGAAAGGCACATACTCGTCGCAGAGAACACTCTTTCCCTGTGATACTCCGTGGATTTCGTACCAACCCTCAAGCGGTTCGCTCAAAGGCTTCTTCAACCGAATCAATACTTCCTGGTCGTCCACTGTTTTGACGTAGAATCCTTCGCTCGCGGAGACCTTCGTGACTTTACCCCAAAGAGTAACTTTCGCGCCATTCTTTTGTGCAAGATTACCAGCTGTAACGTACGGCACAAACTCGTCGTTGTCTGGATATTGGTTGTCTTCGAATACGTCGTTATCTGCCATTTTCAATTAAGTGGTTAATAATTATCTCGTTCAAATTTAAAGGTAACAAACGATTTTTTAAAATAAAACTAAACGAAAAACACAACAAAAAAACACGACGCCGCTGATTTGACAAATAACAGCTGTCACTGCTGTCAGTGTCACATTTATGTCAGTTTCGTTCACCGACATTGGCCAGGCGCAGACAGAGCCATTAAAAAATACGGGTGCGTACCACTTTTATTGTGTGCGCCACAAAATGAATACTCGTCCTCGTTGGCATTGGTCACAGATGAATAATATTATGTATCTAGGCATTGGTTCCACTTGGGGTCCACGAGCGTTGCGTTCGTTCCGTAAAGTGAAACGGGCTTGTTTGGGAGCGTTGATACTGGTGGTTGATGATCTTTCTAATATTCTGGGGAGGCAACTAAGGGCGGGAAACATCAAGTGGAGCGCCCAGCTGTTCATAATACAGCATAAAGGTCTCGCTCGGCCCAATACACCGTATCATACCATGCATCATGTTCATGACTGTGCGTGGAAGGAGGAGCGTACCTTAGCTGTGGTAGTAGACACGAAAAGCAACACGTTACTTTCTACGACATACTTTTACTGATTAGTAAAATGAATGCTGACAGAATGTAGAAAGCATTCTGTTCTAACTTAACATCCCGTTCTCGGATCCCGTTTAGGCATGGCAATTATTGCTCCTTTATTCATTTTCATTTCATGAAGTTAATTTTTCCAATATGAAATCACGTCATGTGAAATTTCATTTCCAATGATTTTTTTCGCAGAAGAACGTAGTGATTACTTACCTACTCCATGTTATTGCACAACCAATACAAATGTGGACTTAACGCCATATGTCGTTCTCTACCAGTCATACCTTTGGGCTAAGCAGATCAATTGCAACGCGAGTACGCGACTAGATTTTCATATGCGACGTCTTATGGGATTGTAAAACGAAATAAATACAATTTCAAATTTATTAAAATGTATTTCTCTTATGCTATTTACAGGCGACAAATTGATCCCTACAACATAACGGCCACAACTAGGCTACATGAAACTTAATTCGAACGCCTGGAAGATCCAACAAATTCAGAAATCTTTACTTTTGGTTGCCTGCATTTTACGCTTGTGCTCCATCACAATCATTTTAAGCTTAACATCACACAATAATCATATCACAATATGTCATTTATCTAACTGAAAAAAAGGTTGAATTTTATTTGCTTAATCGTCGATCCTCATTTCTGTGGTAGTAGTACTTTGACGGTAGTTAATTTATTTTAACGAATAACCACCGTCAAATTACCCCATCAACTGAGCACAATTACATTTCTTACTCTCACTAAAAATATTGGTATTCGTCTGAATATGCTAGGTCTTCAAAGGGTGATAGAGGTCTTTGAATCTTCTCAATCATCTAATAATTTATTACGAATGTTTCAAGTTAGATCTAGGCGAAAAGATCCTCTCGATCGGCGGCGAGCGACGGCGTGGCAGCGTCCTCCATCGCCGCGAAGTTCATGAAGTGGGCCGGCCGGTGCACCTCGTGGTAGAACTCGCGCGGGTTGCCGAGTTGCACGCCGTATTTCATGTTCGGGTCGTGTCTGACGCCTGCGTGAGAAAAAAATCATTAGAGTAACACTACAAGTAAGAAATACGTACGTAAAGAATACAAATTAATATGACACTGTGAGTGTTTAAACATCCTAAACCAAAGAAATACGTCGCTTAACATAGTGAGCGCGTCCATTGTTTCGCCTGTTATCTATGCTTACAAGACATAACGAGCAAACAGGAGTCTGATGATTCTTATTGTTTATTTGTATGGGCAAATTTATCTCAAAATTGGGTCTGTTATACTGTGTGGGATGTGCTTTATGATAAATTTATTTTCTAAATTAAAAATTGCTGTCTTATAAGGCAATCATAACTTTGTTTTGATGATCAAGTTTTATCTGATCAAACCCATGCTAGATATATAACTTAAGGGTGTGTGACTAGTTTTTATTTCGTTAGTAAATTTGATTATAGGATGCAATTGATAACTTAAACTTCTTATATTTATATATTTATATTTATTTATTTATACAAAAATCTTAGTGGATTTCAACGTCTATCAAATGAGGGCCTTGCGAAGTCTATTAGGCTCAGCTTATTCAAAACCAAGAAAAAGTTCAAAATATAACTCACCCATAAAGTTGTAATTCCAGCTCCCCTGCGAAGGCACCATGAAGTATCCTAAAAACCGATCCGACAACAACATCTGCACTCTCTCGTAATGACTGGGCAGGTACCCCTTAGGGTTGTTCCCTCTGTCCGTGTTCCTTGCTCCCCACTCATAACCGCTCGGGGTGAGTTTGTAAGCGGTGAGCGAACAGGATCCGGGCGTGAACGAGCACGTTATGATGATTGTCTTTTCGCCATCCCATGTTGTGTTCTCAGCCATTATCTTTGCGTGTGTTGTTATGTCCTGTAGAGAGAAAGAACCGATTAGACTTACAGTGAAAGCTACGCGTTCTTAACTTTGCGTTTGTATGTGATTAATTGTTAATAAGTCAGTACTTCGGTACATATAAAAAAAACTACCCCTGGATTTCCTGATAATAAATAAATAGCTAGATGCACATTTATGGCGTTTCAGAAAACTATTACTGTTCGATGCAGCTCGCAATTCGACGCGATTGTGCTGATCCAGAGAATATTTATCTGGCTCCTTGTCTGTCAAGTTTCGAGCGCACAGACTCAATAGACAATCAATTGCTGTCACTCGTCAACATGCGATTGGAGCTAGCTTGCTTTTATTTCCATGTTAATATCATGTCACTCAATGACGTATCCAAAGGAGACCAAGAATTTCGCGTAGTCAGACCGCAACACGGTAGCTCAATTGAAAGAGCAGTCGGTCCGGTCAGCCGCTAGCTAGAAAGGTGCTGGTTCTAGTCCCGCCCGTGCGCAATTTTTGGTTTGAATGATTGAATGAATGATTTATTTGATTTAATATTTGCTATTATAACAATAGCAAGGACAAGGGTTTCTTATTTAATCTTTTAATATAACGTGTCGGTCACCTGCGGCGAGAGCTGCGGCAGCTCGTTGGGCTGCGTGTGCATCCAGCCGAGCGGCTGCAGGTGCGCGAGCGCGGGGTGCTTGGGCAGCTGGCGCGGCAGGTGCACCTGCTGGTGCGTGCCCCACTGCGGCGGCACCACGGCGCAGTGCACCTCGCGCACCATCGGGTTGTCCGCCGGCGACGTGCCGTACAGGTAGCACGCGATCTGGGAAACGAAACATAATTTTTTTTAAACTTTATTGCACAAATACAAGTGTACAAAAGGTGGACTTAATGCTAAAAGCATTTGAGTGAGAGTTCAGAGAGTGTTGACATATCAGACGTTTATTAACAACCGAAATAAAAGATCAAAATCACACAACGAGCGATGAAGAGGGCTATGCTCGGTGTTTCTCTACGAGATCGAATCAGAAACGAGGAGATACGTAGAAGAACTAAGGTAACGGACATAGCTCTGCGAATCAGTAAGCTCAAGTGGCAGTAGGCAGGGCACATAGCGCGTGGAACTGATGGCCGTTGGGGCAGAAAAGTCCGAGATTGGAGACCCTTCGACCAAAGGCGCAGCGTAGGACGTCCACCGACAAGATGGACAGACGACCTTGTACAGATCGCAGGATCGCACTGGATGCAGACCGCTCACAACCGGTCGTTGTGGAAAGCCATGGGAGAGGCCTATGTTCAGCAGTGGACGTCCTTTGGCTGATAATGATGAAATAAAGGAACCGAAGGATGGTTTGTATCGCCGATTTCGCGGACGGTTAACGGACATCAAGTTGCGCAACACTACGGCGGCAAAATAGTGTTACATTTATATTGATATTTTTAATGTTAATATTGTATGGGCCTTTGTTGCCTGAAATAGATTTTTAAATTAAATAAAGCGCAGGTTAGTAGCAAAACTGTTCGAATACTGCTCCACGCATATTGTAATAAAATAAACCTTTAAAAATAAGTCACACCAAAACTGCCCTAGAACTGCTCTATGTACGAGCAGCGCAAGTCCGCACTGTTGTATAACTACGGCTGCCATCGTATGCCTGCCTTTCTCGCGGCGAAGGAGGGCTCAAACTACACACCCTCTCTCTTTCCAAATCTTCGAGATCGCAAGCAAAACATAGCGACTGAACATAGCAAATTCCGCTGAGTTCTGAGACGTCCCGTGCTTCTACTTGCCATGGACATAACAGAACACTATTACATATCTTGTGTCGTTGTTTACCAACAATAAACTGTGTTCGCGGCCAGATTTTGCAAACAGTAGCAGAAGTATTTATAATATAAAATTTTATATTACATACCTGCGCTCTCAAATCGGAGATAGTGACGAACTTCTTGAGCAGATTCTTGGGCAGGATATACGTGTACCCGCTCTCCTTGATGTCGTCCGAGCTCACGTAGATGTGGTTCGTTCTGAGGTGCAAGTTTGTCGCTGAGATCGCTCTCACGCGCCATTCCGTCTTTGAGCTGTGTTGAAAAATAGCAATATTGTTTACAGGTGGTATTACGAAACATTACTGAATTGGGACGATACTGCGAAATATATGCGTAAATAAATGTTGTTGAAGTTTTGACCAAGTACCATACCTCAGTTCGATTTCAGTAATAGAAGAAGCTGAGCAAATAGCTTATAGTGACTTTTGATGTCTCTTGTTTAGGAAACCTTACTAGTTTTTTTTTGCTTCAACATCAAAATTACACAAGTTTTCAGATTTTTAGGGCATCTAGATTAATTTTCTATTTTGACCTTGCTTCTATGTCTTAGGGCACACTTCATTTACTAAGGTTAGATATTTTTTTATATCCTAACCTGAAAGTCTGCGACTCGTAATTACTCGTGGTGGAAGTAATGATCTCGTCTCCGTGCTTGTTGACAGTCCTGGTCGTGGTGGCTGTGAGCTGGCTCTGTTCCTTGCTCTGCTTCTCAATCTCGGCGATTTGTTGTCTTTGCGCCGATGGGGCCGAAATCTCCATGCCGAGAATGATGTCTCGGATCTCGGATTGGGTGAGCGAGGCCACGTTTACGCTGTGGAAGAGATTGTGGAGTTATAATCATGATTATTGATAACAGAATATAGAATTTTCTTTCGCTCTATCAAAATTAAAATTCGAATTGTATAGGGGTATTGTTAGGGCAAGAAATAATTATAGCAATGTTTTTAAAGTTAAGGTTGATGCCTTTTTTCAATTACATGTAGCGATACTGATATTGGTCATATTATGTGGATGATTTCTAATCTATAAGATTCAATTAATGATTACAATGTAACCTAAATTGCGAGCAAAAGATGCCTGTGGCTACTTTGTAGCTTATTTATGATATCGTTAGATCAGAGAGCGTAGTCTCAGGCGGACAGCGCTGCGTCGCCGCGCGATCAGCGCGCGCGCAGCTGCTGCCCGCCCCCAGAGCACAGGGACTCTCTGGTTTCAGGACCCCTACGCGGTTCATCACTTCTGAACAACACCATAATGATATACAACGAAGAGAAAATGTAAGTATGCTTAAACTCCAAGCCTGAGGTACTTGAAAGCTGGGCATGCAAATGATGAAAACAATACAAACGCCAGCATCGATGCTATGCAAAATGTATGGAAAGTGACGTCTGTAGCTTGTGGTAGCGTCTCGTGCCTGTTTGCCCTTAGACACCAGTATTATGAAGAGTTACAACTCACTTGTTCTTCTTGCCGTAGTCAGCCAGGATGAGGTCCTTGAGCTGCACCTCCACCTTGATCCAGTCGTCATCGGATAGCGTCGGCCAGATGTGGTGCGGCTCGGTGAGCGTCGTCTTGTCCGGCTTGAGCAGCACCTTAGTGCGCTCCGTGTTCACGTGGAGAGCGCGCAGGATGAGGATGAGTCGACTGAACGCCTGTGGGTGAGGTTTGTTATTGAGTTGTCAGTTTTTTTGTGATTTTGACTGTCTAAATAGTTATTTTTATATCTCAATTTCTTGGGTTATTCGGTTGTAAGTTTTCTCATGACTACTTGTCTAAATAGTTATTGAATATTCTTTTATAATTCTTCCCAGAGTCTTAGACAATCCAAATACATTTTCGACAAAATTAATAAATTGGTTGATGCAAGAGAAGACAACAAAGAAACAGTCACGCAGTCTAAGTTACTTTCGTTTTCATCAAGGGGTTTACTGGGGAGAGGAATGGTGACTACTTCGTCTTCAAATGTAGCTCCACTCAGGAGTATGATGATAAATTAACAAGTATAACTAACCATCGCAACACTAGATCACCTCGATGATGCATGGGAAGTCTATAATAAAACTATGATATTGCTAGATCAGATAGCGTAGTCTCAGGCGGACAGCGCTGCGTCGCCGCGCGATCAGCGCACGCGCAGCTGCTGCCCGCCTCCAGAGCACAGGGACTCTCTGGTTTCAGGACCCCTACGCGGTTCATCACTTCAAACAGTACCATAATACCTAACGAGTCGAAAACCGCCTCGAATATAGATATGACCTAAACAATCTTTTTTTGTAATTCAGATTAATTCTACTAACCCCACATTGCAATAGAGTGCATAATACTCATCATAAGAAGAGATTATTTGCATGTTTTGATGTACTTTCACGTAAATATTCATGTTACATATGTACTACAAGAGACTGATGATGAATGCAAGGGTCTTGCAGCATCGTCCATCAAGCTAATTATTCACCAACGTTGTTGTCCGTCTGCTTACGTTTCTACCTTAAAAAATGTATCTGATGACCACTCACCGTATACGAAGAGATGGTCTTTAGCCAGTCGTCGTACAAGTTGAACAGCACCATCTGTGGTTCAGTTGCTTTGAGGATGAGGTCTCCGAACTTCTCTACTTTGAGACACGCCTGGAACGGTAGCTGCAGCTCCGACCCCTTGATCACGATGTTGGGGAAGTCGAGCAAGTGGACCTGAGGAAAATGATAACTTAAGTTTGATGTGGAAGGTATCAGCAAAAGAATAAACTCGTGACTAAGACATGCATATTTTTGTACTGCAGACTAGTTATGTTCAATGTGTCAATCAATAAATAACTAAAAGGCCTTTGTGTCACACAGACGTATGCTGTAAACACCAGGGGCCGTACTCTTGAGATTTTGCCAAGATTTTTTAATACCGCCATCTCTTTCTCTCGCAAGGCCATACTAGTATGAGCGACAAGGACGGCTAGATTGGAAAAAACAACGTAATATTGCAGAGTAAGGCCTCAGGAATGCATGGCATAATTGATATGAACTAGTTCTTCATGCAGGTAATTTTAATGCTATGAATGCAAGAGTAAAAATATTATTTCAACATCCTCTTTTTTTAGGGAGAATTAGAACTCTTGTTCCGTATTTTGAGTTGTAAACTAAGAAGCATACCTCAAGAGGATCCAACATTCCTTTCCTGGTGACGATGATCTGTTTGGGCTGCTCCTCCACGGGCAGCGATCGAATCAGCGCGGCCACTTCTTCTGCCGTCTTCCATTTGGCGAGCTGTGATAAGGGAACACATACATTCAATCAGTACATAAGCATAACAAAAGAGATGCATTATTGATGTTGTACAAAAAAGTTATAAGAAGCATGGAGTCTAGGGTACATAGATCTATAAATAGATCAATAATGCTTATGAAACGATGCTTGTGAGAAATGCGCCTATTTATGCGATTGGCTGTTGCTTTGCTTGAGTTAATAGTCAACAAAACTGTAATAATAGAAGCTAGATGCCTCGAAAATAATTCAATCTATGAACAAAACATGCCTGTGAGTGAACATACAACTCCACACACCACTTATCTAACATTATTCAATATTTTAGGTCTGTAGGTGTGAAATCACTATGGTAGTATGAAAATCATTAGTGCTAATTTTTACCGCTTTAGGGTGGGGAGGGTGCCTAACTAAATAATTTACTCTGTGATTCAAATCATACCTGTCCAAGACGCTTCTGCCCGGCCCACACACTCGTGTGAATGATCTTCAAGAACAGCTGTCCCGTGCGCGGGTTGAAGATGAAGATGGCGCCGTTGATCGGCTTCGTCGTCAAGTTGCCCTCGAACGTCTTGTGGATCGTCACTCGGTACACGTTCGTGTCGTCGACGAACCTGGGTTAATAGAAAAGTTAATTAAATACTTGTTATGTGTGAATATGAGGACCGAGAGGTGTGTAGGTCCAACAGACGTAGACAAATATAGTATTTGAAGTCCTTCAATGAACTAACTAAGAAGTGTTTTGGTGGTCTTTGGTATAAAGCCCTCGTAAGCCGATATAAGCAATGATGATTATTCATTAGACAGGGTAAAAAAATAGCATTAGCACCACACTAGCACTAGACATAAGCACGTTGATGCTTTCTAGATTAGTATAGGCTGTAGAATTCAGATGTCACATTGGTTGTGGTTGCATTTCCTTGTCACTCCAAATTATTACTCAGTGACGACTAAATAAGAAAAAAAAAGAGATGTCTTCTGCTAGACATATGCATTCCCAAAACTGGACCCCCTCATCAGAAGTGGCTTCGGCGACCTTACTAAGTCAGCGGTGCATTTAGTTTCCTAAATCGTTTGTAGGGCGTAAAAGGTATAAAATGCAATTTAATAAATTGACATAATATCTTACCAAATAATCTGGTTCGAGAACAGCTCTCCATAGTTCTGGCTGGACAGATAAGGCTCAGTGGGCTCGGACGAGTACAGCTGCAGCGCTTTACGGATGCGCTCGCGCAGCACGTACAGAGCGGGGTTCGCCTTCATTATCTTCGCCATCGCTTGCTGGATGAGCGGCTTGCAGCCGGGGAACCAGTTGCCGTACGCACTGCGGGGAGAGAGAAGAATTTTGGTTGAGTAGTCGGCTTTGATTAAAATAAAATAGCGGAAGATACGGCATGTCAGACTAATTGTCAGCTAAAAATGGCACTACACATTCCTTACGTCAC
Source organism: Pyrausta aurata (assembly GCA_963584085.1). NCBI lineage: Eukaryota > Metazoa > Arthropoda > Insecta > Lepidoptera > Crambidae > Pyrausta > Pyrausta aurata. The sequence goes on from OY757264.1 coordinate 3,340,272, forward strand.
ACGTCTTACAGATGTCACCCGCGCACGCAATCCCGATTGCAACTGAAGGCAATTAGGCGACGGGGGCCTGATTTTATCCACCAGGTCCACTTTCTAGTGGCACGTCACCTATCTTCCGCTATTTTACTTTAATCAAAGGCAGTCGGTGACATTTTATCATTAGATTTATAAATCAGAATATTGCCTTTATTGCGAAGAAAGATCAGTTTACGAGGAGTAACAAATGTATAAATAAGCTATATTTACAGGCAGATATATCGATCTCTCAATTTATAGCTTCCAAAACTTTGTTATTTTAAATTTGTATAGCTTGTGAATTATTTTAAAATGAAGTCTCAGTCAGAGTAGTCGCAAATATCCTATTTTACTTAGGTCAACTCAATCTGCTAGACTTTAGCTAGATTAAAAGTTAACTTTTAAACTATGATATTGAAAATTCCGCTTCAGGAGTTTAATTTTCTATTGTAATCAAATCTAAAGTTATCATCTTTGTATGTGTAATGCATAGTATGTAAGGATCTCATAAAATAACATTATAACAGTATGCTGTACCAACCTGTGCAGGTTATAAGCCAAGTCGATGGCAATCAGCAGGCCCGTGGGCGAGGGGTATATGGACATGTTGTCTGTGGTATAATCGAGGAACTTGGCACGCGCATATCGCTCCACGTCGTGCGAATCATAGTCGCCCCAACGCAGCTGGATGTCCAGCCAGTACTTCTGTGTTGTTGTGTTGTCCATTGTGTCTCTGAAAAAGAGTGTTTCATGAGTGAGAGTCTAAGACAAGTTAGTACTTTTGGTTCCTTCTTTTTGTTGATAAGAAGCAATATAGGTGACAGGCAACTTACGAGAGCTAGAATCTATTTGACGATAGTTGTTTATTTTTAGCAGTACGTAGTTTATTAAAATAAGTGTCATCGATAACACAGGCGAAACCATAGCTTGATACTGCAAGACAGTGATAAAAAAAAAATCATGTAACTCAAAGGTTCTTAATTAAAATTTACTGATCTTCGTAAACCCTCTGCCACATTTATATCAACTCCGTCAGTTTATTAAAGGCAGTATAAAAAAATATTTTATTTGTTATTATCTTTTAATTTCTTAGAAGACAGTCAGTAAAACAGAATACTTTATTGTTGTAGACATATTTTTGAGTTTATTAATTAATGTATCGGTATACTAACTTGGTATCAGCGAGCAGCGAGGGCCTGGACACGTTCCACTTGTAGGCAGAGAACAGCAGGATGTCGGCGCAGGACGAGTTCATCTTGTAAGACTTCCTCGGGTGAATAGTCTCCTTCTGCACCGTCTCGATCTCTAGGGCGTCTAGTTCTTGATCGAACACCTGTTTCATATAATGGTATTAGCCTTTTTTTTTAAATAGGTGCATCTGACTGAATATGCTCAAATGTCTGTTTTGTAAGGTGCTTTGAAAATGATTCACTGACGCTCTTTAAAACGGATACATAAACTGTCAATAAATAACACCAGGAACTGAACAGTAGGGTATTTATAAAAATGAGAGTTACAAACATGGCAAACATCATACTCTTCTCAAGTTGATTAAAGAAGTTTAATATGTAGTAATAATACACCTACGGGCTTTAGTAAATAATAAACTTAGTCTAACTTATAGAACATTGAAAATGTGAATGCTTTGTAAGTGGGAGCCTCAATTTAAAGCACTACACTTTTTTTAAAATTTATTTCCAGAGAATTTATAAAACATTGTAACTTAGGGGCCGTTCAAGTATTACGTAAGCACTATAGGGGGGCGGGGGGGGGGGGGGGGTTATTGATTTGCTTATTTTGGGTGACATGGGGGGCAGGGGAGTCTAGATGATGATTACGTCATCGGTAGTATTTTTATTCTTTTACCGAATGGCAACCTTGCATTGTCTTTGCTTGAAATCGAAACGCATTTTCGGGGATTCCCGCAAATAATGCATACGGTTAGGGACTCGCTTTAGAACCGAGTAGGGGAATTACCGCGCGCTATTAACTTGTCTAAATTTCCTCTGTCAGTGTATTGTTTCGTTTGGATCCTATAGCGAGTAGACGTATTGTAAGCATAGCAAAGCATGCTTACAATACGTACTACAGGATTCGGGTTTCATGGACTGAAGACTGTTAATTTGAATTTAATATGTGTACCAAAAATTTAAAATAAGTTTGTTATGTTCGTAAGATTATAATAATTTTGTTACTCTATGTTGAATACCATATCAGTAAAATCTCTACTTCCTAAATCTATTTTCTTATTTTTAAAATTATAATTATAACCTAATAATTACAATATTTAAAAAAACAATACATTAATTACAAAATGTTTACGTAAGCATGGGGGTAGGGGGTAAGAGCTTTGCTTACTTTTGCTGACAAGGGGGATGGGGGGTTAATAATTGTAATAAATCTGCTTACGTAATACTTGAACGATCCCTTATTACATATTGCTTAATACATATTGGCAATCGCAGTCTTGTTTACTTATAAGTATATAAATTCTAACGGAAGCATGCATTTAGTTAATTTGATTTATTACTAGCTTTCTTCAATAACATTGCAAACTATCTTCAAATTCCTATTAAGCGAAAATATTCCTTTTAAAACAAGTAGTAACTACAGCAACAACTTAGCACTTCATTCCTTCTGTATCAATAATAATAAAAATTGGTTCCCTGTAAAGTCGGTATACGGGCGAAAGTTTTACGTGACAACGACGTTTATGTCTGTCTCTCTCGCTCTTAGGCGGGCTAACCATGCCCGAGTGGAAGCGACGCGTGCCTCTCACTCGCTCTCATTGTGAGCGCATAACGTGAGCGGAACGTAACGCAGTTTCTTGAAGTGTCACCCGACAAACCAATTTATAAGACGTTGTCACGTCAAAAAACATGTGAAAAACAATATTCTTACCTGACACAAGTCCATGACAATAGACTCGTGCACCTTCTGCCACAAGTGAGCCCTGAATATCTGGATGAGCGAGATCTTCAGCGTGGGGATCTTGCCGTGCATGAATATGCCCGTCAGGTCCAGTTGTACCTTAACAGAGAGTAGATGAACTCTAGAAAATTATTTGCAGAACAGAAAGGCAAATCAAATGAAAGACACAAATCAATTATTCTCTCTAAGGCACTCAAAACTTCTAAATTGCCAATTCAATCATACTCCAAATTTTTACTTGGCTCTACATTGCCTCTTGAGTCGTTTTACAGCGCAATTAGGACGACTATTTAAAAAAAATACCGACCTCAGATGACTTATTTATTAGTAACAGATTTGATAATGTTATTTCTTTCTGTAATACATCCACTTATCGTGATATCAACAAATATGCTTTATAAAGGAATTAAGTTATTTCTTATACATACTCCAGTAGGATCTTTTCGACGTCTTAGCACACCATAGTCGGCGTGCCATCCACTGAGTCGTAATTTTCCTATGTTCATTTTGTTTGCACTTACCGATAGAGTGGCGCGCTTCATATTACTATCCCTATCAACATTACGATCTTACGACTCAGTTGCTAGCTCGCCGACTACAGACAAACTGTAACTAGCCATTCTGTAACGAAGAACTGACCTGGAAACCGACGTACACGTTGGCCCTGTTGATAGTGGGCGACCACCACAGCGTGAAGCGACGGTTGGGGATCTGGTTCAAACCGGATCGCTGCGCGTTTGTCAGCTTCTTGTACTTCATCGACTCTTCGAACCCTGAAGCTTTCTCCCTGTAATAGATTTGGTGTAATAACGCGCGTGACAAAATTCAGAAGTTTTGACGTTAATACTGCTGTATGTACATGGCTGTGAAAAAATAAACAATTCTGTTCTGTAAAGTTGATATGTTTTCTATGATAACAGCGCTAGTAACAAGCCTTTCGTAATGAGTAAATACTCGTACACAGCATGGTAGTTATATTTTTTAATGACTCGATAAATAATACTTTTGCATAATGTCATCTTGGCTGCTACGCGAGGAACTATATTTTACCGCCCTAAAGACACATTCAACTAAATACTAACTTTACTATTTCAGAAATATGTGTTAAAACTAAGTTATTTCTTTCTTAAATATTTGTTTCTTGTCTATTGTTAACTAACAAGATAGCAAGTAGTCTGCAGGATAGAAAGCAACCATTTACTAACCAGAACAAACCCTCCCAGGTCGGGAAGTATGTGCCCTTGAAGAGCGTGTGCTCTAGTATGCCCTCGACGCCTCCGAGCGCCTGGATCATGTCCGTGCGGTAGTTGTTCAGGTTCCACAGCTTGCCGTCGTGGCGCTGGTGCGTCCACCAGAACGGGTTCTGTTTCAGCACCTGGAAAGGGATGTGGTGTTAGTGGCACTTGGTCTTAAACACAGTCATTATTTACATCAATCATGAAGTAACTAAACTGTCGGAATTGATTATAAAACCAAACCATCAATGACATCAATTCTTATCTTACAAAGCTCTGGGGTAACTCATGGGATGGCAATGTGATGATGCCCATACAAAAGCCATTTGATCTTTCTGCGCGTCTCTACAAAGAGGAGGCATTTTCGAAATATCTAAAAATCTAAAATTACCTTATCTGCATTATAATTAGCAAGTAGTTGATTTGTATTGTAAGACCGTGTAAATATGTTAAGCAATGTAATAGTTTGTTAATAAATTTTGATAAGGAATTAAAAATTACTATTTTCAGTTGTAACAACTAACCTGGTATTGTTTGAATTCCGTGCGTATGCGCCAGCCCTTATCATAAGCGAGGGTGTGTCTGTCTTTCTGGAACAGGGTGTTGATCCTCGGAATACCTCTGTCCCACGAGTCTTCCAAATCCTCCAACGTTAGACGCCTGGGAACAAATTAGTCACGTCACATGAAAATGATGAATATCAAGAGATTTTTAATACATTTTTGTGGGTAGAGTTTCAAATCAGATAGCGTAGTCTCAGACGGACAGCGCTAAGTCGCCGCGCGATCAGCGCGCGCGCAGCTGCTGCTCGCCCCCAGAGCACAGGGACTCTCTGGTTTCAGGACCCCTACGCGGTTCATCACACCAATGTTCAAGATACTCTAATCAGAAGATTCTTCATATAACTTGTTCTGTACACAACAGAAATATATAAAACTACGCAGGTGAATTTGCAGGCAGATTTCAACTCGATGTTCTAATGATATTCGTCATACTCTATACGATAGCCAGACAATCAGCCTCGACCTCAGCTTAGTAATCTTTCTACCTTTGCACTACATAGGGCTAAGCTCAGTTGGAAATGACCGGCGTGGTCGGATACGGCCGTCAGTCGTGATTACATTTTTGTCACCTACCACATGTTACATACCTGTTCTGCGCATTAGCCTCCTGCCTCTTGAGCGCGTACTCGGCCCACACCCGCTGCGAGTCCACAAACTCGGCCTCCCACGGCTGGATGTAGCGGTACAAGTTCGGGATAAGCTGGTCCTCGTCGTGAGACATGCCGGAACGGAAGTGGGTGATACCAACGTCGGTTTGCTTCGACCAGCGGAGGTCGGACTGGGGAAAAACAAGACACATTAGGAGTTTCACTGTGACATTTATTAATTACCATCATTATGAGCCAAAGGACATCCACTGCTGAACATAGGCCTTCTTCCCTACGGTTTTCCACATCGACCTATTACAAGCAGTCTGCACCCAGTGTGATCCTGCTATCTTTAAAACGGTCGTCTGTCCATCTTGTCGATGGACGTCCTGCGCTGCGACTTTGGTCATTAGCATAATACATTATGCTTCAAAGGGTTGTCTTTTTAGTTTTGGTAAGAAAAAACCAAGGTATAGTCAGTCACTTCACATATTTTACAATTTTGCTGAGTTTTATTTGAGTTTCGCTTGTACATAACCTATCCTTATTATAACTTTACTTTAACTTTATTCACATAATGAAAAGAGACCAGTAATACAAAATTACATAGCAGTCCCTTAATTTTACCTGTGGAATCAAAACGTGTCCCATAGACAACATGCCCAATCCGCCCAGCTCTTTGGGCGTGTAGAACACGACGGGCGGGAATCTCGAAGGCATTTTCGAGTTCAGACCAATCTTGATACGAGTCTGGATCTTGTTCTCGCACTTGACTAGCAGGTCGAGGAGTTCTTGCGTGTTGACTACGGCCTCGCGGAAGTATGTCATTAGACCTGTCAAAAGAATTCAAAGATTTAATAAAACACAATTTACGGATAATTTCGCGATAATTTATTTGATTTTTCATCCCGACGTTTCAATTCCCGAATTCAAAGATTCTTGTGATTCATGGTATTCTTCTTGTCTTATCGATGGAATTTAATATTTCTTCACCAAAAAAAGAGTCTATTGCTTTGAGGACTAAGGCTCATTTTTCAATAGTTAGGCAAAAAATAAAAGACTTAAAAAATACTAAGAGACAAATAGATAATGAAGTTTTAAATCAGATTTTATTGTATCTTGTCAGTCTATCGAAAAAAAAAAGTCCTAAGGTAAACGTTAGAAAAGTAAACTCACCAATCAGAGCCGTGTTCCACTTGTTCACGATCTTCGTGAAGGTCGTGGAGCCCGAGGCCATGAGGATCTGGCGCACGCGGTTGTGGAACCGGGCCAGCGACTCGTCGTCCACGCGCAGGTAGCACTGCGCCGTGCGCTCCTTGGTCACCTCGTTCTGCAGGTTCCAGACGCCGTCGCGGTGCGAGAGCTCTTCGTGTTGGCTTCGGCACTAAAAGAAAATAACATTTTAATTACAAATAGATTTAGAATGCAAAATCGGAAGCGATACTGAGGCTTATTAAGAACTAGCTTTTGCCCGCGACTTCGTCCGCGTGGAATAGTGACTTCTTTCTCCCGTTTTTTACACATTTACCACTATATCTTTGCTCCTATTGGTCGTAGCGTGATGTTGTATAGCCTATAGCCTTCCTCGATAACTGGAATATCCAACACAAAAAGAATTATTCAATTCGAACCAGTAGTTTCGGAGATTAGCGCGTTCAAACAAACAAACAAACAAACTCTTCAGCTTTATAATATTAGTATAGATATAGATTTTATTAAACTATGGTGATTATTAATTCATTATGTAGCCATATTTACGGCAGCATCAAAGGAGCTTCCTCTCTCTAAAACTTATTTTGCAGCGCCCGAGAGGGTTCATAATGATCGCACATTGCTTAAATTTTAGCAGCATTTGTACATTATGATGCAATAAAGTATTGAGTAATAAGAGTATAGTAGAAATATGCAGTCAATATTCTTCAACCAAGTATTACTGAGGCTGAATAACCACAGAAACTGAGCTAAATGGAGCTGATCAGAGATGTGTAAAATGGACCATTGAAATAGCTCCTCTATAGTACTGCAAGGATAATCTATATGGTGTATGTACTCATTAACATATTTAAGCAACATCAGTAGACAATGTTATACGTATTTCTGTCACAGCTTTTGAGTCAACAATACAATGTAAATTTAAGTTCTAGAACGAAGGATTCTGTTAGAGTGTAGCAATATTAATAAGAATGGTATCTAAAAAAACTTAATTATAAACTATTCATATAACTTACTTTAGGCAATATCCTGCACTCGAATCCGGCCATATTGAACAACAAGTTGGGGTTGTCTTTTGAGTAGACGGAGACAAAGCTGTTCTCCCACTGAATGGTAGTGACAGAACGCGGCAGTCGGTTCTTGATGTCCCAGAACACTGCGCGTCCACTGTTGGGAATAAAATGTAGGTTAATGCAAGAAAAATGTATTATCTTCATATTTGTGCTGTACAATTACCATGAGTTTACGACGGTTATACTCGCTAGCGACTACGTAAAAAAAGTCTATGGAAAATTAAGCCGCGTCCCTAGCGGTCACTTGCAGAACTATTTTTTTTTCATACAAAAAGTTACGACGTCGAGTCGTATAGCGAGTAAAACAGCACGTAAACTCATGGTAACGGTACTGAAGTAACATACGGTTTCACACTAATAGTGGCCTCTAATGCGACCACTAGTGCCTCAGTAGCCGCCAATCACCTTCACAATTTTACTTATAAAAACCCGTGTGTGCGATGCAAGCCGCTTGCATCACATTTTGCATAAAAGGCCACTCAAAGACCCAGTTTGCGCTGATGTCATATTCGCGTTTAGTGATCCCTCACAATGAGTAGCAAGTGAGTCGTGCTGCTATTTTTAAGAAGTCTGCCGCTTTCAGGTAAGAATTGCTGGTAAATCTGCCGCGTCTCGCTTCTTGCGACTTAATGTAAGAAAGTTTTGAGAATCTTTGCATATGCTTGCATCTTGCCTAACACATATTCTCCTGCCTGCTTGCATTAGGGAATAACTTATAATGTTACTGACGATAGAGAGCAAATACAACATGTTTATCTAACACTCACAGGTTGACGTCGTGCTTCATGAGGCGCATGCGTGCGTCCCGCGGCCAGCACTTCTTGTTGTTGTAGCCGACGATGTTCTCGTTGTTCGGGTCGGGGTGTTCCGTCAGGTAGCGCTGGATCAGGTCGCGGGCTTCTTCTGCTGTGAACCTGTGGGGGGAAAAAAAGGTTGAGATAATAGTTAAAGCATGATAAGTATTTCATGTTATACTTTACTTTTACAGCTTATATCAAACGCTGTATCTTAAGTACATAGTTTAGCCTAAGAAAGCAGCTAATAGCATTTAACAAAATATGTATTTTAAACGACACTGTTTCCTAGGTAAATACAACAAATTATTTATCACAATTTTCTGTGCTCCCATTTACTCTATCTTTCTCCCTTCGTCCACATTGTGTTCAATTCCACAGAATATTTCTAACTATAGTAAGCGCGTTAGCAACTGTTACGACTCAGTTGCTAACGCGCTTACTATAGTTAGAAATATTCATCCTTATCGGTAAGTGCAAGCGAGATAGACATGTCGGACAAGACTCGGTTAATTGACTCCAGATGCGCAGTCTCAGTCTGTCTATCCTGGTTCTATAGGAAGTCGTTGGGAAGCTCAGACGGGCCTGCCATCTCACTCACACGCTGCATATCTAGTACAAAGCCGGAGTAAGGTATAAGTTATAATCTCACCTGAAGAAGATATGAATCCTGTCCACATATCGGCAGTACAGTCTGATCGGATGCGCCGTCTCTGTCTGTCTATCCTGGTACGATAGGAAGTCGTTGGGGAGCTGTGGCGGGCCTGCCATCTCGCTCGCACGCTGCAGTCCGAGTACTAGCAGATCTAGTACTAAACCGTAGTATTGGACTATGAAGGACGCGAATTGAAGACCTCGGATAATTCCGTAGGAGTTTGTGTGGTTCATGTCCTAAGAATAAGAAAAAAGTTATTTTATAGTTGTACCATTCTATCTCAAGAACGATGTTAGTTATAATAAGACTTTCAGTATAAAAAAGATATCTTTAAACACTGTGCTATGGTATCACTTCAAACAATTTAATATAATTTTAAGATGGAATATTATCTATCAACCCACTTTTCTAGCCGAGTCACAAGCCCTGTCTGGGCAGAGGTCTTAAGAGGTACTTAAATTGAATAATTCGTTGCTTGTCGTTATAATGAGTGACCATAACAAAGTAAAGACAAATCGTAGTAGGTGAGCAACAGCATTCACAAGTTCATAATTAATAAATCTTCTTATCATTGCAGATAGCTTCTCTAAACTGATCGCTATTAAACTTACCTTGTAATTAATCACAACGTTGTTCTTTGCCGTCATGTAATCAGCGATGTTGTGGTCTACAATCAGCCTCAGCAGTCGGTTGAGCAGCGTCAGATCTATCTTCTCGTATAGCTTCTCGAAGCGGGACTCGAGGAGCACGTTGCACTCGCCTTCGCCGACCTCCCACACGTCTTGGAGATTGTTGATGCCTGTACAAAAGGGCTCGTTGAGTTGGAAAATTTGAGAAACAATACAGTCACTGAACATCAATTATCAATTTTAATTTTTGTTGCAAAATAGCTCATATTGCAACTGAAAAATAGAAAAATTGCAACATCTATCAACCAATACAGTCCCTAACACATCAAACAACACGATTTTGAGCACAATAGCACATAAAACCACTGCATAAGGTGGATACGCCGTGGTCAACATTTTGATATGCATTCATACATAAAATATATCAAAAACAGTAATGGTTAAAGTTTTTCAGACGACTAAAAGAGAAACATAGAACCCAAATAAAAGTTCAGGCTTCACAATGCAGGCTATGTCTTCAATCTTCTCATGTAGATAAAGACAACCAACCAAAGTGAGGTTTGTAACAAGGGGATGGTATTCCCATACAGATCTCCTTTGCCACAACGCACACTATGGGCGGTCGCTTCATGATCTTCTTACTTCAAACTTCTTTCAAAAGTAACCTAGGAAGACACTGAACCCAAAAGGCAGAATAAATAAAACCGAGTTTGAATTTTTAAACCTCACTGGAATTTTTCTAAATGAGTTCCTAATATCAAATCTTACACATATTGTATTCAAATTCAACCATTGCATAACATTTATGTACGATCGAGGGCTCTCGCGCCTTACCACTTTAAGAGCCACAATCGCTTGAGTCGTCTTTTTTTTAAAGTAACGCCTGTTTTCGTGTCGTGTGTGCAAGCGATTTTCTTTGATAATTGATTAGGCGCGAGAGACCTCGACCTGACGTTTGTTAATTATCATTATTTTTTGCACACCGTACCCACGCAGACACCAAAACTTTCAGTAAACGGCTTGTACATATGTGGCGGCCATCTGTTTAAATCAGCCAGTCAATTGAACGCCTAGGCAGTAAATAAAACGCCGGCAGACACATACAACACAGAAGTAATGTTGGAAGTCAGCAACACTGTCCCATTATGCTCTACACTAAAACCAGTCAGTCTAGCTTAGTAGCTAGAATCTTCTACACTCACCCTGGCACCACTTGTAGACCAGCAGCGGCGAGGGCTCAGTATCAGCCGGTTTCACCCACGGCGGCAGCAGGCGTCGCTTGTCGGCCTCGTACCAGAGGTACTGGTCGAGGTACGCGTCCGTGATCTTCTCTAGAGGTTCCACGTCGTACACCGGCACCAGGTGGGAGTAGAGGTCCATGAACTCTATGCCGACCTGATAGGAAAATTGAAAGATTGAACTACGGTCGGATATTTGTATTAGATTTGCCAACTTTTCCGCACGCAATTATCTTGACTCGGCTAAGCACATTTACTATCAACTACATAATGTTAGTTACATGGGACATCGATGAAAAGAATAAAATATTTGCGTAAAACATGGGAATTGTGATAACAACATCTACTACAGTGGTTACTTTTCCTAGTCAATGGGTAGATAGAACTAAATAATAAAAAGAAGTTTTTATATGTAATAAATGATAAGATAACCATTATTTTGGGTTGTGAGCCAAATTGGCAACAACTTGTTGAGTTTTGCTTCAGAAAAGTAAGATTTTAATGGTGTTTAAATGACACAATGCAACTTGCGAAACACATGCCATCAAGAACTAGATCAATGATACAAATAATCTCTTACCTCTCTGAAAGTCCTCTGCGTAAGCAAATGACGTTTGATCCTCGACAGCGCCTCGTGAGGGTTGTCATACGCCTGCTCAATCAGCCCCAACTCTTCTCTCTGACTCTGATTAAGTCTTGACTTTACGCTGTAAGCCTCTTTGAGTCGTTCCAGCGCCAAGATGAGGAGCTTCGTGTCGTGCTTGTACGAGAGAGGAGGGAAGGGAATGGGCGCGAATCGACGAGATTCAAGCCAGTGAACGGTTGTCGTGTAGATCGCCACAGCCTCCTCGGGCGATATGTAGGGACCGTCCTGAGAAGAAACATAAAATTCTAAACATGGTTTCAGTAAAAATAGACACCAGTAACTAACACACTTTTTATTATTTTATACAACTTGTTTTGAAAGTGTTAGGCTTAGACAAAAACTATACCAAGAACGAACATACATAGACATGGGAGCTTAGTGTAGTAGGTAGTTATGATAATTATATTTCACGAAAACTTGGACAAACATCGAAGACGAGAACGGGCGTCAATTCAAACAACAACAGACGACGCGACGCGGTAACCGACCTCGATAGTAAGTATATTGAAAAAAATATACAGGGTGACTTTGTAAACATTGGCAATATTTTAAACTAAGAACCTACTCATGATTCATAGTCCCTTCCATATGATGAAACTGAGAAAAATCATATCAAACACTTTAGAAATGATCATTGCTTCAAATTAAACAAATAAATTACAGTTGAAGACTTTGTTTAAGATTTTAAAAATTTACTAATAATAATAATATGTAAACATATCAAAAATTACTCAGTTACAGTGATACTGTTCGTTTTATTAAATGATATTTCATAACAATTGATTTTCATTTTAATATGTGGAAGGGACTATGAATCATGAGTGGGTTATTAGTTTAAAATATTTCCAATGTTTTCAAAATCACCCTGTATAGTTATTTTTCTAGTTCCATATCCATTTTTTACTTCTTTATAGAACGTAATTAAGCATTTGTGGGGAAAGAAAATAAATACATGCCTTCAGGTAGTTGTGCTGCCGCTCCTGCTCAGCCTTCAGGTACAGCCTGGTGAGGCGTCCCAGGTTCTTCTTGCACACGGTCTTGTCGACCGTCGCGCCGCGGCGGATGCGCTCGCGGTTGTAGTGCGCCGTGTTGGTCCACCAGTCCGCCTTCATCTTCACGTAGCGGAGGATCATGTTCTCGATCGGGGTTGGTAGACCTGGCACCTGGGAGGGGAAAAGGATATTTTATTAGCTTCACTACTGTCTTTATTAAACAGATGAATGACCAACCAAGGCATTTAGAAAGAAATAAGCAATTATTGATTCTGAAAGAAGCGTTAATTTACAACATGTACTACTGGTTTATATTTCAAAATATTCAATTTACTGTTAGACAAATAATCGATTATGGCTTTAGTATGATGGACAACATTAGCAATCATGGACAGCACTAGACCTGTCAGATAGATCGTGTATTGGCATTAGATCGATATTGATTATATTGCTTTATCCCGCGCATATTTTACTGCATTGAATATCGTGTTATTTTGTTATGGAATAAGAATATTCATCGACACACCGAGTTTATTTCTAAATGTTCATAAAAGGAGACCAAGTCAGGTTTCCTCACCTTCCAAGGAATGTTGGCCTTCCAGCACCTCCAGGCCTCAGAAAGATGTTGCAGGATGGTCCGTGCTTTGTTCTGCTTGATACCCTCGGGCATCATGTCCACTATGTCGTGCATGACGGACGCGCGCAGCTCCAGGTCGAAGTGGGACTCGACGCGCTGCTTCGTCACCGTCTTTGCTACACCTGTGTATGGTTAAGGAGATGTAAGTTAGTTCTTGCTTTTATGAAATTCGTTTTGTAATAGTCTTGTAAAAATATCAATCACTTTGGATTGGTGACTGACTAGAGAAAGAAAACACATGATATCTCTAGAAATAGCCTATGTATGGTTATGAAGATGTAAGTTAGTGCTTGCTTTTATGAAATTCGTTTTGCAATAGTCTTGTAAAAATATCAGACTGGTGACTGACTAGAGAAAGAAAACACAGGATATCTCTAGGAATAGAGAAGTGGAGAAAACAGAATATTTTCATAATCTTTGTTGTACTATCGAAGGCACCAGGCATTATAAGCTGTAAGGCTACAGTTTAAGATTCAAAATCGCTTGAATAGTACTTGTCTTTTGTTTGAAGTGACGCCAGTTTTTGTTTCATAAGTAAATGGTTGTGTGACTGTGTGACTTCCGATTGTAAATGGTTCCGTTCTTTAATCGCCAAGTGGCACATTACTGACCTTTGGAGTGTCGTCCCTCGAACTGCCTGGACAGCAAGTTGCCGAGCCAGCGTTCCAGTAGAGGCGTGATGCCGCGCATGAAGAACAGCCACACTCGCCAGCCTGGCGCCCAGAAGCCGCAGCCGGGGCCTTTTGATACGGGGCCCTAAATGACAAAATAACATGTGAATAATGTGGCTGCTCATTTGCCGCAGACAGTCAAAAAACGTGTCATTTCAACAAAAGTTTAAAAAGCTACGAAAAATAGCCACAGTATGTTATGTACATTGTTTGCAATAAATGAATCTATCTATAGATTTTGAAAAGCTACAGTACTCTTCATTATTATTATCGAAGTTTAAATATCAGAAAGTAATGCATATGCCACCGTAATATTGTAAAAGCCGCGGGATTACATCCGGTAGATTGTAATCTGACGATTTATTGTTAACAAGCTCGACATGGTTTAGGATTTACGCTTTTATTTGTACTTACATGTCAACCTAACACGAAGTTGGTACTTACATGTCAACTATACTTCACCTACCCTAACCCACCACTTTGTCCAATAATTCTTCATTTAAGTTAGGTACCGTTAGAATGTACGAATTTCGGTACAGTTCACAATAAATCGTCAGATTACAATTTAACTGATTTAAAACAGTTACATTGTAATCACGCGGTTTTTACAATATTACGTTGACACATAAGTTTATAGACACATATAAAATGAATCCATCACTTACAGTGTTGAACCTGTAGTATATCAAGTGCTTCAGATCCTTGCACATCCGTATCTGCCTCATCAGCTTGTACTTGTATCTGTACATGCCGGTCAACTGGCCCACATGAGCGAATATGTACTGCAGACCATCAGCCAGTTGGAACGAGTCCACGTTGTTGAGACGGTACTGCACGTGAGAGTCCACGATGAGCTTCGTGAGACGCAGAATCTCGCGGCAGAGGTGGAATGCTGGGAGAAAATAAGATACTATTAATTATAGGTCCACAAATAAATCTCCTATCTCATAGAGAAGAATCATAATAAAGGTTTTGTAAGAAGTACATTTAGATAGACAATAGACTTTGGTCGCGACCTGAGGCCTTGATAATAATGTTGTTTCCCAATCAAGCCGTCCTCGTCGCTCATACTAGTATGGCCTTGCGAGGGAAAGTGATGGCGGTATTCAAAAGGCCAGGCCAGGCGCATTATTGGCTACCGTGTCAGCCCCAATCTAGTAGCTCACGGACTTGTCCTCTAAATTAAATAATTTAACGTGCGCCCTTGCCAAACCGATTCGCGAAGCTGCCTCGCAAGACGACACTTGTGTGTACAAAAATAGAGACCGCACTATAAAAAATATTTATAAGTTTGAAGCAAAATCAATTTGATTAGGATTCATAATTTTGATTCTTGAAATAGTAAATGTTTATGCTATGTGCAATATGCATTTTTCCAAGTTACACTAAGTTTTGCAGCTCATGTATTAATTTTAAATCATCATTTCCTACTGCTTTTATATTCTTAAAAATATTTCTATAACTATAATTTTGCCACTCAGACAATGCTATTAAAAAATGTCAACTTTCAGACTTTGCCTATTTTCCTATAAATTTTCTAACAAAATTAAAAACATTCAAAGAGCATTCTCTGAGCGCCTTAACTTTAAATAGAGTTCTGCAAGTGGTACTTACCATTACCGAACCGGGACTTCTTACGCTCTTTAGTGGTGAGCGTTTTCACCGGCTTCAAGTTAAAGTTGTAGTCCAGATGCAAGTAGTTCAGGTTCTTGCGGTGGATGAGTAGGTTGAGCATGTTGTAGCCTTGCCGGCAGACCTGGAGCCCTGCCTCTACCCAGTCCAGGGTTGTTGTTTGGAAGAACTTTGTGGACTTGAATGAGCGGAAGAGGTATCTATGGGAAAAACATTATGTCACTCACATTGGTATGGTGATCAAAGTTAAACTATTCGTTTATGTTTCGAAAAGGGTGTCGAATGTCGTCGATCGAAAGTGCTCAAAGAAATCAATTAAATTTATTACATACTTTAAGGGATAACAGTGGCTGCAACGATTAGCTAATGATTGGAAACATAGATTTAATATAATAAGTGCATAACAAACTGACTGACCTCTTCTTCTGCGGCTTCGGTGGTCTGTGTTTCAGCGCGTTTAGCACATAGTACTTCAGTAGCTTCTGGTACGAAACCCTGACTTTGACAGGCTGGCCGGGTGGGCAGTGCTCCTTGTACCATGTCTTAACCAAGGGAACATCGATGGCGCGACGGGACCGACCTATTAGTAAATGAAGTGTAAGTTACACTTGCACTCAAATAAGCAAACACAGCTTGTAATCACTATTACATTAGGGTACACAAATAAAAATATTGTTTTAAAAAATAAATCATTTCCTTTTTTACATCAAAAGACATCTTTCTTACCCGATCTCATGTTAAAAGGCCTTGGTGCCCACAGCAAGGCTATGCCATTGGCTGTGTTGTCCGTGTACAAAGCAGTCTCCTGCAGGAATGGTGACACTTCCTCGGGCAGCACGAAGTCTTCTTCCTCTGGCACGGGATCCAATGACTTGACTGAATGTCGGTGTGAAATTGGGTTGATCAACGGATCAAAGTAAAATGCTGGCAAGTCAGGATCTTCTGTTTTGATGTACACCACATTTGGTGTGTGATACCTGATGAAACAGTCATAGAATTATGAAATATTAAAAAAAGACTATGTACTTTAAATCATCAACTATCAATGAAAAATAACTTACCAAGAGAGTTGCACAAAATGTGGCAGATTGTTGTACAGGTATGGGAAGGCAATCCTGTATTCTGTCCTGATGGGCTGACGAATTATGATCTTGTTGATGTCATTAAACTCATTCCAGTCCTCATCACCAGCTGAATTATCTTTCACTAGTGGCTCAAACTTTGGACCACCAGGAATGGCCATATTCAGAGCTTTTGCTGTGAAGAAGCTCTTTGAATCAAAAAGGTAGAAATAGTTATCATCTACCAAGTCTGTCAGCAGCTGATTGGCAAGACGGTACAATGTTGCCATCTGTGGTAAAGTCAAGTTCCATTTCCTGTATGTGGAACCATTGACATGCTTAGTGCCAAGCAATGGTTTGTGGTCATAGAACCAGGATGCTACGGCTCCATCTTCTTCAGGGTCCAATTCAATCTGAATGGGTTCTAGTGGCTCAACATCCAGAATGTTGTCAGCATAATCCAGTGGAGGTTCCTCATCATCAAAGGGTGGGAACCTCATTCTTTTGAAGTGTCGACGATCGCGTTTTTCTCTACGCATCATGATCCACATGGTGCCCCATTGTGCTATGTAGACAGGCTCAATGACCCATGGAATTTCATTCACAAATGTGATGGCTCCGGTGATGTGATATAACACTCGGACGTCTCTAATCTGTTCCCAGGGCATAGGCATGTTTTCCAGCAGTTTCATGACCGCATGAGGCATGTACTTCAATGCTCCAAGGTATACTCGTTTGTCGTGACGGTATTTTCTGCTAGTCATGTCACCATGGTCCCTGATAATCTTCCGGATATGCTCTGGTGGCATATCTTCTTTTTGAGCATCTACAAATCCAAACTTCCTCTTCTCGGCAAAACGTTTGGACTGCAGCTGTAGCCATTTTTGGGCTGCAGAAATAAGAATAATAATTAAAATTTTATCATTCAGCAGAAAAATATATATCCAAGCACAGTTACCTATTCAGTAAAAATATAATAAATATTTAGGAAAAATGAAGCAACATAAGTTCCATATTATTTACTGGTAAGTATGTAATGCAATATAAGCTCTTTTCACTAAAACTGGTATGAAAAGCTATATCTAACTGCATCTATGATGTACCCTTGCGGAAATTGTTTTAATACAAGCTTTAGTATTAAAACATTGGTGTGATACAAAGGGCAGTGAAAATATTACTGTCTATTTTCAGATATTCTCGTATTATTGTTCCCTGTGATCAAGTGAAAGATCTGTGTCACTTGATCACAGGGAACAGAGGAAGGAAAAATAAGAGAAATATTATTGACTTAAATAATAGATATACACGAAATGAAAAGTGAAAACGAAAATGCATCATTCCCTAGCACTGAAGGATACCACAAATTAAAAATAACCTCAAATTATACAGGTATACAAACCTTTTTCCTTGATCTTCTCCTCCGGGATGTGGTGCGGCTTCGGAGGTTGCGACGGCGGCACCGGCGGCGCGGCAGCAGCGGCGGCAGCGTGAGCCTGCAAGGCCGCTTGCTGCGCTGCCGCCAGCTGCTGCTGCGCCATCATGGTGGCCCATGGGTTGGGCCCCAACAGATATGGCGGCAGCGACATGGCTAACCGCCTTCTAAAATCATACACAAAAATTCACAACTCGCATCCCTCAAAAATGCAAGCGTGGTAAATAACACCACCGGCTACGCGCCACTACTTCACAAGAAATAAACGTAAAAGAACACTTACTTGTTTTAATTAACCACTTATCACGTATTTTAACATGGAATTAACATAAAGCGATAGTCGCATGAGTCTCTATTGCACATTTTACGGAAAAATGCGTGTCTTGAAAACGGCCATTTGCAATGCGTTTTTGAGATTTGTTGCTCTTACTAATCTGTGGATTTGTTACATTCTGTGGATTTGTCAAACAATGCTAAAAAAAATGTTGTCTGTTGTTTGTCCCACAGATTAGTACTCTCTCTATCTCTCTCACTCTGTCCGATTCTCTAGGTCTTATGATGGCCCATTTACACGAGGCCAGTAGCACTGGCGCCAGCAAATTAGAAACCGTTCAATTCTATTGGACTGGCTTCGTCCACTGGCTTGGGCCAGTCCAATGCACTGGCCTGGCTCTATTTTCACAAAGCCAATACTGACTTGGCTTATTGGAATGGCTCGTCTACAAATAAATAAATGGGCCATATGGCCCATTTACACGAGGCCAGTAGCACTGGCGCCAGCAAATTAGAACAAAAGGCAGTGAGCTGTTACTACTACGTATAGAGACGCTATGCCAAGCAAAAAATGTGCGCATTTTTTGGACGTGAACTGTCAACAGACTGACGTATTCCATAAATTTTGAATTTTGAATATGAAACCGCAGAAGTGACACAGACTTTGTGCCTACTTAACTTAATTGTATTGAATGAATATAATTTTATCAAAACGTTTTAATCGTTACTTACTTTGATCAATAGTTATTTAAAAGAGCTAAATAAATAAAAGTTTAGTAAATAAAAATCTGTAGGTCAAAAACTCGAATGATATTTACAATTCTTTTATCATGATTTTTATCATTTTAATTTTTCATACGAGATATTTCTAGAAAAATATAACTACCAATGCAAAACACCTTAAAAGAAATATCACAACATCGCATTGTCTAACCTCTATTTATTACCTACCTACTTTTCCATTCTGTGCGTGTCACTTTTTATAATCTTTGATTTTCATGTAAAATGGCGGCAATTTCATGCCAAAAATTTATAACATTTTGAAAAATCTTTACGCTGGTTTAAGCTAACATTTTAATTTCCTACCGATGGTAAGTGACGCCGGTATCGTTTATATTCCTGTTGGTTTTATTTTCGCATGTTTTTAAAACGCATGATGGCTTTTTTGACAAATTAATTGACCAAATGTCACATTGGTTAACGCTACGAGCGGGAGTGAGTGACTGTGATACCGCGCATGCGTTGATGGTCTGTGACCATCAACTCATCGGGCACGAGGTTCCTTAGGGATGTCATTTCCATACGTAGTAATAGTAGTTCAATGACAAAAGGCACATAAACATATTTTGTTCATATAGTTTTTATAATTGTTATTCAAGCAAGACGATATTCGGGAACTTATATTTACCATACGTTTTCGTCACGGTTCGTGAAAGCGAGGGAAATAAACACGACAAATTATAAATATTTCCTCATAGTAACTAACTGCTATAAAATTGTTATGCTTGTCCAGAATTTCAATTAAAAATTTTTTTTGACAAGCGAAATAGCTTTTAAAAACATCTTTACAATAAGTCATTATATTCTAGGATTACAATGTACACTGGTAATGTAAAACTGTACATTTGTTATATTATAATAAAATAAAGAGATTTCGAAACTGAAACTGAATTAAAAATTATCAATGTTACCTATTTCATTGTTGCTGGTTAGTTTTCATAATGCGGCATGCAAACAGATAAATCTGCTCCTCAAAAAAGACACTAGAAATAACTTAAAATAACACGCCTAAAGTATGATGTTTGCTTCAGTAAATAACCCCTATAATCATTAAAAAAAACTCAAACGGTCTTTAAAACCTATTTTAGCTATTACACTGTTTTGTCACTTTCTGTCAAATGATGACAGCGCCAAGAAACAGTGAGCCCACCGTGGGTGCAACTTAAGTTCGCTCGCCAAAACAAAGAAGAAGAAGAATGAGACAAAAAAGTGTAATAGTTATAACAGGTTAAAAGACCGTTTGAGTTATTATGACTAAGGGGGTCTTTCACCTCCTTTTAAATTCGAATGGTATTTCTTTTTAAAGTCAACGGCAGCAGTGTACTTATTTATTTATCGAATATAAAAATAAATAAAAATCTTCTACTCTACATAAAACCGTCTACAATTTTGTGTCAAAATATTAAGCAAACAAAAAATAACAACAGTGAGAATGTTTTATTCATCCCTAAATGCCTTCGGTGGTGTAAGCAGAATGTTTTCAATGTTTTCTAGACCATTATCAAGCTCTTCGTTAATCTCATCTATTGTCTCCCTCATTAATTCATCATCAATGGACATGTCACTTTGATTCTTTTGCTCAGCTTCATTCGAAAAATCATCGATTATTTGAGTAAGTGCATCTGCAATGTCTGAACCACTGCCACTAACAGTTTCATGATTATCATTATCATAGCAATTTATTGATTCTCCTAGTGAATTGTGAAAGTTTTCATCATAAATACTGTCAGTTTTGTTATTGTTAGTTATATTTTCATCTTCTTTATTTTCATTAGGAGCTTCAGTTTCGGTTTCTATACCCACTGAATTGTTTACACTTAACTCAGCATCCATTTCAGTAACGTATTCATCATTAGCTTGCATCATAGTGTTAAGTAGTTCATTGGAAGATTTCACTAATGTGAAATTATTTTCATTTGCATTGGAGACCATAATATGATATTTGTCATTTGATTTTGATACATTAGCAGCTGAAGAATCTGATACCAATAAAGTGATGCTCTCAGACACATTATTCGCGAGATCATTTCTCTCAACTTCGGTAGGGTTTTCTTTGGAATGAGTTGCAGGGAGAGAGCCTATTCTTTCACTTGAGAATCCCTTTTGTAATCTCAAGCGCTCTATCAATTCAGGATTTTCATTTTTAAAAGACTGCAGCATCAATTTCATCGTTTCTTCAGCATCCTCATGTTTTCTGGATTTAATGCGCAGTTTTGAATTTAATTCATATAATTTTTCTTCGTCAGTTTTTGATGGTGTCTGTATTTTTTGCGGCTAAAGGAGGATAAAATAAGAAAGTTTTAAGTTTTACTACTTCAAAAAAAACTATTCAATATTGGAGGTGCACCGTGCAACATTCATGTACAATCTTACTTTTCGATTATTGACAATAAGCTCGGCTAATTCTCCTGCTAATTTCACTGTTTCATTAGGTAAGTTTGTTTTTGAAGCTAACGAAAGACCATAGTGATCAATTTCTGTGATGCCAGGAACCATTTTGTGCTGGTATATGAGTCGTTTCAGGGTGTCTTCACTTGTTCCACTGTTAGCATTTTCTTCTTCAGTGACGGCCGTATGACAACTTTATAAAATAACATCAATCAAAATGTAAAATTAAAAAGGCTAACAAAACATTCTGAGACACAGTTGTTTTCTTACTTACTTAACTACATTAAAGTACAAATCCTGCAGTTTCGTCAAATACATGAAATGAGTAGTAAAGAAAGTGAATGCATCGCTCACTAAAAGTTCTTCACAAATTGCCCATGCGATGCTTGTTCCTTCTTCTGTTGATGTGCCTCTGGAAAATAATACAGCTATTAATGTAGAAAAAATCACGGAATAATAGAACATCTGTAGTCATTAATTATTTACTAAGAGGGTAATTTCCTTTCTGACCTGCACAGTTCATCTATGATCACTAAGCTGGATGCGGTCAAACCTTTTATTATGTGCTGCATTTCCTTCATCTACAAAAACAATAATAAAAAATATGTTCAAAAAATCTACGAAAAGTAGTAAGTATAATAACTTAATAAGTTTGTTTGAAATCGTACTTCCAAAACATAGGTTGATGCGCTTAACTCAACGCTATCATTAAAGCCTATTCTCGAAAATATTCTGTCACAAATCCTTATTATAGCGTTTGTTGCCGGCAAGAAACAACCCAACTGTAAAGAATTATCGTCATTACATATTTTTGTACATTTGTACCTAACTAGTAATTAAAAGCTTCAGCTAATCAAGAAAACTTCAACTTACTTGCGCCATCACATGCATTATCGCAATTTGTTTTATGTAGATGCTTTTGCCTCCCATGTTTGGTCCAGTGATAATAGTAAAGTTGTGTTCAGGGCTTGCAAACTACAAAATAAAAGTTGCAAAAATAAGTAGTAACTTAAGCAAAGGATTTATAGGTAATATAAATATCAACTTTTAAATAAATGCTAACAACGTCATTTGGTACAGGCAAAACTTGACTGTTGTAATCGAGAAGAGGATGGACACTGTTTCGTATATCCAGGTAATTGTGAAACTGAGGTCTGATGTACGATCCGACAGTGCTAGCCTGTAATTATAAAGAAAATCATGAAATCCTAGGCAATAAATAACTGGGGACTACCTTAAAATGAAATTGTACTCACGTTTGCTAAAGCCAACAAAATATCCAGTTCTGCCACGTTCTCGCATAATTTGTAGAGGCTAGACATAAAGGGCCTTAGATCTTTAAGCAAACTGGTGATGACGCTGAAAAATGTAGTCATTCATTAGGCATGGCACACTAGCAATAATCATGTTTTTTATGTGTATAATTTTTAATTGTATTGATTGATACCTACATATTGCTCATCCTTTGTATTTCATTGAGAGCTTCTTTTGCTTGCTGGTCTAGAACTACTAACTCCTCTGTAGTCATGGATACACTTGCACCACTATTAACGACCTTCAATTAAATAGTTTCGATTAGGAAAATTTTAAATAAAAACTCAAAAATTAAGGAAGCTTTAATAAAAATACCTGAATAAATATAGGGGGCAAATCTTCAATGGAGAAACTTCGTCTATTCTTTGGTGCTATAGGTAGCACAACATGAAATCCTTTCAACATGTTTTGATTAAGCCTTAGTGGCAGATCGTATCTTTCACTCAAATTCTCCACTATCTTTTGAATGTCTTCTATCAGCTCTGAGTACATCCTTCTTGCTACGTCTAGTAAACCATTGATTTCTGGTTTCACAGCGAAGCATCTTTGCAAGCTGCCCATGGCACCTTTTTCTAAATGAGCGTCTTCTTGTATAACATTATGTATACGTTCAGCTATTTCTTTGTAATTTTGGTTTTCAAAATCCTAAACATAATTCAAAGCGTCATTACAATTACTTACAGAATATAAAAGTATCAATAAGAATATTACCATTTTTATTTTTTTGAGTCTGCCGCTCTCGGCGGAATCCAACGCTTCAACCAGCTTTGGTACCATATCCATGGTTGTTTTTAGCAAAAGGGTTTGATTTAGCTGCGCCTCGCCTAATTTATCCATGTTTTGATTGGGATTTTCCATGCACAGAAGAAGTATTTTGTCGATATCTGATAATTTTTTAATAACATCCTTGAAAAAAGACGTCACGCTTTCCATTATTATAATATACTGACTAGTAATAATAAAAACGTAACGTGATTATGAGGTTTCTAGGATCTACCTGTAAATCAGTTATTAATCCAGATTCATTCTCAATGAGGTCTTGCAAAGCGTCTAATCTATTTTCAATAAATTCCTTGTTGCAAGAGGGTTGTAAAATAGCTGCTCTTAGAGCCCTTATGCCTCCAACAGTGTACGTTGGACCTAAAACACCTAGAAGGCAACAAGTTGGTCCTGCTGATGGTACTAACGGCTGGACTAGTTCCAGTTGAGTTGCTGTACCAACGTCTGAAATTCAAAAAATATCACATAGTTTTGTAATTATTTCCAGCATACTTGTCTTTGTAACCATTAAACCGTGATAAATGGAAAGGTGTGATAACTGTTATTATTTTTAAAATGATTCAACACGAACTGGTTGGTTGCGAAAGTAAATAGTAACCAGTTCATTCTGGTTAAACAGTTTAATACCGCAATGATGTGCATAATTTGTTATCACTAGCTGAAAAAATATGATAAAAAGACCCAGTCCATTTATATGATGCAATTGTTTTATTACCAATAATCATTGTATTTTCGGAGGAATGATATTCAATTTTCAGTGACTCCCTTGCAAACACAACGCATTGGATATATTCGACGTATTTTAATACTGCTGCAGCAGCAGTAAGTGCGTAAAACCTAAAAAAGAAACTCGTTCAGTCTTGTGTATCTTGTAAATGTAGCCCATACACAAGTACATTAATAGGAATTGCAACTAACTTTGGAAGGACTTGCAAGTAAACTGCGCTATATTGCGGCGCACAAAGAGTTTGTATCTGTTGGCGACCAGCCGCGTCATTGAAATGCCTCCTTTGCACAGTGGTCAGGTTTATCAGTGGGTACTGGTCTCTTATCAGTTTGTACAGTTGACTCGGCTGCACGCCTTCACAGAACGTGTGAGGCACTATTATCTGCGATAGATTGTAATCTTGAGCTTAGTGTTTTATTTAATGTAAAAAAAAAGATTTTTTTATTTTGCAGAAATTGAAAAAAAAATGGTTCAACTCAAAAATACATTGCCTTACATTCAAATAAAATTATTGAGTAACTTTTTCAGTAACGTATAACTAATTCTTAAATTAATGCGGTCAGTTTGAGTAATGGCTGATTTTTAGACTAAACCATAACATAGTCAAAAAGTATTGATCCTCTAAATACCTAACCTAATGTGGCTAGTGGTAGGTGGTACAACAGTTGAACAGTCATCCATCATGCATGACCACGAGTTGCAGTTAACTCTTTTCTCTCTTCACCCTTTTCGGCACATGAGTAATGATTAAAATTTCGCTTTACCGTTACAAAGGCTCAAATAAAAAATAAAATTAGGTATTTTAAACATGCTTGCCTCAATAGGATTGAAGAAATTGATTTTGGTCAGTGTGTGGGTGTATAGTAGAGTGTCACTGAACTGACACAGAACTAGGTTTGGGTGCCTTAGATCCACCGCAGCAATGCCTATTTCACCTCTCGCCATCCCTCTGCCTTCTGATATAGCTTTAAATTTAAATAACATTTAAGTCTGAGTAAGGAATTTGTATGAGAAGCAGATTTATTAGTATGGCAAAATTAATGCTTACCTAGAATAACGCTGGGTTCAACAGCTGATGTGCTGGTAGACCGACCAGACCTAGTTCCACTATGAGCACCTATCCATAATATTTATAACATCATTATTTCTGTGTCGCACAATCATCTTAGCCCAAAGGTAAGTATGGCTGGTAGAGAACGTCTTATATACAAATTTTGGTTGTGCAATTAAGTATAAATAAATAATTTCTAAGAATAAGTACTATTAATAACTGTTAATTAACAAAATTAAGTAGTTTCTTACCTTTGCTGCTGCTACTAATATACCTCAACGCAGTGGGTCTGTTCCTGGGCGTTACCATATCGTGAGAAGTGTCTGCTGCCGAATCGCTGGCCAGAATTCTTGGTCTTGGACCACTTGACGATGATTCAGGCTTCGTGGAGCTTGAGGCTGTAATTCTTAAATGAAGAAAACCGTCATCGATAAGAAGACGCTACAATTAATTACATGTGCTTAGAAGTGTTTATAAATAAATGTGATTCATATCATTTACTTACTTTCGTTTGGAACTCCTAGGTGGCTGTAATGGTGGTCCCATACATGATGTTTTATTAGAACCTCCTATTTCTTCTTTACTAAAATGGTAGCGAGGTTGCTTGTTTGGTATTCGTGAATTTGATGTGTACGACATTGTTGGTAGTAATGACGATGCTCCACGAATACCTGTAGGTGGCGTAAAAGGAAAGAGAATCATTACAGAAGGTAATAATAATTAACAATACAAGTTTTCATTAGTAAAAGTTAATACCCAAACATGAATCTTTTCTGACGAGATCATTTCTTGTTTTGGATGGATTGTTGAATTTTCGTTTTTCTCTTTTTACTACATTCATCGTTACTTTTAAATAGACTTTTCTTTACATCATTATTATTTAAAACAAGTAGAATTAATAATTAAGGCAATGACCTTTGTTTAAAACTTTTTTAGTTTTGGCGCCTTTTTTGCCTATATCCATAGACCTTTTTTATTTTTCATTTATTTGCCCATATCTGGACTTGGGAATCACAACCTATAGTCTAGCAAATTAAAATGCAAACTTTGAATTAGGACTTATTCAATATGACGTTGTAGGCTACTCAAAATAAGTCTGGCTTTGCCCGATTATTTGTCCGGAAAAAAAATATTTTGAGACTGTCAGTCGGTGTGACTACTAGCGTGACCAACTATCGATAATTTGGCTATCGACAGTTGACTTCGAAAAATTTTCTTCATGAATCAAATCAAAATAGGTCTATCATCCATCAGGTTCATTAAATACTATCAAGGTATTACAATATCATCGATAGTAGTATCAGCTCTTCTAACTATTGTTACTTACAATCCACGAAGGCGCGCTCCATTAAAGGAAAACGCGGGGTATGGATGGGGTGCATAACAATTATTAAAATATTACATGCTAAATATATAAGTTATTGTACCATAAAATATTTGCAAAAATTTGAACATTATGTATTTTAAACGATTCGGACGAATGGTGGCGGGCGCGCGCCTTCGTGGATGACACTATCTAAATATGTACTCTTGTTAATATTTTCAACCCGTAAGCCGACGCGTCGGCTTTTGCTTAACTTTATAGGCCTTCTTGTCGATAGTCACAGATTAGTAAGAGTATGTCGACAGTGAAGTGACTACCAACCAACCACTACACTACTTGTCAGTTTGACAAAAAACAGCGACAGTGACAGAGAATTTGACAGCGACAAGCAAGGGTGCGTAATTTGAATGCTTGGTTTTAGTACAATTTTGTAGAGAAATAATTAAATGTAATACAAATAAAAACGCCTCTTGGATACTAACTCACGTTTCAGTAATTTTGACGGTAAGTTTGACAGCATTTTCCTACTGAGTGTTGTAAATATAACCTTGAACTATTAACTACTTAGCAGGACCTTGTTTGCTCATTATTTTAACCTTAGGACTTTATCCTCTGTCTAGGTCGTTACGATCATACCATAAATACTACATAAATAGTGTAAAGTGGTCTGTTGAGCTCCAGAACTACGGTGTGTACGAAGTTAAATAATAGATAACCAACATATTAAATTGTTGTGTATTAAGTAACAATCAAGGTTGTTGCCACGCTAGTATCGTGATAACACCTTTTTAAGTGACATGGAAAAACTTTTTTGATATCCTGACTTATACTCTTTTAATTATATAAGTTTAAAAAAAAGTTTTGCTATTTGTTTGGAGATTGTAAGTTCAATACCAGATATTATTACTAGTTGTTTTCCCTAAAGTTATTTCAAAGGTAAGTGCTTGCAGTAATAATAACACACTAAATATTCTACAGTGTATTCATCTCTGTTTTCATAATAATATAGTTAAGACAGTCCATAAATTCTGATGCCTGAGTAATTTGGTTGATAGGATAGAATATGAGTACCAAAACAACTGATAACTTATAAGCAGGTAAATCCAGTTACGAATTAAATAAGTATGTTTTTATTTTAGCCCCTGTTAAGTTACAATTACTGGATTAAACAGGTTTTATATATAAGCCATGATTATAAAAAAGCCCTATCATTATTTCTATTTCTTATGCAATACCTCATGCACAGTACTGCACTTTTTTATGAATAGTATGATGAAAAGGTTTCTATTCTTGCATCTTGGTTATTAGTATTACTTATATTTTTTTAGGTTATCTGTTGATAACTTTGTCTCATTTTATAATGTAACAAAAACAATAACAAATAAGAAAGGAAAAGATTGCCGAAAGCATATGCCATCCTATCAATGCGTGCGTGTAATAGATAAGATATTTCTCAATATAATAATATTTTTTTACAAAGTCACGGTTGCTTTTTATAAGTGCAATTTATATAATATAATTATCTTTTGATATGGTAATATGAAGGTCAGTAATACTGTTATCCAATCAATCCAAAATTATACTGTTTTTTTTGGTAAAAAAAACAAAATAGTTTTTTTGGAAGCCTCCTTTTGTGTATAAAATGAAATACAATCTTTTTCATCTTAATATTGTTTGAAAGAAAAGGTTTATTATTTTTTGACAGTACTGACTGGGGTACTTAAACATAGTAAAATTCATATGTAATAAATTTATAATACTTTCATAAATCAGAACAGTATTTTTTTGCACAACTATTATCTAAACTCTACCATTGAACAATTTATCATTTATTGCGTTGACGCATTTCTCATAATTGTTTAAACATTTTTTTTTGTCTCCAACAAAACATATTTATCTAAACGAATCTTAATAGTCATTTATCTGTTTTGCACCCGACGCAATTCGCAAAACAAGTTCTCCCACAAATATTCCATACGCTTCTATCGCGAGTGAGCGAGACGGTTGTAGGTTCGGCGCCCCTACTTCGAGTGTGGCTCTCGTCTGGCCATATGTCTTTTCAATGAAGACGGTGTTGTGACGTCATTCATAGTACGTAGCTCTCAGAGAGTAGTTTTGTAGCTCGCATCACGCCCGTATCTCGCCAGTTGTTCGGATATAAGGCGATAAAGGTGATGTGACTGTACTGTACTTTCTGATATCACAACCGGCCGAGGCGTGTTTCTGGTAGTTCACAACAAGTGTGCTCTTTATTAAGTCAACGATATCAGTTCGTTACAAGACGTTTAATAGGTAACAGTTCACTTTCGTTTTGTTTGAAGAATATACAGAAGATGGCTTTGTACAGGTACTTTGATTTTTTATAAGCATGCCCTGCGAACTTCTAGCTAGAGAAATCGCATGCCCGCTAGATGGTCTTAAAAGTATCTTTATTCTAATTTTATACTAATTTCTTTTGCACCAATATTACTGAGAAAAATTTGAACTAAATATTGACTTATAAATTGAATAATTTTAACAAGTAGAAATAAACAAAATAATATTTGAAAGTTTTTGCGATGAGCATAACGAAATTATTTTTAAAACACACTAGTAAAAAAGCAAAAAAAAAAGTGATTTAGTAAACACACACATCTCATAAATATTGATGCCCTGCCCATGGTCAATAACACTTGGTTCCTGTAAACAACTCGTTTCGCCTCAATTACGCGTTTCTCCGTAACAACGTGAGCTTGTTTTAAGCCTGTTTACCACAGAATTGGGGTCGCAATCGGTCGCATGCGCAGGAGAGCGAGGTTTGCGCACGGGAATAATAAAAACTCACGTGTGCAAAATGTTCCCATAGTGTGCATGCACACGACACTCATATTTTCCAATAAATAGATACATTTTAGAAGCGGTATTGTTTTGTGGTTTGCGTTGAAAAAAGTTACAGCTCTGAAATACCTACCTATTTAATTTTGTGAGCATGACCTGAATTTTCCATACATCTAATTTGTTTCATTTGATCTTAGCAAGATAGTATCGAGAGAGGTTTTCTGTGCCTTAGCAAGCGTTGCTGGATAAGCAGAAGCAAGTAAAAAAGTAATAAATTGCAAAGCATTATGTAAAGAACAGTTGTTGATTGACTAGAAACCTTTAATAAAAAACCATCAATCAACGTTATTTGAGTACTAACAAGTAAACATGTTCTCTGTTCCTACGAGCAATTTTATAAAATAGTTCTTAATCCGTGATAAAGGTTCTTTTACCTTACTGATACTCCTCAAGTTCAAGACCGCTAACTAAATAGACGCATATATTTTTATTAGATTACCGTTTTCATCGAGGCCATAGGCCAGCAGGACGTCCTTCTTGGACTCCACTAGTAATTGTATTCACAATTAGTACAATTATTTCAGCTTAAAGAACAACCTGCAGCTCGCAACCCTCAAGACTCTATCGCTGGTCTCCATCAGCGTGATGTCGCCACAGCAGAGCGTCCAAGAGCTGTTCAGAACAGCTGACTGCGTATGCTTCGACGTAGACTCAACAGTCATAAGAGATGAGGGCATCGATGAGCTGGCCAACTTCTGCGGGAAAGGAGACGAGGTTAAGAGACTGTAAGTACACTTTTGGATAGAAGAGCTAAGGTAGAATGACTAATAGGTAGCAGCTGTAGACGCTCATAGACCCTGCTGGTGTCAATCAGCGCGATGTCGCCACAGCAGAGTGTCCAAAAGAGCTGACTGCCTCGATGTAGACTCCGCAGTCATAAGAGATGAAGGCATCGATGAGCTAGCCAACTTCTATAGTTAAGAGACTGTAAGAGCACTTTTTTGGTAGTTAAACTAATAAGATTGAAAAATGTGGGCGTGGCAACCGTCTACCAGCTTATAATCACTTTTCACGTGACCACGCAATCATCAAAAAAACCCTGTTGTAAAAAATTTCATGGTCTTGACATTCATTATATTTTATGACAACAGTACCCAATCTTAGCCTATCGACAAAATATGTTTTTTTAATCAAGCTGTATGCGATTGCGAATCATAAAACTTGATTGCTTCAACGATAGGCATTTGGAAGTATGAGTAACGCCCATCAAAACAGCTATTTGCGACGTAGCGTAGTAACAAACATGAAAACACGATAGGAGATATTCAAATCAAGTTCCGATAATACTTGTTTATCTAAATCGTACGATACTATGAACTCTTCGGTGTTTTCGAATAGTTTTTATCTCAAGAGTAGATTTTGACTTTGATGTGAGTTTTGATTTGAAATCAAATAAAACTGACATGGGTGTAAAAAGGTGTTGGCTTTATAGAGAACTCCTTCTAGTTATGGTACTTCTTTCGTTATATCAGAATTTTAAGTAACAACATTTTTTTTCCAACAGAACGGCAGAAGCTATGGGTGGCAGCATGACCTTCCAAGAAGCGCTAAAGAAGAGACTAGACATCATCAGACCATCGGTCAGCCAGATTAGAGAATTTTTAGAGAAATTCCCTATTCATCTAACGCCTGGCGTATCGTGAGTATATTTATTATTTTTCTTCTTTTATTTAGACATACTCCTTATTTTTATTAAAACTTCGTGTTAATAACTAAATACAGTGATTGTGTATTGTGTAAAGTATGCATCATAGATATTTCTAAGGGCAGGAGCTGATGTATCAGCCTGAGCATCAATATCGATTTACCAAAGAAGTGTCTTTAGTATAATTATTTTATTGGTTGTCCGTAAAACATCATCGATCTATGTAAAATTACATTGCCATAACAGGCTTACACGTATAATCTAAAGATGTGGTTGACCTTCCGCATTGATCAGTTACTGAACTTATTAGGAAAATATTATCTTTGCAAATGTATCAAGACTCGACGAACTAACAAACACTTTGCATACACTGGAGGCAAGTCTACTTATATTTAACCTGTATGCACTAGTGAACTTCCGCATTATTTAGATTGCATATTAGAATATCTTGTAACTGAATGATCATATTATTCGCTGCCTATATTATTTGATGATATATCAATTGGTTTAGTCCGTGCAGTCAATGTTCAACGTGTGGAATAAATATTTAGGAGTAGAAGTAAAAGCATATCTATTTGTATAATTTCATTTTAATTTAAGAGCTGAGCTCTTTTCGGTAGAGCTTTTTCCATTCATTTATATTCTATCCATGCCATCTCCTCAAACTTTTGATATGACAAGTATATTACTCATCCAATTTAAGTGTTCTTGTGTACGATTAAAATTCGTTGAGATCGTCCAATATTTGGGTAGGTCAACCGAACTGCTTTTTCTACATTGATTGTAACCAAAATTGATATGTGTGATTGCTTCAATTGAAACTGTCTAAACAATCCAAAAATTTAACGTAGAAGTAAGGGGAAATGGCTTTAAGATATTTGCACATAATGTTGCATGAATTCATGGTTTTAAAACTCACTGATCATAATTGGCTCACGTGATAGCTAACATAAACAAAAACATGACCTGCAATTCGTGTATCAATCTAGTTTGTTCTGCTTTTGCGTCAGAAGTTATCACACTTCTTGAACTTTGTCTCACTCAATACATGATTTTAGTTTTACGTTAACAAAACGTTATGGGTTCACGAGGCAGCTTATAGTGTCTATAAATGGAATGTTATCTTTGTTTCCTAATTTTCAGCACATATCTTCTGCTAAACTTGCGTGAAAATAAATAAATTGGTACATACTGACGGCTAGTTTTAGTTTGCCGATTATGTTGAACGTTCAGTTTAGCTGTAATAAAAATGCAAAAAATTATAAAATAGGAGTAGTAGATAAAATAAGCCCCAAAGGGTCATCTTTGCTGTTGTGCCGATATAAAACTAGAATAACTTCTTACAACCGGTTCTGTATGTGTCAGGCAATATTAGCTTGTTGACAAAGATAATTCGTAAATACTAATGTGTTGGTTCAACTATCACTTGGCAACTAACCGAACGTGAATGAATTATATAAATTATTATCTTACAGATTATAACTACTTATGATAAAATTTTGCTTGTATGTGAGCTTTCCGATATATCTTTCCTTCTAAATTAGATTCGTGTTAAAAATGTAGCTGACATACATACTAAAGCCGACTCCGAAAAAAAAACTCAACTTTACTTCGCAGGTTTACTTATAAAGACTTAGGAGCAGCATTAGACAAAGTGAACGCTTATCTCCAAAAAGCTAATTAAAACAGCTGTTATCTCAATGATTGCCATCTATTGGTTTCTGAATATTTATTTTCAATTGTAAGTTTCTGATTGTGTCGTTTTAATATTTGCAGACAACTAGTCAAAGAACTTCACGAGCGAGGAGTAGCTGTGTACTTGGTTTCCGGCGGGTTCCGGAGCCTCATCGAGCCAGTTGCTGACATCCTAGGCATCCCTCGCAGCAATGTATACGCAAATAGACTCAAATTCTTCTTCAATGGTGAGTGTTTGTTTTTAGTTACTTTTTCAGAAGTACACAAGCGGGGAGGGTCTTACAAGGTGCTATATTTATCCCTTTAGTATTAAACGTGCAGTAAGTGTGCAACTGGATCGTTATGAGCACATGTGTATCTTAGAAGAACCTGTTCAAGGGTATTCTCTAAGTCCTCAATTTTTAAAACTAAATGGGACCTTGGGATTAGCTTTTAAGTAAACTCAGTGTATACTGAGTTGAAATTTATGTGCAACTATCCGTAAAAGTGACTGCTTTAGATTTAAAATCAATTTACAATCTTAGTCATGTATCTACACTTCAAAAATGTTATGATACGTTTTCAAAATGACTTCCTTATATTGAACCTTGATTAAATGCATCCAATGTGACAGATGACGATCTAGCCAATAAATCATTGCACAAGAGGTTTGCCATTAAAAACAAGGGTAAATATTATATTAATTATATTATACAGGAATTGGGTCGTCTTTATCATATCAGCAGCTGTATTGCACACTCATCGATGCAAATGTTTGTTGCACCCAGGGTCGATTGCCATGCTATTGTTGTGTGAAAAAAACAAGTTAGTATAATGAATATAATAGCTTCGGTTTTTCTGATAGGAGCAATCTGCTGATATGGTAAACATACACCATATCAGATTGCATTAAAAATTACACTACAATGAAGTTCAGCTTTAGATTTAAAAAAAACCTTTCTCTGGGTATCTAATAGTCTAAATATTACATTGAACTTCTTCTTTATTTAATAATGCATGCTCCCAGTTTATACCATAGTTATTTGTGGGCTTAGCATGAAAATATACCGTCCAAATATTCGTATTATTGACGTGTAATCTGTACGGTGGCAATCTGAATTTAATTATAATTTTTCCGATTTTTTTGGGAATAGACCAGATAGTAGTAAGAGGCTGCAACGGATAAACTCGGTTGTAACTATTGTATTCAAAATTTTAGGGAATCATACTTATCACTGCCTATGACAGTGGGTGACTTAGTTAAACCACCAGAGCTAGTCTCAGTAGTGGATGCCACCGTCCCATTATTGTACCTTAAATAAATTAAGGGGAATCAACTTATCATTTTACATGAGTAGGTGACTGGGGAGACCGTCTATCTAATAGGTTAGGTACCTCGGCAATGCCAAGGTTGAGAGCAAGTGATGTAATGATAAAATATCGGGTCATCACTCAAACGTGCCACTTGTGAGTCACATGCAATCAATTAGTCGAGAAATATCTTCCTCCTGTTATCATAGTTATAATGAGAATAAGTTAGCCATTGATTATGATCAAATTGTATTACAATGTAAATAATTTGAGACGGACATATTTGTTTTAATAAATATCTAATAGATATTTAAAATAACTTATGTTTTAATCAATATTAAAATCAATATTTACAAAAACTTACTTTAAGATAAATAATGTAACTTTAGTAAGGCTTATTTTAACCAAAAATTTCTTTCATTAATCTTATTTCAATAACCAACTGACTTGAACATGATAGTCGCTGATATTGTAATCACCTCTTTTGTTTGGGTTAACAAGGCACAAGACATAACTGTTATCAATACTAAAATACCATAGACTTGTTTTTTTTTGTTTTCAATGATATCAAGTTGTTAATACTCGTAAGAGAATGTCTAAAAATAATGATTATAATTGGCCTGATTAAATGTTTTGTTTTAATTAACAAAGATTAGACAGAAGATATTGCATCATACATATTAGTTATGTAAACAAGGAATTTAATTTACTTTTTTAAATATTTATATCGTAAATCGTAAATGAGACAAAATAAAATTTTATTTTAGGGGAACAGTGCAGCAAACATTTATTGGATTTTTACGCAACGAAGTGGTTCATTTTTGACCTAAAGATAACAATTGGTCGCTAATACAGATTAAACCAAGATACAGATTTCAGAAACTGAACCAAGGTCTTGTTCAAATCTAGAAAATATAAAATAAAAAGCAATAATAAATATAGTATGATCAGAACGCAGCACACAGTCGGCACAAACAAGCGTTTATCGTCGCATGCGGTCAGCGCGTGCGCAATGACGACCGATTGCCGCTTCTTGCGTTTATATTCATTTACACAATTAAGTCGGGTAAAAAAACATTACTATTTTATCCATTTCTAATTTTATTTTTTTTGTCTAGCGGTATTAGACTGATATCGTTGGAGTAGTCAAATTGTTGCAAAAAGCGTTTGTGAAAACTATGAATTTTATTTTAAAAAGTAGCTCCCTAATCAAAACATAATCTACGAGTACGACACATAGGTACTTTATTTAATAATTTGATATGATTGCTGAAGGAAAAAAGTAATATGATGTGATAGAAACTACCGTATCCACTCTCATTGTGGTGCGTATTTAACTGGGTTACGATTATTATATTGTTATGATCTGTTTAAACAATGTTCCTATGTGGCCCTCTTCGATAAATAATATCGGATGGGCGTGTGAGGTAACGTCACTTAGCTATTTATAGTTAGATAAGTAACTGGGAAATGTCGTTGATATATTGCGTGGCCGAGGTCTGTTTAAGTTTAAAACGAATGTAGGAATTTGGGGAAACAGAGATAGTTTTAGTGTGTACTTCTTTATTTTAGCACACAGCTGACTCTTCAATGCAACTCCTCTTCCTTCGAAATCCACCGGATCACTATATCTATAGAATTCCACAAATTTCAATCATCACGTCAACTTCTGTATTTCTTATTCAAATTTAAACGTTCTTCTTTTTTCTCACTCTTTCTCGTCTTTCAACTTTTTCTCTACACGTATTTTGTGGTTACGTGCATTAGATGTTGACGACACGTTGACTGCAATT
Organism: Pyrausta aurata; assembly: GCA_963584085.1. Taxonomy (NCBI): domain Eukaryota; kingdom Metazoa; phylum Arthropoda; class Insecta; order Lepidoptera; family Crambidae; genus Pyrausta; species Pyrausta aurata. The sequence goes on from OY757264.1 coordinate 3,376,212, forward strand.
CTTTTGATTATATGCCTAAAGTATAAGTAATGATTATGTAGAATCAGTAAGACTATAACACGTGCTTTCATACCTCACGAGGCGACAATGATCTATTATATTTTATTGGCATTAAAAATGTTGTGTCATGTAATGATGAGTTATCGTAAAGTTGCTTTTAGGTTGTGTCTGTAGACAGTTACAATATGAGCTCATGCTCCGTCTTTAAAGTTTAGTAATTCAGGAGTGGCACTCATAGACTAGGCTTCTAACTATGAGCTCTTATAACTGAATATTCGCTATAGAAAGAGGGTTTTTAAAGATCTTGATAACGGAATGGAGTTTAAGTAAAAGATGCGTAAAGTGATTCATGAATCCTTTCCTTCTCCAAACACCAGAAGAGTTTGCCCCCACTATAATAAATCGTTGTTCTATTATTACTAGTAAATATCTCATATTGACCAATTGCTTTGTTTACTAGGACAATAAATATAATGGAAGATTAATTATATCTTCATATTTTTATTGCTATTTGCTATTGTGTGCAAGTTAATACCGGTTTTCCTACGCAAATGATTGTGTATTAATTGCTTCTCTTATCAAGAATAAAACAAATGTCCATTATTGCATCAATACGCCTATATATCGGCCATGACAATAGATTCTTTATAGGTTTACAATAGGAGTAAACATAGTTCCTTTCACTTGTGCTTGTGGTATAAAAAGAATTAATTTTCGATGTAAAAATAAAATAATTTGTATTTATGTTTTCAATATCATGAAATAATGGAATATAATTGTTCCCCGTTTTGAAACAATTCGATCAGGACATTAGACTACAACAAATCGCAAGGATGAGAAACCTGCAACATGACCTTAATTAGGAACGCTGAAATTTAAATTGTTTGGATCATAATTTATCATATACTTAAAGCATGCCTTATCTATCACATGTTTATGACGAGATGTTATGATCTTTTACTACTTCGCAGGGGGCAACATTATGCTTATGTTGACGCAATCACACATTTATCCTCTAGTTACAAACGCTATCGTTAAGATAAGAATTGGTTTTCCACTGTTTACATTTTAAACATTTTAAAGTGATCACGCAATGATGGATGGAAATTTTATTATCAGTATCACAATTTATTTCACATCAATAACGGCGGCTTATAATTTATTTAAAAAGAACATTGGGTCTATTGCTTTTATAAAAAAGGTTTTAAAATTTAAGGCCTGTTTCACCATCGACAAATAAGCACTAACTAATGAATAATCCAAATATGGAGTACTGGAAAGATGGCGTCATTTTGTATGAAGTATTGGACAGATAACGGCAACCAGAACTTATAATGACATTGTGTAAAAGGCCGTTATATAAGAGATAAGAAATTTCGCGCGGGTTGGGTATCGACACGGTAGAATCCAGCTCGTGAGCTAATTTTGATTTCGTATTTCATCTTTTTTAAATTATATTTTTAATTACGATTTTGCACAAACAGTCATTATAACTAATTATAACTAATGACTGTTTGTGCATAATCGTAATTAAAAACTATATAGTAATCTTAAAAATACAACAGACATTTGAATAACATTCTAACCAATTTGTTTCTTCATTCCAGGTGAATACGCAGGCTTTGATGAGAACGAGCCTACCTCCAGGTCTGGTGGAAAAGGTCTGGTCATCAGACGCCTGAAAGAGGCCCATGGGTACCAGCGGCTGATCATGATCGGAGATGGCGCCACTGACGCGGAGGCGAGCCCGCCTGCTGACGGATTTATTGGTGAGTACATCACGATGATGATGACTTATTTATTAGCTAAGGATATAATGGACGGCGTACGAGTCCAATTATAAAGAACCGCAAATCGATGTATAGCTTAGCTTCGTATGCGTGTGCCACAACTTTTATGATCCGAAGTACCCTAAAATATCTCCGGGAGGAGGGGAAGCTGAGAAAAAAATCTTCAGAAATCTATTGTGTGTGATATAATTTGAAAGGACTTTTTAAGGCTCGTGCATCGATTTGCGTTTTTTGCGTACAGCTACCAGTCCACTAATATGCCTCTAGGGCTGCTAAGGGCTGGTAGATTTGTGAGATCACAGAAAAAAAGTTTAGAACTATCGCCCTGTCTACTGCAAGGGAACTCTGCCTGCATCCAGGCCATATACACGTCTGACTGAAGGTTTTTGCCCACCATACCCACCATATCATTCCATGACCGTACGAGGAACGTGTCAGGCAAAAAAGTATTCTTTGTATTGAAAACTATGACACCTTGCCCGCTAGACCGTTCTGTCACCGACCAACATCGTCGCGTGCCATGCACAGACATGTCAGCACCGGCAAAATACGTTCTCGCAACATATAAAGGTGAGACAGAACGCTGTCAATCCGTTCAGTGGGCAAGGTAGAGCGTATCGTGTTGCTTTTCGAGCCCTAAACGTTCCTAGCATGGTCATGGTATGGTACGGCGATGTGGGAAAATACCTAATAAGCTTTACTTATTATAAAATGACATACTACTGTAACTCTAAAAGCACTGTGAATGGCGCTTAGTTCGCGCATGTGGGTTTCGATGCTGCACCGAGATTTATTGCGATGGCAGCCCTGCAACATATCGCGATTTATACTCTTAACTTGTTACTTTAGAATTCTTTAAGTTACAAAAATCATAACGGCTGTTTCAATTGTTACAGGTTTCGGAGGCAACGTAGTAAGGGAGGAGGTGAAGAAACGTGCGTCGTGGTACGTCACCGACTTCCAAGACCTGATCCAGACCCTCACCATCCAAGCCAAGTGAACCTCGTGATAGATCGATAGACTAATTGATCTGTGCAGTTGAAATGTACTATCGTTGATCGACGCATCTGCAATACTTTGCAGATACTTACATTGTTTCTATGAAATAGAAAATTTTAGAATTAGAACGGCTTGTAGCTAACCGATTGTAGCTATCTCTTTCACTCGTGCTGGGAAGCTAGCTTAAGTGAACGAGACAGCAATAGACGAAAATATGAAGGTTGTCTTATTAAGACGTAAATTACATTGTTATGACGACCAGCTGATGACAGAAAAGTCTTTAAGTGAATCGTATTCGGTCGACGATCTAGTGTAACCCGCTTTTGATGTTGGAAAAATACATGAGTATTATATTTCTCGTTTGCAATGACAGCTATTTATTCTAGTTAGATCTGTAAATAGTCATAGTTATGTGTAGGGTCTATGCAAGGTCCTCTAATGTAACACTAAACAGGCTGTTCAGACAAACAACGCGTGTTTCAAAGCGTTGCCGTGGTAATTGCTGGGTTTGTGCATGCTTTGTCATTTTAGAAAATGTGTTCTGCACAGTGTGTATTGTCCAGTATAAATTACATATCAGTCTATGGATCTATGTGATAAAGGTCTGGTACCTTTCAAAACATGGCTTTGAGAGGACCATACGTGTAATACATCTCTCTCTCTCTGTTGTAAGAATCATTCATTCCTAATTTCTCCTTCATTCATTCATTCATTCGTTCGTTTTAAATGAATGAATGAATAAATGACTTACTAACTTCAGAACAGACAATGGAAATCAGCTTTATGATTAAAGATTAATTCCAGCTGAAATAATAATACAAAAAGTTAAATACCTATTTAAATGATAACATTACTGTTTGATTTTTGTGATATTATATTTAGAAATGTAATACGGACATGTGTTTATTATTGGTGTAAGGTAATCGTTATAATTTATCTTACGGATTAGGTAATTAGTTTCAATTAGAATAATGTTAATTTTAAAAACGTAAACTGCCAATTTTAACGCACAGTTTTTCGACTTAGATGTATTTTAGTAAGTGCTTTTAAAAAGAAAGTAAAATAATAATATTTTTTGGATATTGTGATGGCCGTACTATGAGTACAAAATTTTATATTTTTAGTAGGTATTTTTGAGACTAAGTCTCAGTATTTAACTGGAAACCGCGAACAAAGATCAAATAGTGACAACATGAAATAATAAATTAGTAAATAAATGTTATTTTATTATGCTTAAATATTTAAGTTAGTTTAAATATACCTGTTACAGTGAAATTGTATAAATTATGATTTTCATAATACCTACATTAGACACAATTATACAATGTTGATTAATACATAAACATAAAACATAATAGTTCTATTTATACAGTAAAAAGCAGATATTTACATTTTATATTGCCATTTTAAAATTATACGTATTAATTATGAGGTAGAAGTTAAGTTATATCAAAACGGCTGTGTACTTCGTGCATTAAAGTAGTAATAAATATTTAATTTTAATATACATATTGACGTTTGATTTTACCCCAATATAATAAAATATACCTATGCACCACCGGGTCGGGTAGGAAAACAATATTTTAGTTTCAAGATAAAACATAAACTACCCCAAATTGTTTATTAAGGGATTTTGTAGTCAGTGAGTTTTTCCAGTTTCCTTGCTCGGTCTTTTAATTCAAATCCAACGATATAAATTTGTTGTTCAAATCATAAAGACTCGATATCCTTCAGCTAATAAAGAAAAAGCCATCCCTACGGAAAATGAAAATTGTTGCGTTTGTGTGTGGCTTTTTGAAAAGTCGTTTGTACGAACGTACGTTTTTTTTTTAAATTAATTTAAGACAAATAAATCATAGACGTTTACAGAACAATAAATCATATGTACAGTCGAGATCGCTGCAGCTTTACTACTTTCAAACGAATATGCTTGCACATACGACACAACATCGGGATTGGCTTACGAGCCTTACAAGGTGGTAAGGCGGCAGTGACCTCGATAGATCTTCTGTTTTTGACTAATTTCTACTCTGCATGCAGATATGATATATAAATAAATATGCGCCAGACACCACACCAATTGTCTTGGTTTCGAACTAAGAAATTTTCTTCCTTGTGCTACGAATACCAGACAATGATAATGACGGGGGCGTCTCCCATAAATACTTAAATACATAATATCCATGACTTAGGTACAAATGTTCGTGCTCATCACACAAACATTTGCTCCTTGTGGGATTCGAACCCGCGACCGCCGGTATAGTAATCAGGACCGCTAACCACTATACCAAACGCGTCATCTTAACAAATCCTTACATACTCTGTATAGCAATGCTTCTCTTCAACATTGCAGCCATACCAACATCAGGCGTTTCATTTACGTGGTGTCACACTTGTATGATAACGCCTCCGTCCGTTATCCGTAGCACAGAATATATAATAGTACTACATATTCGTAGTCTGCAACTGAGTTATGGCTTGAGTGTGGAACTCTACAGTTGAAATCTCGGTGCTGAGTTTAACCTCGATTGAAAAAGACTTATTGACCATCGGCCTTGCTACAGATACATGAACAAGGTTTAAACTACTGTTTAAATGTTATGCGGCTAAAGTGAAATGTACATGTCTCCCTTATAGACTGATGATATGACCGAGATAGAATGAGTCACCTTTATGTCATTTGACTTTGATAAAAATAGCCATAATATTAAAAGGTCCAAACTGGTCTAAACCTAGTTTTTGTGGTAAGGCTGCAAGTATTTTATCTTCTAATTTAGGACTCTTGGTTGAATCGAAATGTTAAGAATTCCTCATGATCCAACTATCTGTTGCTATCCAACACATATGTAACACTTAGTGCGCATAATAAAGAATTGAATGAAATCCACAGAGTTCATACCATATCGAAAATGGTATTTCTAGTAACATTAGTCTTTGAAAAACAACACCGAAATCTAATAATAATTCCTTTTAGCTTTTCCAAGATTATAAAATCATCTGAAAATATCACTGTGGAAAATATTAACCCTATTTGGGTTAGGCGGAGTTTAACGCACGTATCAGTAAAATTCACCAACAATAGCTTATTCAAAACAAAAGCCGGTGTTGTACTTTGCTATATTGATTAGAACCTAAAAACAATATTTATTTTAATCCTCTTCAGTAAGCTCTAGTAGCGATGGGCAGGGCACATAGTGCGTAGAACTGATGGCCGTTGGTGGCACACAATTTATAGATTGGAGACCCTTCGACCAAAGGCGCAGCGTAGGACGGTCACCGATAAGGTAGACAGACTACCTTGTAGAGATCGCGGGATCACTGGATGCAAACCGCTTGCAGCAGTGAACGTCTTTTGGCTGCTAATGATGATGATGATGATTTAGTTCGTGCCAAAACGTAGTTTATAGCTGGGTAGAATATTATAAGGGGAGTGAAAAAAGACGATCGGTGACCTGTCGCCTGCGCACGGAGGCATAGTGCAAAAATGATGCAGTAGGTAAGGTCATGACGACTATTAGATGATTTAATGTTTGATAAATCTTGAAAAACTTTTTACATCTGACTGATGAATTTTGATTCATTTCTTGGATAAAAGTGTTCCTGTTGTCAGGGATACCTAAGATTTAGACGTAATATTAAAATGTTTGGTTTATTTTTTATTTTATTTTCTTGCGGTCAGCTAGGTACTCGTACCTTATTCCTCTACTAGTTTCCTTACTCAGGTTCTTTCAATTCAAATCTGAAAGAAACGTCTCGAAATCCTTCAGTGAATACAGAATAAGCCCTACGGAAAATAAAAATTTTAACGTTTCTGTGAATTTTATAATGTGGCTTTTCCTTCTGGAGTGGAGGTCGAGATTCCTTGCAAGATCACGGCGATTCCTTCCCTTATCGAGTGTTCTCAGGAAGCGGGTACGATTGGCAGCCGACCGCGGGTGCGCGCGCGCACCCGTCGTATTTTGAACTTTCAACTCTAAAAATACATCGTTTCTGACCCCGCGCGACTCGGGCGCAGTCTCGCCTCGCCGCCTTCTGAAAGGTCAGGCCACGCTGAACGTGTCGCGGGTATTGTCTTAATAAATCGATAATTAATTAACAATCGATTAACTTATCGCGAACCTGTTCGGAGTGATAACGGCGCGGTTTGAGTGAATCCGTGGTGTGTGTGCTTGAATTAGTGCCAATCTGTAACTGCGTTTGTTTGGATCATGTGATTTAGTCATATTGGGATATAAATAACAAACATTTGGTATTTCACAGCAGTACATTAGTAATATTTTTTTTTATTAATTCGTATATCTTATTCATATTAACTGATATGAAAGAATCTTAATTTGAAGTAAAACAATTATGATAAATTAAGATTATTTCTTACCGAACTCATTAAATTAACAATAGGCCCACATGCTGTTAAAAAAAATAAACATAAAGTACGAGCTGTGGGTACGAGTGCCCACTTACATTCCCTATAGTGTTATTGCACGTATAACATTGCACAGTAAGAAGAAAATTAATCAATCTAAAATAAGAGATAGCTAATAAGTGATCTTTCGTCCTTGTAGGTGTGCTAAAAGACTTTTTTGCAATTTTTCTGGGATAGGCATAATAGGCACAATTGCGAATTTCTGCCTAGTGTTTTTGTTTAATTTGATTCCAGAAACAATATTATTCCTTCGATGCGACGGTAGCGTACGTCTCAATATAATGTCCGTAACACGGTACATTTTGCCAATCTTTGGCATTTCCTTCGTTGTAGCCCTATCTGACTTCTTTGGCCTGCAAGCCCCTTCAGGTATGTCAGGGCACAATCGTCTATTCTTGGTTTTTGCAGTGATTTCGTATTGAAGATTTGGTTGTGATTGAAGATCGTTGAAAGATTCGGTTACATCATTAATTGCTGGGATAAAATCTGTTGATCCCGGCAAATCCTCGTCGAAGATCTCATTTGAATTTGGTGTAGAACTCTTTTCATTTGAATAATCTTTTGTAGAAATCTTTTCTTGTGATTTATCTTTTGTAGAATTCTTTTCTCGTGAATCATCTTTTTTAGTATACTTTTCTTGTGAGTTATCTTTTTTAGAATTATTTTCTTTTGAGTTATCTTTTTTTGTTGAATAGGGAACATCAGTTGGAGGTTTTGTATAAGTACTTTTTCTTGTTGTTGTTGTGATAATTTTTGTAGTTTCGGCATTGGTTTGTGAGCTTGGCATCGAAGTGTGGTTTTGCGTTCTCTGTATTAGAAAGGGTACGGGGTAAGGAATTACCATCATGCCGGCGTTAACATCGGCATTACATCTCTGGCACATCGATTTACAGCACGGCTCAGCATTGTAACATTCGCTACAAGATCGGTAAAAGCAGGTACATTTCTCGACCGAATCTGTGTACTCGCTGTAATTGCTTTCGGTAGACGAAGATGTGGATGATCGGTCGGTACGGTACAATTTTGTGTACTTTCGAAGATATTTTCCACTCCGTCGATAGTTGGGTCTCATTGCATGGTAATTGTTCTGATAAGGAAAGTAGTTATGCACACCTTGGGAAGGATAGCTCAAGAACTGTGTGGTACTTGTGTGAAGCAGGATAAACAATATGTTGAGGTCTAGTATCTGAAAGCAGCAAAACATAAATCATTTGCATTTTAGATCACAATCAAGCACAAGTTTAGTACAAATTGTGTTAAACTTACTTTTTTCATGTTCGATATTAAGTAATCCTAAGCTAAAATTGGTCATTATTCATAAAATAATGAACTTTCATGTGTCAAATACAATAATTTAAACTCCATCAAAACTAGGGTCATATTTACATCGAAAAACCAAATTGTAAAAGTAAATTTTATTACTGTTTATAAATAACGCAACCATAAAACTTTACATACGAATTATTGCTACGGATTTATGACATTATAATAAAATCCAGAAATTGATTCACTGAAATCACTCACTCACACATCATATTCGCAATTTTTTTAGTACTATCTTAACTAATAATAATATTAATTTATAAAAAACCCGATGACGATTTTTGTAGTAAGTGCTACGCAGACAAACTGTTATTTGCAAAAGAGACTTTATGATTATCAGTCTCCTTCACTGTTATTTTTGTTCGATCACTAGAAACGCCTCTTATTATTGAAGCTGTAACTATTCACAATTTATTAATTTGCTTCATGCTTCTCATTTGTGACATCAAAATCTCTGCTATCTGATCAGGAATAGGCACAATCCCATACTTCGCAATCCAATTTGATTTGGTTTTCCTCAAACTTGTTAAAATGAATTTATTTTCACCGTTTTTGTGTTTCGACTTCGAAAATATGTCATTTAAGTCTATCACATTGTTTTTCCGAAACTCAGTATGTGGTTGAGTTGTTGTGACACCTGTTGCCGTTAGTTCTGTTGTTGTAATTTCTGTTGTGGTGATTTCTGTTGTGGTTGCTTCTGTCGTTGTAGCTTGTGCATTAAGTGGTGCTGTAGATGGAGTAACTTCAGGAACCACTAAAGGAAAGGGAAACGGAATGTACATCACATTGGGCTGGTAACAGTTCACACATAACTCTACGCAGCATGGTTTGATTTCGTTGCACTGGTCACATGAGCATCTGCACTCTTCAGAGCTATCGTCATAATACTCCATGGGTGGAGCTTCGTGACGCCAGTGATTCGATTGTTGGTTCAGGGGGTATTGCAAAATCCAGTGATTCGATCGCTGGTTCAGAGGGTATTGCAGAATCTTTCCTTGGAAGAACCCTTGGTTCATTGGGCTCTGGAAAAAGTCTTGGAACTGCGACATGGAACCTTGTATGATGTGGACGAGTGCAAAAGCGTTAATCTGCAATATAATAAAGATATTAATATATAAAGGATTTAACAATACGTAATTTTTGTAGTGACAATTGAAAATTAACAAGATTATGAAATCAATGGGGCACATGTTACTTTGATAATAATTTGAAAAGGGTAGAAAAACATTAAGTGAAGTAAAAATATCTCAATAACTAGGCGGAAAAAATCCACATAGTTCAGTAACTATTTTAAAAAATCTGTACGTACCAAATTAAACATTTCGTTAGCACGCAGTGATTCGCCGTAGTATTACAATTCAATTGACTGTTGTGCCCGTGGGCCTGAAATTTCCTTTTTGTTCCTTTTAATGGCCACATTGTTCATGATTACGTTGTGTTCTAACTAAGTGCGGATTTATGTAATTTTGTACAACAATCGCTTAGGCCCAAGTTCCGCGCTTATTACGCAAGTTGACCGTTTTGGGTAAATGTAGGGCCTGTCAAAGCAAGCTGGAGGTTCCATTGAAAATTTTCGAAACTCCGTCTATTGCGGCTTCAACTTCTGTCAATAATCTGATACCTAAAGTTATACACGCACATTCTTTTATACACATTATTCGCGTTTTGACTTTAACGGGCGAAATAAGCATCAAAATTCATTAGTTTTTTGGAATAAAAGTGTGTCAGTAGTGTATAAAAGAGTATTGACACAGCTATACCAAAGAACGCATGGCTTTCTGTGGGATGCTTGGATGGACAGTTACATATCGAGATAGGTTATTAAAATAAAAGAGCTCTAGTTTATGGTTGTGACGTCACCCAGACGAGAGGGCGGCAAGGTGGAGGGGTCACGACCTCGGCACTCCTGAAATAACCCCGGCGACGTGGAACGATGCCAGCACCTACTAAAATTGTGAGCATATTTCACCACGATCCGATATCAATACGTTTGTTTTATTCTATTTGTATTGGTAAATTTAAAATCAATAAGACTGAGCTATTTTGGTAGATTGCCCTGATGATTTGACACCTTTTTGTATGGGTTGTCAAAGGTAAAATTCAGTAGGTACCAAGTAAATCAGTTTAAATAGCCTACCTACTTTTTTGAAGTCGATTAAAAGGAGTGCTAAGTTTGGTGGCTGCAGGATTATGGTAGCGTCATGTTAACTTTGTTAGCCAGAAAACTGTCAAAGTACTAAATATTCTTCAATTTAAAGATTGAACATTTCTTTGCATGATATGAGGTGGTAGACGTCTTACGACGATTGCATATACACACACACATAGGTACTTATATTAAATTGTAAATAGGTATACCTCCAATGCAGCATTAAATTCTAACAAAGATGAACTCACATTCAAGGTAAACAGAGTATGAAAATGAGTGGATACAGTCGGAAAAAACACTTTCAATCAATTGACGGCGCTTAATGGTTTAGCTCTCTTCAATGCTGCGAAGTGCTAGATTAAAGAAAGATACTGGACCTTCATTACGCCTATTTGCTTGGACACGCTTGGCGATTAAATCTCATCAGCGCTGTGAACTGCTACCAAGTGCTTTATTCGACTGCTTAGTGTGTGAACAGGCGGCGCACGCGCAGGGCGTCGGGTCACGACCTCCGCGCCGGAATTAGCCGAGCAGGTGCCCATGCGGGGGACAAACATACACACATTTCGGTTTTATTGCTTGGTGTTATTACTTTTGGGAGAGATCCATGATGAGTACCTACTAGTTGATGATTGCCTAATTAATAATTTATAGATGGACACATGGAAGACTTAGTTCACTAGTCAGGTAGTTCACTACCCAAGAGGTCCTGGGTTCGACTCCCGGGTCGAGCCGAAAGTTTCTTGGTTTTTACTGAAAATACTCAGAAACAGCTCGGAGTCAGGATGTTGGTGGTGATGACACACCCATGCCTCGGAAAGCACGTTAAGCCGCACGCTGCGCCTGATTTCTCATCGGTGATGTCGGACTGCAGGCTCACCGAATTGATGAGAGTGAAAGAACATAGAGGACACTAGTTTTTTGTACTTACAAACTTTTTGGCACTATAATATCTCCTGCGTACCTGGCCTATCTCTGTTGAGGGGCCTCCATTAAGTACTGAAAATCGGTAGGAGAATATTATTACTATATAGTACATCCTCAAAGTTGAGTTGGTAAACCTAAGTATATATAATTGAAATAAGTATGTACACAAAACCCTTCATGATATTTAAAACGTACATTGTCATGCAGGCTACGAAACTGTTAGTCTGTTTCAAAGTTTCAGGAAAACAATTCGTTTCAGTGTATTTGCTATTACGCTTCCGTTAGGTGTTCTGTTTATCATATTTATGAGTATTTCAGCACATTTTCATTGATAAATTAATCACTTTAAAAATAAAACGATTTAAGGCGATGAAGAAATAAATTGTGTTAGTGGTGAAACATAAAAAAAGGATAAAGACATTCACTAAAAAACTTATTTTTATTACAATTGAAAATGGACTTTGTGATCTAAAAAATTATAACCACTTTGTATAATTCAAAATAAGTGAACTCTTAAGTCTCTTTATTTAACATTAATATACAAAATTTAAGTGTCAATTGACCTGAATGAAATGTTTTCAGCTCCGATCAAAAGATTCCATCCGTAAAAACTCTTCAGCCAGATATTGATGGGCTGTACAGCGCCCAACTATGTATGTAAGATGACCGTACATGTCCGCGGTTTCGACTCTAGCTGTCTCTATCGCTCAAGTTATCATGACAGTGGGTGTGAGCGCGAAGGCTAATATCAGATACGGTGGTTGATATAAATAATGAGTTGAGTTGGTTGCCATGATTGGACTCTTTTCTGCTATCAGCGTTATCATTATCGGCTTATCAGCGCGACGTGACCGGCCGGAGTCATGTCTCGTCGCCTTCGATGCCCTTTCTTTGTTATTTTACTTACCTACAGAGAAACTAGTCGTGTGAATCAAGTGATTCTACTTTTTTATGGATGATTGGAGCAGTAGTTTACATGCTTCGTCCGGCTAAACAAACGTGTACAATGTGCAGCTAGAAACCGAGATTCGAGATACCATAGATGGTCAATCAATTGTGATTGGCACAGAGTGTACGTCACTGGGGCTGGACTTGACGAATCTTGCGTTTTGTTCCACCGCAGCACCTAATGAATTATGCCTGCCTAAAGTCTGAATAGCAGAATTTGTCCTGTGTATTAATGACAGCGAAATTGCTGCTATTCCATGAACATAATATATCTTTTGATTTTGCTGGTGTCGATCGGGTACAAAATGGTTGTATTCGTAATAGACAACGTCACTTCTATTTCCAATTATTCTTAAATCTGATGATTTATTTGATACAATGAAAACTGCCTGTATGCTGTTTTGCGTCTCGCCAATCAGTACCTACAAAGTACCTAGTATCAGTAAACTACCCGCATCACCCGCACGCATTGTAACAATTACCTGTAGGTATTTGGTATTACAGAATGGCAAGAAGGATGTTCTTGTGCAATTATAATTTTATTTAAAATTGATGGATGATTGTTCAGGTCTGTGAAAGTAGATGTGAAAATGATATGCGAGAAATCCTGTACGATGGAAGTTTTTAGTTATTGACACATTGATTCATGCCAAGAATATTAAAATTTGCTAAAGCCATTTGGGGGGCACTACGTCCAGTCCAAAGTACTACCATTTCAAGAAAGCTAATCAATTGCCATGCCAGGAACGTATTTGAAAAGGCATGTCAGCTTGTTTACAACAAATAACCGCCACAAGTTCTTCAGCCGGTGACATCGTTTCCACACCGTCAGAAGGTTAAGAGCCCGTTATCGTTCTTATCAGTGAGTACGTACCTAGTGCCGCCCCATTTGCTCGTTTGACCTGACACCAGTTATCAGTTGCTCGCCGCGATAACCGCAGCGCTGTCACGGTGTACCTGTTGATTTTACCTTTTTAACCTGGCCTGTGAATTTTTGGAACTGGCAACAAAGAACTTCTTAGGTGGTTCAGACAGTGTTTTGTTTTTGGGATTCGGTTATCAAGTGTTTGAAGTGTAAAAGGTCAAAAGTCGTTGCAGGGGTCAAATTTCATAGGTTAAAGTTCTCAAAATTTCCTCTGTCTAGTCTGAAATCGCGTTTTTAAGGTGTGTATTACAGGATCCTGCTTATCGGCACTTCCATTGAGCTGCTTTATCAGTTATAGCGTTGTTTGCTCTATTAATTGATCAATCGACAATGAAATACGATTCTGTGTACGTTGTTTGGTTTGTTACTATTCTCTGAATTTGCTTTGTATGTTCAGATAGGCAAGTACTGTCATTGTCATTGTTGTATTGTAACATATAGCCTTTCTGCCGGTAATTCGTAATAATTTCTTCCAATGTTATTGTATTCCAATATGTAACATGATTTTTCGTGATGTTACTTAGATATAATTCTAGCCGCAGCAAGTACCTCATGATTAATGATGGTGTATTTGGGGTGAATGACCCTATTGTCATTAAAATCATTAACCATCATTCCGAAAGCATAACTTTAATAGTGTTGTTATAGTAAAAGCAATACCTTGTTTGTTATTTAAGAACGGTGATCGATCAGTGGCTGAAATTCAAAGAACGTACCACACAGCCATCCGTAACTAATGTCTTATCTTTCGCCTTGATTCGACCGAACGCTCTATGGTCATATGCTCTTTACATTCAAATGTTTGCGATTCATAGAGGAAAATTTGTAGAATTCTACAGGTACTTATTGGCTTTAAATCAAACCCATTGAAACTTATCCTGAATATAACTGGACCACACCTTGTTTTGGCAAAATACAACACAAGTACCTAAATGATGAATTTTGTTATAGATAGACAAATGTAGAAAGTATCAACATAGGATTCTTTACACAACATTCGATGTTGTTTCAACAAGTCCAATCTTTTTATATTGAGTCTAATTTTAAATTTATATAAGCTTTCCACTAACTAAGAATAAATTTCAGCTCTATACAGTCTTGCAAAAACTACCATCATAAGTGATAAACTCAAAAAAGAAAATTTGAATTAAAAAATAGTGAAAACGTTCTGATGCTATCAGAAAATAACAATCAACAAATCAAAATGGACCCTGAAAGTGTAAAAGAGCAAGTGCAGGTCAAAGAAAGTGAGAGTGATGGAGATTTCAATGAAGTATCAGTGGTAAAAGTGGAGTCTGATGATGGTGATGACGTCAAACCTACTAGTCAACGTGAGAACAGGCTGACTAGCATCATCGATCAGCTACGGTGCCAGAACAAACTGAAAGGTAAGATAGATAAACTATTTAGTTAATGATTACTTTTTGGTCGTTACACTAAGTATTCTTAACCACGTAGTCGTGATCGTGATCATTAATTGGTGGTAATTAACAATCTTGAAAACCCCTAAACATTCCGTACTGTAGCTCTTTAGTGCCGTTGTTGTGCAAGCCGTCTTCAATAATTTCTGATTGCAGTAGCTCTTGTGATCTCGTTAAGTTGACCAATGAAAACGGTTTTTGATTTCCTCGGTCCTTGGTATTGATACAAGGTGTAGCTTGAAGAGTTCACAATATCGAGACACACATCTTCACTTATTATTATTATTAATAGCCTGTGATGGCCTCCTGAAGGGCAAAGCCTCCCTTCCCTTTCTCATTCTCCACGATTTCGGGAATTTATTTCCCAGTCTTTATCGTACGAGTCTAGCTCGTCAGGTCATTACCTCATCTACACTTGCTTAAGCAATATAATAATTAATCAGTCAGGTATCAAACGAATGCCGAGAGTCGCATAACAATGGAATTTTTATTGTGTCTCGTTTACACATACTTGACGAGTTAAAGTTCCATTAATCCAGAATCAGCTTAGAATTAACGTAATTTAAATAAAAGGTACTTCCCACAATCTCGTCTATAACACTATAGTAAAGTATTTTCAACTGAACATTAGGTCTCCTTAACTAGATAAACAGATAGTGCGCGATACACATCCATGACTCAGATCAAGTGCAAATATTAATCAAACACATTAATGTGTCCAGGACTAATAATTCATATCTGTTAATATAATTTGCCGTTTTCACACTTTTCTGCTGATTACATTGACAGTTCATAGTAGAAGATTCAATTGTTTTGATATTGCCAAAATCTGTAGTTGCCTGGCTTGGCCAGCATATCATCCGTACTTATATCAATTAGAATCTGTTTTCATAGCAGCTGATTCGCTGCGTATATCAATTTCGCCAACTACGCCAGCTATTGTTTAATTTTCTGGCAAGCCTTGCAAAACACTATGAAACAGCATGAAGACAGATGGTGTGCCATAAATCTCATGCCGGTACACCTGGTGATTTCAACCAAAACGGAGACGAGTCACAACCTTTGCCGCCGCGATTTTATCATACCCATGTATGTAAATCGCTTAGTGGATTTATAAAAGTAACTAGCGGTCGCCCGCGGCTCCGCCCGCGTGGATGTCGGTTACCGCTGCAAAAAGCCTACCCAGGAAAGACACGGTCAGCAAACAAATGATTCCCATGTCAATTCACAGACACCGACACTGACTTCGACGAAGCAGTCACTATCCGCAGGCTGAACAGATTTTCTTTCTGTGGGTGTTAGTTGTTAAGTCCCGGAGTGCAACCCGTTGTTTTAGGATAGAAAACTTAAGCTATTATTGTAGAGCTTCTCTATACCCAACATTTGACGTTACATTATTTTCTGGTAACAAAATATACTGATGCTCGGGAGCCCCGACCCCATGCGTAAAACATTCTTTTCGTAAATCAATTCCTACTAATTTGAATGTTTGGCCCAGGGATTTGTTTATCGTGAGTGCGAAAGAAATTTTTACTGAAAATCGCGCCGCGCGGGTACCTTACTCATAGATCTAAACTCCCCCTCCCACACGCTCACCGGGCCTTGGTAAAGCCTACTTCGCAACGGGCCGGCCGTGCAGCAGAACCAAACGTCCAATTTAATATCGCTATAACTTCAGAACCAAACGTCCAATTTTAATCATTTACAGACCAAATATTATTAACAATAACTGTACTTAGTGATGAAATAATTTATTTTGATAAGGATTAATAGCATGAGTAAAATAAACGCGTTTAAATGTAGTCCAAAAAATAATCAAGATTTTTCAATAAAAAAAATGGTTATTGTGCCTCACCCGACATAGATAGGTATAGTGTGTCGCGGACTTTTTTGTAGATATTTATAAGATCTACAATTACTTAGAACATTTTATGGTTCTATCTTTAATAGTTTAGGCAGGGTACGCAAAATAAGTAACTGTTTTGGTTGATTTTTTACACCTTGTGTCCGAAAAACCCTAATATCATACGGAACCCTATTTTTGTTCAAAATTAAATATATTCTATATTACTCGTGGATAACGTACCTTTCGAATGGTGAAAGAATTTTCAAAATCGGTCCAGTAGTTTATGAGCCTATTCATTACAATCAAACAAACAAACAAACAAACAAACAAAGTTTTCCTCTTTATAATATTAGTGTAGATGTAGATTACCACGGACAAAGGGCACGCGCCAGGCTTGCTCTCTAGTTCAGCCTGAACAAAAATCCACAGCAATTTAAACCTTAAAACGTTACCACTAAGAATGACGACGAGGGAATTTCAGTGGTACAATTAGAGGCTTTTCGCTGGCTGTCTTAAATCGTGGTAACAATAGCAGTGATGGTAGATAGCAGTATCGTTAGATCACGACGTTTCCACTGGTCTGAATTAGTTCGTAAGATGCAGTGCTGGTTCGGGGAGCATGTGTTACGAGCTAGGCGTTACGAACTCGAATTGGCTCGGATGACTTTGCGATTTTGTCTGATCTTATAGTTCTATTATTTGCATGCCAATTAAGAAATCACCCATTGTCTCACAGTTTTTAAACCATACTTCCTTTCTAATTGTAGTTTATTGAGTGGAGTAGGAAATTTATCTGTTAAACAAGTTCTGTCTATTTCATAGCAATATTAGGGTCCTGCAAATATGTCTTCATAAATTTCGTCACCTCTCATCTAAGCCTTGATGCGTACGTAACAATTAATTTGTTAAATCCATGTTAAGTCATCACGGTGAAAACACTACATTACATTTATTTCCGTCGGATATAAAAGTACACCACTCAAGAAAGTAATCTTGTATTAATCTGTTCATCTCAGAAATCCGAAGCGAAAATAATAACGCTCGCATGCAGATACATCTAGATAACTTATCTCGAATGCTGCGATCAGATTTGACATAGATATGCGATCTCTGCATTATGCAAAGGTATTTCGAGCTGTTTTTGCCAATGTTTTGAGTGTGACATGGTTTTCACTGATTAATTTGGTTGATAAGGTCACGTGTGCTTGAGTTCAGTTCGGAGCGATTCAAGAATAACATTCGGTCGGAAAATGAATTAAATACTCAGTGTACTTTTTATTAATTAATTTGTTATACCTTGGCTAAGTTCATAACGCACTAGAGGTATGAACTATTAATAAATAATTTTGTGGATAAGATTGATTGACATATGGATAGGTTTTATCAAAATCTTTGTTATCATCATTTACCTACAGATTAGTTTTAACACCATTCACAGCTTAGAACTAGGTTAGTTCTGGATGCAGTTTTTGTTTTCCTTATTCACCATAATGGTTCAATTAATTAAATTAACCAAAACACGTTCGCAATCCACCAAAACCGTCCAAAATTAGCCTAAGAACAGTCCTAACTCCTTGAAAAGGCTGTATTTATGTTACAGTATCGGTTATTTGTTTCTGCTTGTCCCTAAAAGGGGTTTGACGGGTACAACAGAAGCTTTCTTAATCAATCCGTTCAATTAGCGTATCGGATAGGCCGTACTTAGGCTAATGAATGGATAAATCGCTGTCTAAAGCTAGTACATACTTCCGACCAGATAGCGCTCCAAGCGAGGCGGTATTTATGGGGGACGTCACTTAAGTGCAGTGGTAAAAGCTTCTTGCTAGGACGCGGCGTCAAATTCTGACGGAGCCTTACATGTATTGTCTGTAAAAAGATACAATGGATTAGCTAGATTTTTAGCTTATAACACAAGCTTTTCTTAAGTACAGGCTGTTAAGCTTCTGTTAATCCATTAGTCAGTTCTGGGTTTCCTTGTTTTATTTTCGAGTAGCCTATCCTTATCTTCAGTTTCTTGACTTTTAAGTATTTTTTTGAAAATTTATTTACACTTTATTGCACAACCAAAATTTTTACAACAGGTGGACTTAACGCCATATGGCATTCTCTGCCAGTCATACTTTTGGGCTGAGCAGAAATGATGGTTTTATTGTGCCGCCCACAATCATTTCTGGTGCGCCGCGCAGTACGCAAACATTTTCCCACCTCTTTCCGCTCTATCCCGATGCAAAAAATAAGACGATCACTCCAAATGCATCTAGTCCATGTCCTACGTCTCTCAAATAGGAATGTTTAGGAAATGACCCGCAAAAACCCGTTTACACCTGGCAACTCCAAGTCAACTTCGACCACCGCATCTTTCTGCAAAAACCCCTCGGCTTAACCATTTGTGAGCACATTTTAGACTCTTATCTCTGGAGATAAGGGCCACTTTGAGAAAGGCGGGTAGTTGATGATAATTTCTATCGGTCGTGAGTAAATAGAGAGTAAGACTAGTGATCTATAGATGGCGCGCCGACCACGGAGCAATCTGCGCGCGCGGCGTAATGGTGTCAAAGAATAAAATTGGATAGTTACTTATTTTCCCTGTTTTCATTATTTACCTACGTTGCATATAATAAACAAAGGGTTTATGCTTATAATTTTCTTGTATAGCTAGTGCAGTTAGACATTTCAGAAGGTTAATCCAGTTCAGGCCAAAAGGCGTGAATCAAAGGTCTGCACTTTCGCTTGGTTGGTGTCAAAAGTGTAGGTAGAAAACGATAGTGCCTTGTATTCCTACTCGGAAGTGCAAGACTTCTCCATTAATTATTTTATTTAATCATTATGAAATATGAAATATAAATAAAATTAAAAATACATGTACTGTGGATCTGTCGTCTGCAAAAATAAATGTGTGCAAAAATTAACTGTAATGCCACTAATTAGACTAACGCGGGTGGGTGAGCGTGGAAGCGGGAGGTACGTGACATGTTTGACAGGTCCTTTCTTACGATAACCGGGTAGTACACAAAGTTTTCTTTAATAACGGCAGTTGCAAAACAGATCAGGAAAAGAAAGTGCTTTTACTAAAGCTCAAATCGCAAGTCAAAAGTGACATTCAAAACTAGATCATCCATTTTCCCCTTCTACACCATCCGATCTATTTACTCTATGGCAGGAGGTCGCGTGCGCGAGCGCCGTTAGCGCGGCGAGTGGAAATTTATAATGATCGATATTCGCCCCATTCCACCGGCAGCCGCGGGTCGCGGTGTACTGAAATTTATAATTGTTATTAACAAACGCACCGAACTCCGACGCCTGCGCAGGTTCGTGGGTGTATTACGTATTTTTGAGATCTACTAAAGAAAAGATCGCTTGCAAAGAGCTAGAAACAAAAGACAACGTGATGTACAGGTGATTCTAGATGCAAAAGCGATGAATGAATGCTGGAAAATACTTTTTTTTCTCAGTTTTCTGCCACTAAACAGTCAGTATGAACCTAAGAGTCCTGTAATTATGTACTTCAAAGGGAAACAGTGACTGTCACACATTAATAGAAAACGATACTATCACACAAAAAAACGAAATCAAATCTATACTAAAATTATAAAGCTGAAGAGTTTGTTTGTTTGAGCGCGCTAATCTTAGGAACTACTGGACCGATTTTACAATTATTTTTGTTGGATAGCTTATTTAAATCACGCTGTGACGGGAGAGGAGGGAGCAAAGGGAGCGGACGTTCAATATAATAGTTTGATTGTTTAGCGTCAAAGGATACGAATCCTCTCTTTATTTATACTCAACCCTGCTTGTGTGTATTTTACTTTTACAATTCCATTTCACTTGCAGCTTACAGTAAAACAACCAAGTCGCATACAACCTTAAACATAATTAACAACAAGTAATATTTAACTAATAAGTGTAGTGTAAGTCATTGTCTTGATGAAAAGTAAAACTCGAACAATCGCATCTCGATGTCCTCAAATCCAAATCATTATACCTAATCAGAAGAATAAGGGTTCGAAAGCTTAGTCAAGTCGTTTTGTTACAGTTTACCGAAACTTTCAAACTTCACAGCTTCGTGACCACCTTCACCCGGTAACGAGCTCAGTGGAGACACTGTTAAAAAACCGTTCGTTTATCGCGAATCGGGTGAAAGCCTTACCAAGTTCGAACAATGCGAGTAAGTGGCAGCGATAATCGCCAATCGCGATCGGCTCACGTAATACAGGTCCCGGAGTCTTATTTTTGAATTCACTCTTATGACATAGTGCTGTCGTGTGAAATTAACTTAAATTTTTTTTTCTTGTATTTTTGTTTACCAGTACAAAAAAATGGCCTCTCAGAGAGACTTCTTAAATGCTCAGAGAGCTTTTAATTTTAATACTAAATGTATGGAACGGAACACAAACTTCCTGACATTGTCAATATTCCTATTGTCCCATTGTCAAAATTTAAAATATCAAAATAGCATTCTCTGAGAGGCTAAATTATAATAACAGAATAGTGATAATCTATTCTATATTAACTTTATAAAAGAAAGTCGTGTTAGTTACACTACTTGTGCCTTGATAATGGTTAAACCAATTTTTTATGATTTTCTATGATTTAGATTCGTTTTGACCCCAAATAACAGAATAACTGGGACTGGGCGGGACGTGGCCGGCCGGGGGAAACGAATTTAACCAATACCGATTAAATGACGCTCACTTTTTGCGACAAGTTAGTGGGTATAATGTAGTGTCATGTGGGAAGGGACAGTCGTTGTGGCTTCGACCTATTCATTCGAGTAAAAATGACATCGCGAGTGATTCAAGAATAGAGCTCCCAATCGGGTTCAAGTTCCAGGTCGAGGCTGCGCCCGCGCAGGTTCTATTAAATTACATATACAGGTGCTATAGGTTATATTATTTATGTGGAACATGCAAAGGGTCGGCACTGATAAAGGCTTTTACGAGTACCAAGTTCGTGTTTACAAAGCTGTTATGAAGTACTGCTTTAGCGAAGGAAGGTATTGTAGGACGGGTATGGCTAGCAAAAGATTTTAAAAAAGTGATTCTTACAAATTTTTAAATATTTTTATGAAATACTGTATATAATTTTAGTTACCACTTGTCTTTTTAGATCTGTGCCAATTGAAACTGAATTACCTAATTCAATCTACCACTACAATTACCTAATAAGTGGATACCTATCCACTTCAGCCCATAATAAACTAAAATTTATCCCACAGTAAATATCTATCTCCATTTTATAAATTGATGCAAATAGAATTGTTATTTACAATGAAATACATCGCGGCAGCGACGGCTGCGTGTGCGCATCTTTTGACAGACGCGCATAAATCCGCACTCCTTTGCAGACTGATGCCTTTGCTTATCTATGCAAGCTGTCACAGGCATTTAGCTACCCTTAAGGTACTTGTGCAATGGATTTAAAGTACTTGTGAATGGAAAACGCTATGAGAGGTAGAAAATGCTTCTCAGAAGCCACAGCACTGGGACTAAGCTTGAATTATGTAGGCACGGGAAAGGTTATTCTCAACTACTGTGTTTTTTTACTGTGATGATTAAGTTATTGGACACGTATTATGATCGTAATTTCCATTAATGACACGAATAGTCAATTTTTTTTATAGTGGATAAAATGCATTTAACCGCATTCCCCTTCGCTTAGCCAGGCGGAGGATTATGTGGAGTTCTCCTATTCAGAAGGGAGAGGCCTACCCACTCAAACAATCACCAGTGCCGTCTCTGTGTGTGGCGAACTTGTCCATGACCTAACTTATTTATGTAGCTGAAGATATGGTGTCTTTGCTTGTTTCAGGTTATTTAAAATTGAATGTATAGGTCCTCTTAGCTCATTCAGTAAACTCGGCAAACCATCTGATACTTAGCCTCAGCTACCCCTAATAAACTGAGCGGCTACAACTTTACGAGCACAATAAGACTCACT
Source organism: Pyrausta aurata (assembly GCA_963584085.1). Taxonomy (NCBI): domain Eukaryota; kingdom Metazoa; phylum Arthropoda; class Insecta; order Lepidoptera; family Crambidae; genus Pyrausta; species Pyrausta aurata. The sequence continues at coordinate 3,398,900 of OY757264.1, forward strand.
GTTGTGAATCAGCGCAGAGAAATCCTTGCCAATAGCAGATGCTCTAATTATTCTCTATTGAGAAGGTAAGGGATGTACGCACGTTGGAAATGTAATGAAATATCTCCAAAATGATATTGAAAATTGTCGAATAAAGGAAAATAATACCCATAGCAAATCAATTTTAATTGTTATAGTTTATTTATGTCCAGCTGCTAGTACTTAGAATTCTGCTAAATGTACAACATAATATGCAATTAATTGAGTTAACATAATATGCAATTAATCGAGTTAGATAAATCCTAATTAAAAGATAGATCTATCTTTTCATTTGAAAATAGTGATCGATAGTTAACTCAACACCAAATGGTTAAATATCGTTACCAGCGGTTAAATATTTGCGATTGAGTGTGTATAAATACCTTCATCAAACGTTGGATCATAATAATATGAGTAATGAGTATTTTGAAGACTAGCTAATTTTTTCTTCAAAGCACGCAAAATGGTTACACTTTTGATTAAAGCTAACTATCATGAAACCGGCCGTAAGTTTGCTGGCCTGTCCATAACTTTTTTAAGTATAAAAAGTACCCTTTCGAGTAAAGACTGTAGGCATTTCAAACAGTTATCAGCCCTAACCATTCTTATCAAGTAGGATCTCATAGTTACAAAAGTTCAGATTGCTTGTTTAATTACTTAGAACATTTAATAATATGCTTATTACTTTCACACATTGTTGCGGCTTGTTTTACACTAGGTAATAACTATAATACGGTTTAGGATTATATAGGTGAAGCAACTGTTGTAGATAAGAAATCGTAGAAAGTCGAACGTTTAATAAAATAATATATTATTAACTAGCTATCTGTTCAATGTTTGCACGAGTGTTGACCGTAAAGGTAAATGGAAGACTTTGTCTCATTTTCAAAAGGTTTACAACTCGTGCAAAGCTAAGGATGACAGAATTCAAAAAAGATGTTTCATTATAACCTCGCCTTGAAAATACATAGGTTGTACTAAGCAGTTAAAGTTATGTCCGGACAACATTTCACAGTTCATTTAGGATCCAAGATATTCAGATTTAAGTTTTTTTCTATCCAAATGTCTTGTTCGTTGGCTGGTTCAGTGGCACGATAAAACGCCTAAAGCACAAGGGTCTCCAGATCGATTTCCGGTCGGGTCAAAAATTGGTTCGGATTTTAATGTGTGAGAACCTCAGATACGCCTCAGGCAAAATTTTGTAATAAAAGTATTTCTTTTAACTCCTTATATCCAAATTAAACCTAATAGCATTGGCCTTGCGTTGTGACTGTTCACTATATATATCGAAATTTTATTAAATGATGATTAACTGGATGATAGTGAATAATAACAAAATTATGTCAAATACCAGCTATAGATCATCTATTAGCTTTATTAAAAAAAAAAACTGATAACCGTATCAAAATTGGTCCAGCCAAACGCGAGATATTCGCGGACAAACATACAGGTCGAACTGAGAACCTCCTTTTTTTTGAAGTCGGTTAAAAAGAACAGCCATCTTACTTTAAACGCCCTATTTTTCCTGTCAAAGATCGCAACTCCTGAAACCGAGATCGCATTCGGCCTTTACCAGAAGCCACAATGCACATTGCGCCCGCGCAGACTAATTGCGCTGCATAGTCCAATCAACGAGGAGATTCGTTGTATGGAGACATCCGAATAATTCTCCCGTCGTTGAAACTTGGCACATAGTGAAAATAAGTAATACAGATTATAGATATGCAATAATCCAATGATTTTTTTTACGAGAAGTTAGGTATTTATACCTAAACATGGAAATCGTTTATAACTCTCTGTGAAAAAATTCTCAGTCTGAAATTGTTCGTGTATACGTATGTATGTATAAGTTAGAATAGGTAAGAATAAGAATCCAATATTTTTTCGATTTCCGAGATACTCAAAATTAAACTTTTTGCATTTTGCTCTATAACTTCTACCGAAAAAATTCTCTGCTCATTTTTGTTTTTTAATATGGTTTTATTTACGTATATAAGTAGCTTTAATAAGTTATCCAAAACATTTTTCTTTACAATATTCCAATTCTTATTATTACTTAATTATGGCGCGTGAATAATTGCTCAGGCAAATTAAATGCGTTTCTTAGTTAGGGGTCGCTCTATTGCAGTAGATTTTTCAATAATCCAATAAAATTTCCACTAAATACCAAGTTTTTAAAATATAAATAATGGGTAATAGTGAATATTCGCGCCACTTAGAACCGACCGGGCGCGCGGCAGTGCAGTGGTGCGTGTGCTCATATCTAAAACGTACTGAAGTCAGTCTATCTGTATAAAAAAATTATGCAAGTGTTTGTAGGTAATGATGACTGTCACCCGCGATGGCCCAACAGCTAACTTAGGTGGTCTTGGAACTTGGGCACACGGGTTCTAATCCCAGTGCATCACATCGTATGTTATTTATTTGTATGTATGATCATAAGAGTTCTTTTTACTTTTTTTTTAACAAAATATTGTGTTTTTGCAGTGATTATTTGCCAGTCGAATTCAGTCCTTTATATGTTAGGACGTAAGGCTTATTTTGGCGGACGACTGACAGCGGAGTCTGGAACGCGGCGTGTGTTTATTGCGATTTCTGTCGGGCGAAAGTAGTTCTTATTTTCATAAGCGGAAGGCTTGTAGTCGGCTATAATGGATGATTGAGGATTCTAGAATGCCGTCTATTGTATTTCGGCGCCCGCGCACTCCATAGCTATCGTATAACTATAGTATACTATTATTCAATTATTGTGACGGTATTTAGCGCGCGGTCCTTAAAAGTCATTCTGTACAAAGAAAGACATTTCAGTTTTCGTTCATCTCAGTTACCTGCTTGACCAATCAGAGGACAACGACTTAACGCAATATAATAATTACGTGAAGAGTTTAACGAGAAATTAAATGAAAAGATGGACCAAGAAATAAGTAAACGACGGTGGAAAAGCAAAAGGCTTAAGCGACACTTTGACAGATATTGGTCTTAACTTAGTTGTAATCAGCAAGTTGTTCTGCGTTGTTTGAGCTGGGTTTGGTGTAAATCAGGATTGTTGTAAAATATTTTCATAGAATTTATCGGAGCATATTGAATGAACGAATTACTTTTTTATATCGGACAATAGCATCCATAATAATAAAATTACAAATAATGAATATCAATTAAAAATTACATTTGATAAAATAAAATTAAAGCACGATTTTTTTTCTATTAAAATCTAGGTATATAAGGCATGAGTTAGTTATATCAAAACGTAACTGAAAACCGATATAGGTTCCATATCGATATCATATCGACACCCTTAACTACGTAACAGTTATTATAAAAACTGTCAAACCGATGCAAACGCAAAACTGATACTCGGATACAAGTTATGAAAAACCATAACGGTACGACAAAACCGAAACTACGCAAAACTATCCATCCATATCCAAAACTTCACTCTTCTCGTTATATTCGCGTCGTCCCTTTTATACACTCATACTTAAATAAGAGTAAAAGAGACAAAGCGAATATGATATCGGCTCAGAATATCGGTATCGCTGGTCGGTCGGTGTTTTTCAACTTTCTTATTACAACTCAATAAAGTTTGATTTATTAATAGGCAGAAGCGGCCATATTACGACGTTTTAGTTTGGCGGAATTTAGATCACGAGAAGTGTTTTTGCAAAAATGAATTTAATAACATTGCAGTTATTCATTTCATTCATTGTTGTGTTGAGTTTAGATTCAATTTTAGTTAGTTTTGGCGTGTCCTTGACCTTGAGTGGCACGTGCGGCGGTTGATTTGTTTGTTGCTAAGATCTTTTATTGATGCAATTGAAAATTAGTGCAGTATTATTTAACAATTGATTTAATTGAAATTATGCAATGCACAGCGCAATTAATTTAATTTTTCTGCTTGTCCTAAGCCTAGTTAAAGCATGAAGGAAAATCGTCGTAATTGTGACAATAATAGTTATTTATTTAAGTAAGTACTTATACATCAATCATTCGTAGCGTGCGTTCGGAGTTTAGGAGTAGCAGTGTATTAGTTTGCGTTTTGTAAGTTTTGAATTACTTATTAGTTAGAAATAACCATAAGTGAAAAGAACCGTTTCATCTGATATCGATATCTGAAAACGGATATTGATATCGATATGCAAACTAAATATCAGTTATATAACGGTTTGCCTAGAAAAATGAAAACGCCCATGCTTAAGGTAGAACATACATTAACGATCTGATTAATGAAAAATATGACTGCCCCATTACCTATAGATTCAATGGAAATCAAAATACTGTTGGTTCCTCCCCCGCAATCTGCATAAGCAAGAAGCCTTTGTACTTTAGGCGTTGCAGAAACAGCATTCTAAAGGATTTATTGAATGTCACTTTTAGTGCCTTTAACGCCTTTTGCGTATAGCTGACCCAGAGGGAGCCCGAGTAGAACAACTGGCAGTGTTTGAGGTTAAGACCTTCGTATGTGTTTTTGACATTTAGAATAGATTTGAAATTATTTTAGAGAAGAAGGAATGTCAGAAAAACATTCATAGTCAGATTGATTCACGATTTCCGATTGGCTATCTTGTTTATATTGTTTCTTAATAAAGTGAGTATTTAATTAGTACCTACCTATTTCTAATACCAAATTATTTAATCAGCAAGTAAGAACAGGCAGGCAAAAGAGACAAGTATAGGTTTGAGTTTACTATCTTAAGAGCTACTCAAAAAAGCAATAAAATTGTGCTAAGGCCTTTCGGCCTGATACCGCACTAAATGATTTTTTTCTCGATTCCTTGCGGGTAACGGGCCGAAAGAACCGTCCTAGAATACAAGGTCATTTAACCCTTCCCGCACTGTTGTTGGTAATTGAATTGTTTACTTAAGATTAGTTTTGCGTCATAATTATAGCAGAAACGGACGTCAATACGATAATGCATTATTCGAGTGTTTGTTTACGTTTTTAAATGGTTTTATCAAAGTTTAATTGTTTAATATTTCTCGGCCAAGATGTATGATGTAAAAATATGTTAAAAGTGAATTTTCTGATACAGAAAAATCAAAGTGGAGAAAGGTGTTTGTGTAAAATAATTAAAAAATCTTTTTTTCTGTGTAGTATGTAAGAAATTATAATCACTGCGTTGTACGCTTTTATTAACAAACATATCTCTTTGTTTTTTTAATAAATTACACTAAAAATATTATGTCGATAACTTATACTTATTTCCCAATACTAATACTTATTAAAATAAACCAATAATTCGGTGCGATTTCGGGTTATAAGAACTTACATATACCCCGGGCGAAGCCAGCACTATGACTACCAAATCGTCGACTATCGATATTGATAGGTATGTATCAATTTTTTTACGTTTTCGCTTAGTTACAGCCATTTATATCGGTCGATACCTTACCATATCGCTGCGGTGGAGAGTTTAAGCACCAGGCCAATCGGCCAGTTAACGCACCATCTAATAAAACGCCAATTTTGGTTCGCAGTGAACGTGTTAATTAGTTTTGTAAGGTGTTAAATATTTTGTGAGGTGTTTAAGTAACAAAATAATTAAAGAACTGTAAACAAAACATTATTGTGTATGTTTGTTTGTTTGTAATCATTGATTGCGGGTGCAACATCAAATTATCGCGGTTGCAACCAGTCTAGTTTAATCACTTGAACAAAATAGAAAATAAATTTAATTATAAATACAACAACAAAATTAGAAAACCAACAATATTAATTATTAATTAGTAGACTTTTGGTGTCGCTTATTCTATTTTTTTTTAAATAAGCCTTGGCATTCTGGAGTAATATGGTGGCCCGGAGGTTTGCTCGATGTAGTAATGAAGTAAAGTTAACTCTACTTAAAGCATACTGCCTGTTCTTACTTGCAGATTAAATAATTTGGTATTAGAAATAGGTAGGTACTGATTAAATATTCACTTTATTAAGAATCAATGTAAACAAGATAACTAATCGGAAATCGTGAATCAATCTGACTATGAATGTTTTTCTGACATTCCTTCTTCTCTAAAATAATTTCAAATCTATTCTAAATGTCAAAAACACATACGGAGGTCTTAACCTCAAACACTGCCAGTTGTTCTACTCGGGCTCCCTCTGGGTCAGCTATACGCAAAAGGCGTTAAAGGCACTAAAAGTGACATTCAATAAAGCCTTTAGAATGCTGTTTCTGCAACGCCTAAAGTACAAAGGCTTCTTGCTTATGCAGATTGCGGGGGAGGAACCAACAGTATTTTGATTTCCATTGAATCTATAGGTAATGGGGCAGTCATATTTTTCATTAATCAGATCATTAATGTATGTTCTACCTAGATTTTAATAGAAAAAAAATCGTGCTTTAATCAGTCAGGTATCAAACGAATGCCGAGAGTCGCATAACAATGGAATTTTTATTGTGTCTCGTTTACACATACTTGACGAGTTAATTTTATTTTATCAAATGTAATTTTTAATTGATATTCATTATTTGTAATTTTATTATTATGGATGCTATTGTCCGATATAAAAAAGTAATTCGTTCATTCAATATGCTCCGATAAATTCTATGAAAATATTTTACAACAATCCTGATTTACACCAAACCCAGCTCAAACAACGCAGAACAACTTGCTGATTACAACTAAGTTAAGACCAATATCTGTCAAAGTGTCGCTTAAGCCTTTTGCTTTTCCACCGTCGTTTACTTATTTCTTGGTCCATCTTTTCATTTAATTTCTCGTTAAACTCTTCACGTAATTATTATATTGCGTTAAGTCGTTGTCCTCTGATTGGTCAAGCAGGTAACTGAGATGAACGAAAACTGAAATGTCTTTCTTTGTACAGAATGACTTTTAAGGACCGCGCGCTAAATACCGTCACAATAATTGAATAATAGTATACTATAGTTATACGATAGCTATGGAGTGCGCGGGCGCCGAAATACAATAGACGGCATTCTAGAATCCTCAATCATCCATTATAGCCGACTACAAGCCTTCCGCTTATGAAAATAAGAACTACTTTCGCCCGACAGAAATCGCAATAAACACACGCCGCGTTCCAGACTCCGCTGTCAGTCGTCCGCCAAAATAAGCCTTACGTCCTAACATATAAAGGACTGAATTCAACTGGCAAATAATCACTGCAAAAACACAATATTTTGTTAAAAAAAAAGTAAAAAGAACTCTTATGATCATACATACAAATAAATAACATACGATGTAATGCACTGGGATTAGAACCCGTGTGCCCAAGTTCCAAGACCACCTAAGTTAGCTGTTGGGCTATCGCGGGTGACAGTCATCATTACCTACAAACACTTGCATAATTTTTTTATACAGATAGACTGACTTCAGTACGTTTTAGATATGAGCACACGCACCACTGCACTGCCGCGCGCCCGGTCGGTTCTAAGTGGCGCGAATATTCACTATTACCCATTATTTATATTTTAAAAACTTGGTATTTAGTGGAAATTTTATTGGATTATTGAAAAACCTACTGCAATAGAGCGACCCCTAACTAAGAAACGCATTTAATTTGCCTGAGCAATTATTCACGCGCCATAATTAAGTAATAATAAGAATTGTAATATTGTAACGGAAAATGTTTTGGATAACTTATTAAAGCTACTTATATACGTAAATAAAACCATATTAAAAAACAAAAATGAGCAGAGAATTTTTTCGGTAGAAGTTATAGAGCAAAATGCAAAAAGTTTAATTTTGAGTATCTCGGAAATCGAAAAAATATTGGATTCTTATTCTTACCTATTCTAACTTATACATACATACGTATACACGAACAATTTCAGACTGAGAATTTTTTCACAGAGAGTTATAAACGATTTCCATGTTTAGGTATAAATACCTAACTTCTCGTAAAAAAAATCATTGGATTATTGCATATCTATAATCTGTATTACTTATTTTCACTATGTGCCAAGTTTCAACGACGGGGGAATTATTCGGGTGACAAAAGCTTCATTGATTGGACGCTCTCACCGCGCGTCGCGAGATATGAGTTATAATGCTATTAGTTTTATAGAGGGGAAAATTAAAAGTTGATTGCACATAACACAAAAAATACAGATGCCGACAGGTTGTTTGAAGACGTTGTTCGCACTCAATTTGTTGTAGTAGTTCCGGTTTCAGCATCTGAAACAAACCCTGTTGTAAATAAAGAAAGCTTACTAAAAATATCCGTAAATATTTTATTTATGCAAAATAGCATGAACGATTTGTATGGATGGTTTTGAAGAACCTCACTCGGAAGTTTATCTACGAATATCTTAGTAAGCTGTCGTTAACTATTAACGATTTTCCCCTTTATCTACTTAGTTTGTTTCAACTCATTCCATGGTTACCATTAACTGTGTAAATTGTGTTATACATATATTATAGTATCATGTAAGTAAACGTAACTTACTTGCTTTAATTACTCACTTAGTTTTTAAGATAAATATTGCAACACCCAACAGGGTCATTAAGTATTAAGTTCTAAACTAATTTTTAACACCTATTGTACACTTAATGGCAATAAACGAATTTGAATTTGAATTTTTAAATAACAGTATACAATTTGGTAATGCTCAACTAAAATAAAAGAATAACACGAGTGCTAACAATTATCGATATCGATTTTCCAAAGTCGCTTAAAATAGCTAAAAATGGAAAGGTACATGGTAGCAGTGAGGGGTAAATGTTCACAGATTTCAAAAACCAAAGTTATCCGATCCCGATATATTGTGTGTCCTACTCGGCATCTATCACCCGCGATAGATCGAGAACAAAAACGTTTGCATATTGTCAGTGTTGGATGTATGAAATGTTTTAGTCATGCTAGAACGCGGGACACGAGGAATGTCTATCGAATGAGGGACTGCCGGCGTTGGTTGCAGGGTGACATTGACGAACGAGTGACGTATCGACTGCTGGATATGTTAACGAGAATGTGACGAGCCTGATGCTAGTCAAATGAAGGAAGCTCTAGTTAACAGTTAGAACCCCAGTGTAGGAAACTGCTAAGTGTCAGTTAAGCTGGGATAGGCGTTGGCACATAGCATTTTTTTTGTTTTTATTAAGACACCAAACGAAATATTTTCATAACTGCCAGCCAGTACGCATTGAAATGGTTAAGTATCTAGATTTTATTCTCATTATTAATTATTCAAATTATTAACTTATCTAGAACGAATATGAACTGATGAAACAAATTGGGAGCGATGATTATGTCAGTTTTCGCGGAACAAATTATATGCATTCATTTGTTTTTAAGAAATCACAATTGAAATGTAAGTTTTCTTTTTCATACAGCCAGTGCGCAGTGAATTAATTTCCTTCTTTATTCAACATTCCAAAATGAGCGACAATTTATTAAGCTTGCCTTGTTTGTTAATTTGAAATCAAACAACTGATTACATACACACTCACATAAGTAGTTCACTTTAGATAGTTGGCTTCCAACGCCTTTTCTCTTGTTTTTTTTCTGTCTGTTAAGTTTCAGGCCACAAGCCACGGCCTGTACGTTGCGCATTGATGTGCATCTCGCTTTTTATAACTAACAATATTAATAGTAGCGCTAGTTTTCCGCTAGGGGTAGGTCAAGTAAGAAAGAGAGCGTGATGAGTCGATGACCGCACTTTTTGTTCAGAGCCTCTATTCTGTAGAACATATCTTTTATTTGGACTCCCGCTGTCTTTTTCACTCCCAATGAGATGCTCGCTGGTGTGAATAGGATGGTAGTCGCAGATATCGAGGTTCAGAGTAGGCGTAAGATCCGCGATTGAACGCTGGCATTTAGGAATGCACTTCTGCAGTTTTTCTCGAGAAATTGCAAGCATTGTGATAGAAAACTCGCTTGCGTCCGGTTGTCACCTGGTTTGGTCGGGTCGATAGGATATTAATGGTGATGAACTGTATATACCATGACCCTGAACGCATCCCAAGGACCTAAATAACAAAGGACAGGAATGCCTGCGTAAATTTACAAGGAAAACCTTTTAACCCATGTACTTCCTCCGTGTCTTAGTGATTTAGGTGCGACTCGAGGACCAAAAGTCCTAGTTGGAATAAAGCAAAATAGCTAGCACCATAGGAAATCCTTGATTTAAAGAGGCATCCCAGCAGCTTTTAGATATTGATATATTTTAAGTTATATAAGGTTAAACTTAAATATATCAAGTTAAACATCATGTAAGGGCATAGACAACGTCCCGAGTGGTTATCTAATCTATAAAATTCTCATGTCACAGTTTTCGTTGCCATACTCCTCCGAAACGGCTTGACCGATTCTCATGACATTTTGTGAGCATAATGAGTAGGTCTGAGAATCGGCCAACATCTATTTTTCATACCCCTTAGACGGGACCGGGGCTGGGGTGGGACGGGGCCGGGGCGAAACAAAGTTCGCTGGGTCCGCTAGTTATACTGTAATATTTGAAAAGGCACTTAAAGAAATTCTCCGGTTTTTTCAGAAGCCCTGCTGTAGCTTTTTACAGTACGTACTTATATCATATTTCTAGCAAACTAAAGGTTTTACTTAGTAGCTACATAGAAACTATAATCATAAATAGTTGATCGATGGCCGAGTGGCTGTCATATTCGTCATGCGCTGGACAATGCGCTGTCGCCGCTACCGAGGCCGCGGCTAATATTTTATCTGGGCGGTCTTCATTGCGATCGAGACGAAGAGTAGTGTTGGGAAACGAAGATGTCGATAAATTCCTGAATCCAATTCTAACAATAAAGGCATATGATCGAGACGAGAGGGTTAGAGTTGAGAATGGATTAGTTATGACAAAGAATTTGCTAAAAGAGAAAAATAAAAAAAACCTATAGGATCGTCACTGATGTTTAGATGGGAAGAAAGAAACGGAGAGAAAAGAAATACTATGTAGAGGTCTTCAAGTTGAGAACACATTAGCTGAATGAAAATCATCTTCTCATATCTGTTTGTAAACGATTGAATTTTGGGTAGGTACATTTCCTTTGACAATATTTTCTTCTTTCATCTATTCTTAAAAGATGAAATATGAAACCAAAAATTGCGCACGGGCGGGACTCGAACCAGCATCTTTCTGGCTAACCAGGCCAACTGCTCTTCCAATTGAGCTACCGTGATATCGGTCCGACCGCGCGAAATTCTTGGTCTCATTGTTACGTCATTGCGTGACGTTAGCGCCATCTACCCGTCTGTTTATGCAACAGCGGGCCAAGTAGTTATTCTTTACATAATAAATTCTACTTGGAAATTGGAAAGCACGGTAGCTCAATTGGAAGAGCAGTTGGCCCGATTAGCCAGAAAGATGCTGGTTCGAGTCCCACCCGTGCGCAATTTTTGGTTTCATATTTCATCTTTTAAGAATAAAATATGACACTGTGAGTGTTAAAAATATTGTCAAACCATTGAGTAGCGAAGCGTTATCATTTCCTAGTTGAATTTATTCTGTAAAGAATAACTACTTGGCCCGCTGTTGCATAAACAGACGGGTAGATGGCGCTAACGTCACGCAATGACGTATCAATGAGACCAAGATTTTCGCGCTGTCGGACCGACAGCACGGTAGCTCAATTGGAAGAGCAGTTGGCCCGGTTAGCCAGAAAGATGCTGGTTCGAGTCCCGCCCGTGCGCAATTTTCGGTTTCATATTTCATCTTTAAAGAATAAAATATGACACTAGTGAGTGTTAAAAATATTGTAAAACCATTCTTTCATCTATATAATAGTCTAATGTATATGTTTCACGAGTTTGGCTTTCTCTCAAGAATTCTTACTACAATTTTTTGACGGTGCCACAAATTATGTATGTTCAATACTTTTGACAACATTGTAAACCCATCGCCAACTAAGCACCTCACTAGCGGAGTGAAAGAGGCGTGCGCGGGTTGCTCTCATTAATCTTTCATTTCTACGTTATATTATTAGAGGAACGGGTTTGCACGGATGCTGTGGGGGGCGGGAGGGGGGCGTGAACCCGAGTGAACCCTCGGTAGCACCTGCCGTGTCCGGTCGCGAGGCGGACTGTAGGGCCTCCATGGCTTAAGGGCTAGACTAGCTACCCCTGGCTGAACGACAGAAAGTTGTGGACGAAGAAAGATTCACACCAGAATTCAAGAACTTCATGTTAGCTCTTTCAGCACGCACTTACATGATCGTGCGTTCAACTTTGAAAAATCAATTCTCATGTGCCTCAATTCTCATGTGGACACATTACTTGATTTTTGATGTAAAACGGTACAACTCGTAATCGAATTACCACACGGAAAAAGATCGATAGACGTAAGTAACTAGACGTAAGTAGTTTTACTTAGTTCTGGAGTATGACTCCGTCCGTGTTACTCAGATCGTAGGAGAAATGTTAACGTCAAAAACTTTGTCACCTCGGCCTCAGAATATCGACGAAGCTAAAAATCAAAACCTTTAACCAGATAAGCCAGTAAATTTAAGATCTCATTACATACCTTCATAATGTGTACCAACGTAAAAAGACCCGTCTGGGTCTTGTCTAAGTGGAATTTGTTTTGGTACGATTCCATATTTGGTGATATTTAAATCGGAAAATTTTAATTACTGCTGCGGTGAACGTGTCGGTTTGAGGTTAAATTCTGAGGATGAGAACGCTGTACTGAAAATGGAGTCACCAACTAATACAAGAAAAGTAAAGGTGAACCCATCTATCACCACATACAGCCATTTAATTGAATTCCGGCGCTTAATAAACTGCCTAGGCATTCAATTAACTGGCTGGTTTAACCAGATGGCTGCGACATAGCCAAGACTTTCCTGGCTTTTCGAAACTATTGGCCACCCTGTTCCTGAGGCTGCCGATACAATTTTGTTGTGCCCAGGTCGTAAAGGTGACTTTTTAACGGCAGCCATATTTTTTTACTGCACCAGAGATAAATGCTGCACAGTTATTTTCAATCTCCTTTGCAATGTTCTGTTGTTTCAACATAAGGTATTATTGAGTTTTATTAGGCCTAGTTGCGTGATCGATATTTAACTAATGGTTATATGTCGTTACCAACATTGATTGATTATTTAGGTTGTGCACGTTTTGAAGAAAAATATAAAACCTTTTAACCAATAGTTCTGACAATTGTTTGAGGATTTTTTTTTCAAAATACGCGCAATAGTAAGTATGTATTTAACCGCTGGTAACAACATTTAACAATAAGTTGATCTTAACTATCGATCTCGCGACCGGCCCTTGGGCATGCCTTAAATGAAAATAATATGGCATAAAAACTTTCTTGCAAAATAAAGCTATCTACACATTATCATTATGTCTATGCTTTCCAAGGATTTTCAAACAAATATTCGGATAGTGGCTTACTCTTTGTAAAAATAATGCAGTGAATAAATAACATAAATATAAAAAAATATCATAATGACGGCATTTAATTATGAAGGTTATACTTTTCTTATTGATCTGTGTATTTTAGTCTTGGTATAAACCTGGTACTGTTATAAGGGGGCAGAAGTTTGCAACCTCATTAAATTAATTCTTAGCCAAGCAATATGAATAAGAATTGTTGAAATGTGAAATAAAGAGATCCGGAAGAATGATAGTTGTAAAAACCAGACTGTCGTCTATACAAAGTAGTACATACTTACATTCTCATAAATAATTGAGGTACAGTCTTACACATACTGCAAACATGTTTAAAATATTGATAATCATATTTTAGCATAGGCATAACAATACTAACGTGGCGTAGAGTAAAGCCAAAAGTTTATTGCCTCATGACCGCTGCACAAACGCCTTGTGCGTATGCGCAGCCTTTGGCGAGTGTGTAGAAAAATGGGATGGCACTTTAGGCATTTAAATGTAGGCACATTGTTCTAACTCTGAAAAAGCGACATTTACAACATTGTTTATAAGCCCGCATACATTTTTTGAATCATGTAAGTAGTATATTCATCATCATCATCATCATTATCAGCCAAAGAAATCCAATGCTGAACACGGTTTTCCACAGCGACCGGTTACGAGTGGTCTGCATCCAGTGTGATCCTGAGATCCTTACAAGGTCGTCTGTCCTTTTTGTCGGTAGACGTCCTACGTAGCGCCGTTGGTCGAAGGGTCTCCAAACTAGAACTTTTCTGCCCCAACGGCCATCCGTTCTTCGCGCTATTTGCCCTGCCCGTAAAATATATGGAGTATATTGATTATAGGAAAAAATACTCCATGTTTCATAATCGCAATGTAAGTTCAGACTGAGACAAATAATAAACTAATGAATATTGATAGAAGTTACGAGTTTTTGTAAGAAAATGAAAATAAATTTAATTATGTGGGTTTTGCCACTTTGATTTTGATTTTAACACACATTAAACAAGTATCACCATCTGGTTCGCCACCTATTCTTTGTCAGGGCAGCAAGTGCGCAGGAGTCGTAAACCATACATTCAATTATTATCATCCCCGGACCCTTCACACCAGTAATTGGTGGGGCTCAACACCTACTATGAACTGGGGTTGCCATGAGTTGCATTTAATTGTGCTTTGCTTGAACAATAAATATCTCGTAAAAGGTTTATAATTGTTTATGAAAAATCAAAATATATGTTTTTAACAATAAAAAGAAAATTTAATTTGCTATTATTTTACCTTTTAGCGCAAAATTTTCAATTGAACTTTTTGGCTCTACGTATCTGTCGATGAAATAAAGCCTACAAAACTACAACAAAAACATTACTAATCACAATAAATCTAATCCGATTACCCTCCATGTGCATATTTATGAGTACTTCTTGCCAAGAAGAGGTTTCCTAAATTTTGACTTTAGCTGTTCGCATTACTTGTATTGATCACATAAATCAACTTTGGACTCAAAAAGTACGGTATACATTTCAACATCTACCGTCAAGTCCCGAGGAAAACCATGGTCACCGTACAGTATAACACTTGAATATAATGACCATTGGCCACAATTGGTCGCTTGAAAATACTTCCCAATGGAGTAAATCAAAGGGAAGATTACTGACCGCACTGATTTATTGCTGATCTGCTTCCTGCAACTCCAGTTTGTTTTTCCTTTAGCTACCTGCACCTATAAATTTATTCTGGAACTAGTAATTGACTATGCCTGTGAAGCTATGCATCTTTATTTATTTTATTCTTTATTGCACATACAAAATACAATGAAATGTAATATGAAGCTGACGAATTTGTTTGTTTGTTTGAACGCGCTAATCTCAGGAACTAATGGATCGTTGTTAGGGTTCCGTAGCCGAATGGCAAAAAACGGAACCCTTATAGTTTCGTCTATTCTGTCTGTCTGTCCGTCCGTATGTCACAGCCACTTTATTCTGGAACTATTAGCATCACCTCGCTGAAACTTGGTAGGTAGATGTATCCTCTTTACCGCTTTCCGATTCAGGTACAAAAAATTTGAAAAAATGATATTATGACTACTACTCTAATTCATACTTCTTTTGCTCATGATCAGAGTCGATTTTTATATGTAAGCTTTTAAAATATATGATTTCTTCTACTAAAATATACTGATCTATTTTGTCATTCATAAAAGGTCTACCTACATAAACTTTGGTATCACTACCAAAGCGCTGCCACCATGGCGCTACGAGCACCTCGGTTTAGGGTCAAATGCTTGATAGATAGGTATTTCGTTAAACTTGTCCAATTAATAACTTCAAAAGGGGAAAATTATATACTTGGCTAAAACAACACGCTTTCAAATTGCAACAATCATCTACTTAGATAAGATCATAATCAGGCCGGCTAATAACTCTGGAATAGCCCCATACAATAAAACGCGTCAAGCACAACCGCAGAACACCGTTGTTACAATAAAAAAATATTGCTGTACAAAAGCCTACATATCAAACTAAGTAAAAGATGTTCTATGCTAAAGACATAAGGGTTACAAGTGGTAGACTGTACGTAGTTAACCTGCGCACGCGTCAATGTCTATTGCTTCTTTAAGAACTGTTTAAAGAAACGGTAATTTATTAATTTAAAACTTCATTACGCATTAAAAAGTCGGTGTTATTGTGTAGTGTTATTAGTTGAATATACTGGAGAAACGATGTTTTATTACTTTAAGATATGACTAATAATGGTGGAATGCCAACTATCTTACCCTCCTCGTTTTGTTGTATCTTTGGAGGTGTTGTGGTGATGTCTTCTGTAATTTACTTATTCGTCAAACTTTTCATGTCATCAAGATCCGTTACCTCAATTTGATAAGAGGGACGTTTAATTGATGTAATTTAGGGTAGATTTGCTTAAAGCAAGGTTTTCTGGTGACAGGTTTTGTGGTGGCAATGAGGAGCGCAAGCGCGCGGCTGCCGCCTTATTTTTACAGTTTTTTGCCCTTTACGTAAATAATTTACTCAAAAAACAGTTTTTCCTATCCGCTAGATACTGAAATAATTCGCTCAATGATGTTTTATTCAGAGCTCTCTTTGGATTTTTTAATGAATTAAAGTATAAACAATCGTATTTTGGGTTTTCAGATTCGCAAGATAATATCTTCAAGTTTAATGTATGAGAATTTTATAACAACAAGTTTACTTCTTGTGATATAACATCAATCCGAATGAAGGTGAAATTTAAAACAAACGGAAACGATCGCCTGAAGAAATTTATTGAAGCTTAAACAAATAAAGTGCTAGTTAATGAAAGAAACGATTAGAAATACCTCAATGAATGTCTTAGCAATTAATGAAATTTTACAATA
The DNA here is from genome assembly GCA_963584085.1 of Pyrausta aurata. Classification (NCBI taxonomy): domain Eukaryota; kingdom Metazoa; phylum Arthropoda; class Insecta; order Lepidoptera; family Crambidae; genus Pyrausta; species Pyrausta aurata. The sequence goes on from OY757264.1 coordinate 3,415,603, forward strand.
GGCGCACCCATAGTCCTTTCTAAAACAATATAAAGTAAATAATTACAAAGACCGGGGAAATCGTGACCTTGTGAATTGATTGCGATTCTTAGGAAGGCAACCGTTGTTAGTCGGTAGTAAAAGCTTAGCGTTAGATAAACGTTAAACTGTTAAGTAGTACTTAATTAAAAGGGTTATATAGATTTTGCAGTAAAAATAAAAGGCTTACGGCCTGTTTGAAAGAAAGAAATAAAATGAACAGAAAAATACATGTCCAAATCAAGGGGACCTCACTCAGCATAAGCCAGGTCCCCGGGAGGCCCTGGCGCTGGTTTTCAGTGGACCCTTGCTCTGTGAGGCACACGGAAAATTACGCCTACATCACGTCTACACTGAATGATAAATATACATACTATTATACTAAATCAGAAATACAAGTGAGTGTTTCACAATGTCCTAATAAGTAAACAGTAACATTATCATGGACAGATGCAGACGTTCCTGTTTATTTGTCGATGGTGGAACAGGCCCTTATGTAACTGATTATATACGTAGTAGTGAAAAAGTCATTTCAATGTTTGTTATTGTATTACTATAGGTAAGGTTGAAAAAATCCAGATTAAGATATCTCAGAAATATTCATTAATGGAACTTATATTAGGACGTCCAACTAATGTTATAATTACAATAAAACGAAAAATGTTCTCTTTCTTAACAGACAAAAAAATTACAGTCATTAGTATGTTTTCGACCTTTTCAATAAAGAAAAGCTAATAGCCACAATCTATGCTCGGACGTATATATTTCACGGGTTATGATCATGAACTACTAGTGATCAGTGAGCACAGGTAACTGATGAATATGAATCGAACAATCAGGCATGCTTCCGGGAGAAAAAGCGCGGTAAAAAGTGGCGTGTGCGGTAAAAACTGCGCGGGCACATCACTCATACATCATATTTATAGGCCGGGAGACGAATTATTATTATGAATGTTTATTTTATCAAAAAAGCTAGTCCACACATGGGATGGATTGTGAGCTCAAATGTTCGACATTAGTAATTATACATTTGGAATCCGAGCTTGTTATTCTATGTATGTTATTTAGATTCATTAGAATTTAGATCTTGTATCAAAATTTAGGTCTTATGTCCATCTGTACACACACCCACACACACACACACAAATTATTTTAACACTAGCTTTTGCCCGCGACTTCGTCCGCGTGGAATAGTGACTTCTTTCTCCCGTTTTTTACACATTTACCACTATATATTTGCTCCTATTGGTCGTAGCGTGATGTTATATAGCCTATAGCCTTCCTCGATAACTGGACTATCCAACACAAAAAGAATTATTCAATTCGAACCAGTAGTTTCGGAGATTAGCGCGTTCAAACAAACAAACAAACAAACAAACAAACTCTTCAGCTTTATAATATTATAAGTATAGATTGATACCTGGCGCAGACTTTTGCAAACACAAAACCTCTTCTTATAACCATCGCTGCAGTAAGTTTTTTAAAAAACCAACATATACACTAGCATGTACCTATATAATGCTATTAGCTACTGCATTGTACGTGGTGGAAGGAGCGTGGCACGTTCTCAACACGTGCCACACGACCAAATCATATTTTTTCGCCTTTATTACGCACAATCCTCCTTCGCTGCAGTCAGCTCACATAGCCCTCTTTCCTCACAGTCAGATAATGTCTTAAACTAAAATTGATACATGCTAGCCCTTGCCCTGTGCACGTGGAAGGAGCGTGGCTTGTGCGCAACGCGTGCCATTACATTTCTTGATTCTTCGCCTTTATTACGCATAATCCTCCTTTGCTGCAATTTTCCTTACCACGAAACCAGACAATTGGTGTATTGTCTGGTGCATATTTGTTTATATTTTATTTATTTATTTATTTATATTCATATATTTAATCAGCTCACACAACCCTCTCTCCCCTCAGTCGGTTGATGACTAAAGGTAACATTTATTTATGCTAGCTCCTGCACTATGCGCGGTAGAAGGAGCGCGGCGCGTGCGCAACTCGTGCCACACGACCAATTACATTTCTTCGCCTTTATTACACGATGCTCATTAGAGTTGGACGCAGAAGAAAGAAGTAAAGGATGTGGTATTGCTAAGAAAGAAGTACCTCGTGTGTTCATAAGTTTTGAGACGAAAAAAAAGAGGCATAACTTTTTAAATAATTAACTTATATTTCTAAAATTTACAGTAAACACTAAGTAGATAATAATCAACAATAAAATATATCTTTTATTCAAAATGTCCACCCTTGTTTTTAATACAGGCCCATAGACGATTTGGCCAATCATCAATGGCGGCACAAATCTTTTCTAGCGGGATTCGCTTTGCTTCTCGAACAAGAGCTCGCTTCAGTGACTCCAAGTTTGGGTGGGACTTCTGGCAGGCCCTGAGCTCTAACTCAGTCCATAGAGAATAATCCAGCGGGTTGAGGTCGGGGCTGGAGGAGGGCCATTCGTTCGCCGCGATGAAGCCGGCACATTTTCCCTCAACCAAGCTTGGGTGGTTTTTGTTTTATGGGATAGTGCTGAGTCTTGCTGGAAAACCCAAAATTTGTTGTTAAATAAAGTATGAGATAGGGGTTTCACAACAGGCTCTAAGATGTCATTTTGATAATTCTTAGCTATCACCTTGATGCCTTGTTGACAGAAATGGAGCGGAGTGACACCTTCATACGAAACTCCCCACCAATACCATCACACTTGCCGGATGATGAGTACGCGAGACATTCCGTGCTGAAGCTGGGACATCCTTGCTACTTTTGGCATAGACTTTATTGTTTTGTCGGTTGAACTTTTCTTCGACATTAAAAAAAATTCTCATCGGTGAACAGTATCTTCCTCGCATCGTGTCTCCTAAGCAGTAATGGACAACGTTCGCGTCGCAATTTACGAAGCCGATCGTTTAAAAAGTGAACTTTTCTACGGCTATACGCCTTTACCATAAGATCATATTTCAGTATTCTGTTGACTGAAACGCGCGAAATTTTAGTCTGCAGAGCAATTTTTTTCTGAGTGCGACATGGATTTCGGCGAAGTCGCTCTCGGATGATTTTGATGTTCGCAGGCGTCCTTACAGAGCGTGGCCGACCACTCCTTTGGCGATCTTGCAAGGAACTTGTCTCATTGTATCGTTTGATAGAGTAATACACGAAGTTACGGCTTACGCCAAAAGTTTTCACCTCACGGAAAATCTCCATTGGTTTTTTTCCCGCCTTAAATAGCGATATCACGGTCGCACGCAATTCTTTAGTCCCCTCCATCACGATAAAATTGACAGAAATAAATTTGAAAGTCAAAGGTATTAAAAGTAAACATTCCGAATTCAAAATTGAAAAAAGAAATAAATAGCAGCCAGTAATATTTAATTTATTTTTTTAACTACCAAGTTTGTCTCAAAACTTATGAACACACGAGGTATAGCAACTATTTAAAAAACCAAATGAATTGCTTCCTTTAAATTATTTTTTGTCTTTGGATGAAAGTATTATGTAATATTATATTTTATTTTGTTAGTCTTTAAACTATAACTGTAGTTTATATTTTTTCGACAACCTATTTAGTAGGTCCTGACCGTTACTCCGTGATTATTTTCCATTGTGAACAATACATGATATTAATTGAAGGAGATAGTACAATGTTGATCTAGCAATACATGGCTATACGTATAGTATGCAGCGCATCTCTAATGTTTCGTGATATAATTGTATCTTCAAAATAAATAACTTTATAATTTGTGAGATGAGAAGTTGTAAAACATTACTGAGATTGAGCTTGGATTTCTAATGGTTGCTTACAAAGATAAGAACACAAAACAAAAAACTTCAAAAAACTTTTTTTTATGTAGACAGCCAGACATATTATAATGGCACATCCTCCAAACTCTTGAATCTTTGTCGATTGAGAAGAATCACCCAAGTGCATCGCCGCTAGGTCAGAGCGGCGGTTTTTCTTCACTAGCCGCGCCCCTCAGCTTCGCTCGCTTTTTGCCGCAAAGTGCGCCTTCAATAGCCGCGTGCCATCGCTTTTAAATCCTGTTATAGTTATCGGTTCATAGATGATGGTTGAAGTAAGCGAACGATTAGAATTGTAGATCTATGATTGATGTGATTATGATGTGGTAGGTAGTAATATAAGGTAAGGGGAAGGTAGGCATGTTGAGTTTTTAGTCTTTGAACCTGATAGTTATTTACTTAGTACTCATTCACGCGTTGAAGCGTTCTTCAAGGAAGCCATAAAGCACCCAATTTTTAAATAGGTAAAAAATCTTATGTTTAGTTTTGACATTCATAAATCTTTCTTTAGTAAATACCTCCTCCCTTGGTTGTCTAGTCATTTTAAGTGATAGTGATACTAATCTCTCCTCGCTTTGAAAATGATAATCTGGCATTAGTTGAAAGTTTAAATTTATACTCTATACTTGTCCGAGATGGGTTTACTTGTAGTAGCGGTGAAGGTACTAGCGCTGAGTCACTGCCATCTCGGACAAGTATCTTCGTATAATTATGATAGAACTTCACTTAAGGTAAGTTCGTTTAATCTTATAAATATCTACGATAGTTTCAGGAATGTTTATTTTATTTTATTATTTTTATTTAGGCCGTTGGGTCATGCGCCTGATCTCTCATCGATCATGGCGGAGTCATCCGACCGAATTAATTTGAGTGAAGGAAAAGAGAGTGCACTTGTGTGCACACATCTGGGCACTATAATATCTCCTGCATACCTGTACCGTTACCATAAGTTTACGACGGTTTTACTCGCTAGCAACTACGTAAAAAAGTTTATGGAAAATTTCACAGTGCCCCTAGCGGTCACTTGCAGAACTAAAATTTTCCATACAAAAAGTTACGTTGTCGCTAGCGAGTAAAACCGACGTAAACTCATGGTAACGGAACTGGCTTATCTCTGTTGAGGGGAGGCTGCAGTTGAATATTATTCATTGTAAAGTTCTTTCATTTCTTATCATCAGTAAAATACATTATGCGACAGACATACACTCTTTTATTACATGTTAACGTCTGGTTACTGTATGATTAGCGGTTGACGAAAATGCAGGCGCGTGTGCAGCGACCCGAGTGTCGTCCGGCTGTAAGGTTAATATCTTATTACCCTCATGTTTGGTATGGTACAGTTCACAGCCAGGCTACCGTGACAGGTTTGTGTTTGCACTTGTGGTGACTGTAGCTATGTTTTCGTTGTTTAATATCAGTAACAACAATCGGTACGAATTTGTTACATTTAGAAGGTTTTAGGAATAAAAAATATCTGTAGCCATGTTTTTTTTTAAACAAGAAGGTGAATAATAAATATCCTTAGACATTTCACACAGCGCCATCTGGTTCCAAACTAAGCAAAGCTTGTACTATGGTAACCAGACAACGGTTATAAACATACTTAAATACTTTTTTTTTTGTAAATACATACATATTATACATAGAAAACACCCAGACCACTACAAACAGACATGTTCATGCACACAAATGTTTGTAATGTGCGGGGATCGAACCCGCGACCTCTGGCGCAGTAGCCAATAAACATCGCCTTCATATTTTTTGGATAAGTTGAAAGCGGCTCAACGATTGCTTTGATTTATCGGTTACTTAAAATATTTTCATGGTAGTACTTCTAGTTTGTTAGCACTAACAAGCAATGATTTTGCTTTACTGGAGCTGGATATAATAAACTATGGTTAATGTCGACATTGATGGTGTGACAAACTACTTATGTTTCTACTCGATAATTTGCGGAGGCGACAGAGTGTATGAAATATTCACATCGTTATTGAATTACTTTGCAACATACAGAAGAAAGGAGTAAAGTTAAGAAAAGGTTTCAAATAATTATTTATATTCCATGATATATTTATTGAGTATACAAAATTTTTGGTATCTGAAAAGAAGCTTGGGCAAATATTTTTATTACTCTAATAACAGAAGTATATGTTTAGGTAGAGTATTTAAGGTTTATTAGGCTCACTTGCGCATGATGATTTAAGCCAGGATTACGCTAATCCCGTAATCTTATTTCGGTCTCTAGCAACGTCAAATAAACTGACGGAGACAGAAGCCCAAGTGGGCCTTATGATATAAAATGTTTAGTTATTAAAGTCATTAGTATGTTGTTAGCTACGACAATAATTATTGAAATATATTCACAATAATCTAATACTTTTTTGTGTTTTGTCACGATACAAATTTAATATAGAGAGCAATCTCACAACATTAGTGAGGTGAGGTAGCGCAGCCTACGCGTTAAAAGAAAGCACTTGCAAAATTCAACAGGATAGCCAATGTGTTGGTGGACGAGTGGTATAGGCGCCCGGAAAGCGTAAGCCACAGGATTCGATTCCATGTCTAACACAGTTGCTTTTTACAAGTGTAATTTATAAAAAAAGTGATACGGCTAGTTAAATTAATTCATAAAATTTGCAGTGTATATGTTCACTTGCAAAAAATACAATTAAACAATCCACACTATTACTTACGTGAAGCGAAATACTAGAGGTGAATAAACTGGAGTAACCATTTACTTTTAAACTCGATTTGCCCGAAGAGCACGCGCTCACATTACAAATTGCCTTTAAAAATAGCTTTTTAAATATATTTTATTAAAACACACTTCCCATACCTAAGCGTAAGTGCAGTTGGCTCTGTCTTCTTTGATATAAGTAGTGTAATCAAAATCAAGTACAACATTTTTATTTTTTACTAGCGATCCCGGCGAACTTCGTATCGTCGCCCTCGGCGGCCCCATCCCCGTTTCCTATATTTTGACACCATCTTAACCTTCCTTGGACTTCCACGAATATTTCAAGACCAAAATTTGCCAAATCGGTTCAGCCGTTCTCGAGTTTTAGCGAGACTAACATAAATAGCAATTAATTTTTTATATAGATTTTCATAGATTTCATATTAGTGTTAGATTATTATAATGTTAAAAATATTTACCGCGGTTCGCTACAATGCAATGCGATCAGAACCTGTGTAAATAACAGTAATATAATAATAGCAAGGTGCTCGTAGCGCAGTGGTGGCAGTGATACCGAAGTTAAGCAGTTTACGGCGCGGTCGTGTTTGGATGGGTGACCATTCCAACTATGTAAGTGACGTATATCACGAGCATCTCCGTGCTTCGGAACGCACGTTAGCTGTTGGTCCCGGCTGATATCGGTTGATATTAGTCGGAGTCCTTATGAAGCGGCTTGATAAAATCTAACAGCGAGGTTCGTTCGCTTGCCTTGCAAACACTCCGCGTGTTGGAGTGTGGCCCATACTTCTTCATACTTGAGGTAAGGCCTTTGCCCAGCTGTGGGATGTTTACAGGCTAACTTTACTTTTTTACTTTTACTAATCAATATTATATTGGCTTGGCGTATTGATCCCACTGAGTCCACGTCACGTATGGTAAAACTAGGTAGGTATCATACTAAGTGAGTGCGCACGAGTATGGCTCGTTAGAAATCACCAATTAAGTTATTCATTATTATACCCATTGCGGGCAGAATTAAAATCGTGACTGTCAAAAATGTCTGCCATTACAAAGCCTAACTAGATTGTCATTATACTGTTTAAATTGAAGATTTTTGTAAAATATGCTTCTTTATGGTAATTAGCTCAATCTAATTTTCAAATAGAGAAGTTACATTTAGCTTTGGTTTGACAGCAATTATGATCCTTATACACGATTCCATTTTTTTTTAAAGTCTGCGATCGACCGATCGATCGATCGATGGAGATCGACCGCGAAATTGAGACCCCACCTGCCGGGGCAAAGGGGCGCGGGGGGAGACGAGAGCGATATTGAATGACTCTTTTTTAAACAAAAACTTTATCTACCTTAAACATTGTAGTCCAATTTTAATTTTATCATTCGTATTACTGTCATCAATCTATTGCATAACTGTCTCAAAGTCAGTTGGTACAATCTATTTTGATACGTATAAGATTTATCTTCGGTTCCGTACGCAATTTTCTTTTACCGTTTACTAACTCTGACATTTATAGCTATGTCACTACAGCTCGTTCAATTTTGAACTCTATCATTGAAAAAGAAAGATGTAATTGGTTTCAAAGTTAAAGAGTTAAGTATAGTGTCAAGCTGAATAGAGATTTTGACTTATTGAGACTTAGCGGAGCGTGTTGACTTTACCTCTATAGTATATAGAGTGTGCCTCTACATAGAGTCATGAAATATGAAAAACCCACAATATTATAAGAAAACTGTTTTTATTCTTTGTCGTTTACTCATTCTACTCGTTTTTCATTTTTAGACTGGACTTTCGTCAGATAAAAAGAAAATGTTTATTGACCACAAGACATTTTACATCAATTAGTTTAAAGTATGAAAGGACAAGCACCTTTGAACCTCACAAGTTACCAGACGCTATATCTGTATTTTGAGAGACCAGTTACAATTACTTGCCTAAGATATCTGTATGATGTTTAAAAAGTGTTGAGGTAACGGAATTTCGGTAATCTTAACCGCTTTTAAAACATTAAAAAACATACGAAAAGTAATTTAATTACTTATCTAAAATAATCAGATTGGTTTATCTTATTTATATGTATATATTATATATCATTATTTCATTATATGTATACACTGATATTTATGGATGTTATTATATGTATCTACTAGCGGCCCGCCCGCGACTTCATACGCGCGTTTTAGTTTTACTCCGTTCCCATAGATCGTAGCGAAAATTTATAAGCCTATACGCATTAAACTATAGCCTTCCCTGATAAATTAGCTATCTATCATATTTTATAACCTTACCAATAGTTCCTGTGAGTAGCGCGTTCAAACAAACAAACAAAAACATCAGTTTTAAAATATAATAGTTCTAGTTTTAAAAACATCTAGTTTTAATAATATACAAAGAAATGCGTACATATAAATGTTTTATTTTATGTACACACAACACATAGCCCGGTATAATGGTCAAACTTACACAGGGATATAATCTTTTTATTTCTTTTTATTTTACAACGAATTGGAAATACTTCGTACGCCCTAAAGTCAATCGTATCGTTATTTCGGGTACTAAAATGACCAGGCTACTCTTTCACTTACACAGCATCATGTCACATACAGGCTGTGGGAGAAGCAAATTCCCTCAAGTCTTCTCCCGCTACCTTAAAAGTTTGAATTTGAGCTTTGTTTATGGTTATGGGATAAAGCGAATACCTACTCTACTTTCTTGAATTCAAATCGTAAATTAAAAGTGACAATGTAAAGATCTACGCCACCATCATCATCAACATCCAAGAGCCGTCCACTGCTAAACATAGGTCCCCCACGAAAAGTTTGCAGGAAAGTTCCAGATTGGACACCTTTCGACCACAGGAGCAGCGTAGAATGTCCACCGAAAATATGAACATACGATCTGCAATCTACACTGGACACAGACCGATTGATACCTACGCTGTTTAAAAACATATTATTTACTATTTCTAAGGAATAAAATCTCTTCTCGAGAGCAACATCAATAACAAACATGTGTCAAATATTCTGTCTCAGATATGTCAAATGACTGTCAAAAATGAAATATAAAATATTTTAATCGTAAGCACTAAAGAGTATTTATATCAAATTCAAAGCAAATCACCCCCATAATAACTTTGCACCCCTTTTTAACCCCCTTGTGAAATGAATTTCAATAAAATACAAAATAAGTCTTCCGTCAATTTTGTAAAACAATGTGTATGCAAAATTTGAAGTAGATTGGACCAAGGGATCTGGTTGTCCCATACAAACTTTGCACCCCTTTTTGACCCCCTTAGGGGAGGAATTTCTGAAAATCCTTTCTTATCGGATCCCTTCGTCATACAAAGAACACACCCTCCCAGTTTCAGGTCTCTACAATTAGCGGTTTAGGCTGTACGTTGATCCATCAGTCAGTCAGTCAGTCAGTCAGTCAGTCAGTCAATCAATAAGTCAGTCATTCAGGACAAAGCATTTTATTGGTATAGATTATTGTTATGTAGGTATATTTATTTATTAATATTTATTATTATTTAATATAATGAATGTAAAATTTTCGAACTTTGCACGTAACTCCCCCTTCCTATGAATAGTTTATTCCTTTACCCAAAGGTTGTCTGGAAGAGATCGCTTTCAGCGATAAGGCCGCCTTAGTTGTACATTTACTTTGAGGTTAAAACTGTAATTTACTTTGTGTTGTACAATAAAGAGTTATATTATTATTATTATTATAATCATAGGAATATAATATGAAAGCAGAAATCAAAATATTTGTCTTTGCAGTGAGGTTTCATACACAGAATATATACAATGATGAGAAATAATAAAATGACTGATAATAACAAATACAACGTGTCTTCTACTATACTATTTTTTAACTCAAAATTCACGATTCAATCACGATCGATTTTTAGGGTTCCGTAGCCGAATGGCAAAAAACGGAACCCTTATAGTTTCGTCAAGTCTGTCTGTCTGTCTGTCTGTCTGTCTGTCTGTCTGTCTGTCTGTCTGTCTGTCTGTCTGTCTGTCTGTCTGTCCGTCCGTATGTCACAGCCACTTTATTCTGAAACTATAAGCATAACATAGATGAAACTTGGTAGGTAGGTGTATTTTGTTTACCGCTTTCCGATTCAGATACAAAAAGTAAGAAAAAATAATATTTAAGGGGGGGCTCCCATACATGAAACTAAAACCTAAAAAATTTTTTTTACTCAAACATATGCGTGTGGGGTGTCTATGGATAGGTCTTTTAAAATGATGTTGAGGTTTCTAAAACCATTTTTTCTAAAAGTGTAAGGTTTGAGATATATACGCTTCCAAAGTGGTAAAATGGGCGTCCCCCCCCCTCTAACTTTTGAACTAAGAAAGTGAAAATTTTGAAAAAAATATATGATGTAGATCTCAACAAAAACTTGCAACGAAAATTGGTTTGAAGGAGATCGAACTAGTAGTTTTTGAGATATTGCACATTTTTATCAACCGCAAATATAACTTTGTCTTTCATACAAACACTATGAAAAACAAAGTTATTTTTGGTGTCGCAATATATTGTGATGTTTTCGTAAAGTGAAAGTAAGTGGACCCTGAATTCAGTTAAGGGTGGCACGGAACCCTCAGTGCGCGGGTCCGACACGCACTTAACCGGTTTTACTTGAATATCAATTATAGTTGTATTACAAAAAAAAATTGAACGTCTCTTCATTCAGTTGATAGCTCTATGGTTCGGTAGCCATAGACAATTTGGGCAATGACAGCGGTGCGCGCCGGCGATAACAAGCCGTAACACGGGCTAATTCGGCTTTGAGCTCGGCGAGCACTGTCATTTGTACACGTCTATTTATAGTTTTGATAGATATTAATTATGTACTGTTGGTGGTAATCATATTGTTGTATTTTTATTTTGGGTGATAGTAAAAGTAAGTATATTTATAGAAATAATATACTTAGGCATGATTTTTCAATAGCCATATAAAAAATATTCGTCATTTCAAATACAATATATTTCATTTGAAAACCTTATGTAAATGTCATTTTAAAATTGGACGTTTTATACTTATTCAGTCGAATAACTTTTATCTGACTTTTGAAAAATCGGCCCGTAGTCAAGTTAAAACTAAGGTCCACACATACATACACTGCTATGATAAAATTATATCGCTTTTTATTTCAATGGAAAACATCGTTCATTATTTACAAATAAAAAGTACCTGAATATGAGGATGCACCTAAGTATCAAGTTCTTGAACGTTAAATTGTAAGAATTTAATAACATTGTTAATTTATTGATGCTTAGTAGGCCTAAAATTCGGCCTCATAGAACGCTAGCTATTGAAGATATGTTTTTTTTTTATAATAGATAGCCAGACATTTGGCTACGATTGCACCTGATGTTAAGTGACAATGTAGCCTAAGATAGACCATGATAACCCCATAATGAAAAACCAATAGCACTAGACTGAACTAAGATTTCTAAGATCTAAGACTAACGAGTCGCGTTTTTTCATTTTGTATATCAATAAGTTTCGCTCCAGCGGATCATGAAGCGGCAACAGTGGATAGCGGTAGCAGTTTTTACTTTAATTTCGGTAATTAAAATTATAACGCCCCGTTATATTTATACTTACGCCGTCATGGACGCAAGCTGTAGTGATAGTATCTTGGTGGTTTTGATACTTCGCATGTGTGTTTTAGAGAACGACGTGCAATTATTTTTAGAAGATAAATGCGTAATCTCAACAGGGGTCAGTCAAGTTACACAGGAGACTAGAGAACGTGTACTTATGCTAAAAAAACTACAACCTCTGTCTGTTCCTTCAATTACATAGTCCAGCAAGACGGTTACGACGGTTTTTATCAGTGAAGCACAGAGATTCCAGACACAATAGAAAATCAATTGTTACGCGTCCCATATGATGTCGTTGGAGTTTGACGGATTATTAAGGGGAGAGGGATAAAGTAAAAAACTAAGATTTAAAGTAAAAGTAAAACTGAGTATCGTTTATTGGCTCTACCCGCTCTACATTATAAAAGTAACTTCTTATTACTATCTACGTCATAAATCTAACAAATTGTAACCAAATAGACCACAGAAAAAGTTTTTAAAGGTGCAAAGAAAACGCCGTGTTAAAATAGCTTATTTGACAGCTCACAGAATCTAGAAAACTTCTTGCCTCCGTTCTATTATTACTCTATTTATTGTTCAACAACCAGCTATTACCATAGCCCGGTAGCTACGCACCGTGCAATACGTTCCCTCAGGAAGCGCGTTGTTTGCTAAAACACAGCCCTTTAAAACAATTACGCGCAATTTTGCATAAGTGCATATATCACGGCGACAGTAAGAATTGCGGTTTCCACTGGTTACGACCTGTGTAAGAATCTATTGTTATTTATTTGCTGGAATCTATTTGCTTGGTTTAGATAATTGTTTTATTTGTTTCTTTGTTACCATGAGCACGGATTATTAAAAAATTATAAACATGAGCGTTACTTACTGTATGCGCCATTCAATTAATAATATGCACTAGTTAGTTTTATTTTCGTAGGATACCTACTCATAAAAGACTTTCTTCCTACAGTAAAAAAAATTACAGAGCCGTAGTTTGCATGGCAAATTTACTACATGGAACAAATCTTTATTTTTTAGGGTTAAAAAAAGTATTTCAAACAATTTTTTTGGATTATTTTTCAGGTTAAACCCTGGTTGTTTCTTTAATAATTGCACTAAAGCTTCAGAGCTTGTCTCAAAATTTCAGTACCATGTCGAAATCATTGGCAAACTACCTACGCGTGAGAACGGGGACTCGTCCGGTTTTCTCAAGCGCAAAACAGAGCGCGCTCTTATTATGGAGTGTTTGCAAATACGCGTTTGTCGCAAATACCTCGCGAACTGTCTCTGTGATGTTTGGCAATACGCGGCCGTGTTGATTGATGCATTAGGCGTGGCCTTTGCTCTCAGTTTTGAAATGTTGGAATTGTAAGCAAATTGCATGAAATCAAAACAAGACAGGAAAATCTTTCTTTGGTTAGCTCAAACACTATTCTGCTTTTACACATAGAAAAAGTACTCAGTGAAAGGTGACTTTGGATAGCAACACCGTATGAAAGAAATTATTTCAAATTATTTGAATTTATGTTTTATCATATTCAAAGCTTTAACTTTGTTTATTACAACATATTTTTTACGATCACTCTTGTCACCTAGCTATAGTATTACCACATCAATATTTTGTGGTATTTTTCACCAGCCTCAATTCTCACAGTTCACATTTAAAAAAAGTTCACAGATCGAATTTCATTTTTCGAAGAAAATATAGTTAAAGCTTTATCAGGGCCACCAACCATTTCTATGCCTTTCAATTTTTTTCGTAATGTAGTTTATTTACGTGTTATTTTCATTTCTTCTTCGGTAAATCTGGGCCGTAAGGCTAAGTGAACTTATGTGAAACCTATTCACTTTTATCCGAAGAACCTTATCTTGTTCTCTGAACCAAACGAAACAAAACTCAGTAGTACTCATTACTACTAACTACATGTCTCAATACGCCGTGGTTTACTCGTCCGTTCGGGTCGCCTGCGCGCGCACTCTCCCATGAAGCCTCACGCTTTTGGGCGGGAAATGCTACCAGCGGCATTTGCGTTAGAAGCAGTAGTCAGAGATAAAAACCGGCCAAGTGCGAGTCGGACTCGCGCATTGAGGGTTCCGTGTCTACTTTAACTAAATTAGGGGTTCACTTACTTCCACTTAGCCAACTTGACAGCAAAAATAACTTTGATTTTGTATGAAAGACAGAGTTATATTTGCGGTTGCTGAAAATGTGCTATATCTCAAAAACTACCTGTTCGATCTAATTCAAACCAATTTTCGTCTGTTAAAATCTACATTGTGTATTTTTTATGATAAATACAGGGTGGAATTGCAAGGGGGTGCCAAATTTTTGGAGGTGAAAGGGACCATCAATATGAACAACTTTTAGTATGGGGTCATGGTCAAAATCTTAAATAAAATTTCAGGTTCCCCATACAAAATCAGTCACCTACATTGACAATAATGTATGGAGAGGCAGAAAATAAAATTAATAATTGAACGATGGTCCCATAGTAAAAGTTGTTCATATTGATGGTCCCTTTCACCTCCAAAAATTTGGCACCCCCTTGCAATTCCACCCTGTATTTCAAGTAACCTTATAAAGTAATTAAAGAAGAAAGAAAATTTTATTTTTATTTAATTTTATTTTCATCAAATATTTTTTTAATGTTTTTACATTTTAAAATTGATTAAATGAAAAAAAAAAGCGTTAGGCAGTAGGAAATATTTTACATACTAATTGTTAAAGATACGGTTACTACATCTACACATCTAAACAGAGTTACACTCTATAACGATTTAGATTAGGAGGAAAGTGAATGTACGAAAATGTAATTAGTCGTTATCAAATTCTGTTGGGTTGTTAATTTTAACTGGCCGGTCACTCGACACATAATGAATTTTGTATATTTAACCGATTTCATTGGTTTTACAAACTTTTTAGAATAATAGAGCACCGCTTTTTTATCAGCATCCTGGGACTAGAATTAAGTTTCAAAGGTTAGGTCATAGGTAAACATAGATAGGTTATAGAAGATCTCAAAAAGTAAATTACGAGTAACTTACTATAAATTAAAGTTATTAAGTTAACTACTATTACTATTGTACTTATTTGACAAGGTATTAGTAAAGATTATTAACAGTTGGTTGAGATAACTATTGATCAAAAACTGGCCCTAAGTAAATGAGACTTTTACCCTCTTTTTTGGAGACAACGCTATGTTCTGGACTAGAATAAAATCCATTTGAAAGAAAGAAAAGAAAGAAAGAAACATTTATTTGACACACAACAATACATACATAATAAAAATTATAATATAAAAAACATGATTGTGTATCAAAAAGGCTCCCGCTCAGCACTAGCAGCATTTGAAAAACTAAGTATGATCCTTCATTGTTTATTATCACATCACCAAACATTGAAGACAGACGCCAACTCTATTCTAAACAATGCTTTTGTGCGTGCTAAACGCTGCCCAAGAGGTCTACACTTAGTTCAACTTTAACTAACGTAATTATTCCTCGCAAACAGTAGTTTGTACAATAGTACAACAGGAGATAATATGGCTTTTGTGAATTCCTTATTTCGTCCGCGTGTTAAAACACAGTTTAGCTCAGATCTTCGCTTCCGTATTGAGTTTACTATGGGTCGCTGGAAAACGCTCAGCTAAGCGGTAGCCGTCATTGCTGTCTGTTACTACTGCAGTTTACTGGAGAATAAACTATTTTGCGAGAAATCTGTTTTGCATCAGCCTATAATAAGGAAAGTTTATGTGCATAATAGCATTTTTACTTGGCACAGAGATGACTTTTACCGCAGCACGAAAAACTTACTGGATTTACCTACGTCCAGGGCGTATTTTTGAATCACTCGCTTGGATATGGCGAGTGATTTTCGTTCGAAAACGATTTTTTTTCTATGACTTTTGACACTACGTCGAACGAAAATCACTCGCCATCTTGAAGCGAATGAATCAAAAATAGGGGCCCAGGTACGAGTATTTGTACAAATAAGACACGACAGACATAATACTTTATGGCTCCATCCATAATGTAGTACTTTTAATAGGTGTTACAATTAAGGCAATGTGCAGATCATCTATCTTAAGAATATAAAAATGAATTGCTATTTGTGTTAGTCTCGCTAAAACTTGAGAACGGCTAAACTGATTTGGCTGATTTTGATCTTGAAATTTTTGTGGAAGTCCAAGGAAGGTTTAAACAAAATATAAGAAACGGAAACGGAGCCGCCGAGGGCAACGAAACGAAGTTTGCCGGGATTGCTAGTCATCCATATTTATTTTTCTAATTAGCCTACTTTTGAATGACTGTCCTATAAATCCTTACATCTTGTATGCACAAGCTGTACTTTTTCTTCTTCTGTAAAATAATCGCGGACATCCGCCAGTAGCAAGGCTGGGTATAGATTTCTGTATCTTGCTCGCTTACAAGAAAAGATTTGCTCCGTTTAGTTCTCTATATACAGTGGTGGACAGCTAGTTAAAGACACTTTGAAAATTGTATGTTCATCAAGTCTTGGGTTCCAATAATTTTGGATTATGAATAAATAGAAACCAGCAACTGTTGTAAAATAATCATATGGGTTTTACGTATAATTTGAAGTTACTATTTGACATAACATTGATCTATTTTTCGTAATTTTTGACCTCAAATCTATTATGAGCAGAATAAGTGTACCAGTGATGTGGACAACTAATTAATGACACCCAATGTAAGGTTCTGAAAACCAAAAAAATACTGAAACTACAAAATAGTCAGTTACTATAAAATTAAAAATAGTCATTTCTCAATTGTTTTACAAAGTTTTTGATGTTTTTTCGTATGTCGTTTAGCTGCATTTTGACCTTTACTTAGTCTTGGCATGGTCCTGGCATTAGTGCTATTAGTTCCTTGCAAGCATGTATTGGAATTAATTGTAATGCTTTCATAAATGCATCATTAAGATAATTTTAGCGTTGGTAACTACCTACTTTTGTCTGATATTACAAAGTTTCTAATGCGATAGATGTCAGGACCTTAGAATAGGACCCCACTGAAAGACCTAGAATAGGATTTCTAGATGAAAAATATTAAGGATTAAAGAATATTTTCATAACAGTGTTTGCTGCAGGAAGATCGTTAAATATTTTAGCAAGAATGATAAGGCCTAGATTATGCGAGGAAAACTTGCACTGAAGAAAATTTTATAAGTTAAGTACCAAATTTATAATATGCCAAATATTTCACGGGTGCGGTTTTCCTAAACACATTCTCAACGTGGACCGAATCAAAGTGGATACTGAGATTGAGATGTTTTCGAATGTAAATAAATAATAGATGTAATTACGACGAAAAACGGTATATGAGACGACAATTTAACAAGAATATGTATCATGTTATAACTGTAAGATACAAAGTGAGGAAACATCAAAGTGCGCCGTGGATTTTCTAGACTTATTGCTGGACCTATGAAAAAATGCTACTACATCGATGGAATACCTAAACAATAATATTCAACAACAGCCTATCACACCCTTAGCTGACTAAGCATCTTGTCTAGAAAATTTTGTAGTTTAGACTTACTAACGACTTACTGAACCGACTGCAACGGCCGTCTCAGTTTTCCTAAGAGACAATGTCTATCTTTTAGATATGCTATCATAATAGTCCTAACATCAATAAAATCTAAAAAAATGAGATTATTGTGTTAGATAATACACTAGCGAGACACGTTACTAATGTTTATTAGCTAAACGGCGCTTTTATGAAAGCATTAGAACAAATTCTAATACATTATAACAAGAAACGCATATCACCAATGCCAAGACTAAGTTAAGGTCAAAATACAGCTAAACGACATACGACAAAACATCAAAAACTTTGTAAAACATTTAAGAAATGACTTTTTTCAATATCATATAAACTAACTTTTTTGTAGTTTCAATATTTTTTAGTTTTCAGTAACTTACATTAGGTGTCTTTAATTAGTTGTCCACATTATTGGTACACTTATTCTGCTCATAATAGATTTAAGTTCAAAAATTACGAAAAATAGATCAATGTTATGGCAAATAGTAACTTCAAATTATACGTAAAACCCATATGATTATTTTACAACAGTTGCTGGTTTCTATGAATTCATAATACAAAATTATTGGAACCCAAAACTTGATGAACATACAATTTTCAAAGTGTCTTTAATTAGCTGTCCACCACTGTATATACTTCACTACCTGATGATCTTACGGGAATTTTCAAACTGTAGTTTTGGTCTGTTTGGCCTATTTAAGTATGCTGTTTTGTCGTCGCTAGGATCCTTTGGGCGGCCTAATTATAGTTCCGCAATAAACGCCTGATGAAATTAAAGCTCAAAGCAAGCATTGGTCTTCTTCGAAAAAAGTCCTGGCGTATTAATATATTTTTCCGAGCAGCGATCGTTCCGGGCAAATTATACGTTGCGTTTACGCTGGCCCCAAGTGATGATCGATAGGGCACTGTCGATGGATTATCGATAGGCCAACATAGTCTATGGATATCGATACTAGTTACAACTGTTAATGTATTCAGGTTACTATTGTAATCATTGTAGTAATAAGTCGGGTTTTCCTTCCTGACGCTATAACTCCAGAACGCACCAACCGATTTCCACGGTTTTGCATTCGTTGGAAAGGTCTCGGGCTCCGTGAGGTTCATAGCAAAGAAAATTCCCATAAAACGGGGCCGGGGCGGGACAGGGCTAGGGGCGAAACGAAGATCGCTGGGACCGCTAGTTAGCTTATAAAATACGTTTATTTACAACTACAACTCATACTGCTAATGCTGAGCTCTAATTACTTACAATAAACCAGTTTGAAACGTTGTCTCAAATTTCTCACCGTACAAGTAAATAATGTAAAACGAAAGTAGAAATATCAAAATAAGTAGTTTAGCATTTCATTTATTTATTTAAAGACTTCATTGCACACATAATTTCGTACAAAGATGGACATTACTACTAGCATTCTCTGCCAGTTAAACATTAAGGTCATGCAGAGAGATGTTTTTTTTCTTCAATATTTTGCATGACCCTTGATAGCTTAAACTTTGAAGTAATTTTAAGCAACAGGATAAATGAAGAATAAGATTGTATCGATGCCAATAGTAACGATAGTCGGACATCACTAGGCGTAAGTAGGGGCGTAGGAGCCGCCCGCCATATCTCACGCCGCACTTCCGTCGCGTTTACGGCGCTTGCGCGGGCTAACTGCTACTTAGTGTGTGTTTCCATTGCCATTTGTATCAAGACGTCCGGTTTTAGATGAAAATACCGGAACGGTTACATGCCAGGTTACAGCCATGCAATTGCGTAATTGCATTATTCACACGTGCTAGCCATATAGTATGTCATTAGTTTTAGATCAAAATTCACATCACATTCAGCCTTTTTGCACTTTGATGATATAAGACACTTTTTGCCTTTAAAAAGCGGCGTCAGAATTTCAAGAACTAAAAAGTCATTTGTTAAGTCTAACTTAGTACCTGATGGATGAATTAAGTTTTGCTTATTTTTTTTGTCTACAGTTGAACACTTGTAAGCTTACAGAGCTAGGTCATCTAACTTACGCTAAAACAAAAATATGATCGATATGCGATTTAACATACTGCTGTTATCCATTTCGGCAATTTAAAATATCAAAGACTAAAATGTTAACTTGATAATGCATATAAGATTTAAATAAAAAAATATTTATTTATTTATCGTCGTACAACGGAGCCGCGCTCCCCGATAGAAGAGAAAACAGTAACGTGACATTACTGCGCACGCGACCCGCGACCGCCCCGCCCCGGCGGAACTGCGCAACTTGTAGTGCGGCTTAATAAGCGGCCACCTCCACACTGATTACGGGCCATACAGTATTCTACTAGGAAAGGGTGAGGAGTAAGTATGCCGCTTATTGACATGGAGACGTGACACTCGATAGAAAAGAAACAGCAATGCGACTTATTGCGTGCATGCGACCCGCGCGAGCGGAACTGCGGCATAATAAGCGGTCACCTCACAGAAGCTCTATTTTTGAATCACTCCCTTCAAGATGACGAGTGATTTTCGTTCTAAAACGAATAAAATATCAACGAAAACCACGCGAAATATAGACGAGAGTATTCAAAAAATTGAGCAATGATTTTTCAAATCCTTTTTGTGTAGATTACAACTGGTTTTCATTCCAAAATTCGACTTTAATCATTGAATATCACACGCCATCTTGACGCGAGTGATTCAAAAATAGAGCTCCTGATTGTGGATTTTACTGACTTTTGTATGTACCTTCTTGCTGTTTTGTACTGAAGGGTGAGGAATATGGACTGCAAACTTGGGTATCGCATCCATCGTACTCCACATTTTTTTATGTTAACAGATAGTTGGAATATTGATGGAAATTGATTAAAATACACTTTACGGACTGATTTCGCGAACATTTATTGAAAATAAATGCCTGACGTTTCAAATGCTTTACCTACTTACAGGATCCGTGGTCACATGCAAACTAAAATGTTATTTGTCATTACATAGGTATACTCGTAGTTATGAAAAATAAAACTATCATCATTCATTAATATTATTATTGTTCCTATCCACGCAGAAAAAGCTTACAGTGTCTTGAGATCTTGCAGTATGAGATGTTGCTTTGCTTGGGTCTTCGAAAGAATAGGATCCCATGCCGGTGAAACTTTCCAACCATCTTCTGCATTAAAATTTGGGTACTTTCTTATTTCCAAGGCCTCACGTAGCATGCGAGGAACAAAACGGTGATGATTGATGGTTTTTTTTCTGTATGCTATATCCCAATATAACAAAGAGTTAAGGAGGACTACGTATTTTCATAGGGAAGCTTATCTTACAGAGTACGACTTGTACCTTCTTATCTATTTATCTATCGGTCAGCCACGATCCTTACGAGTTATAATTTAAGTTACATACAATACAACTTTTGCATTTACTTTATGATGTACAATAAAGAGTAATCTATCTAACCTTCTAATAAAATCATCATCAACGCTCATGCCATCGTTAGCCGATGTTCACGCAATCGATTCATAAATCGATGCATTACCTTTATTATAGATTCAATTGGCGATATTGAAATGAACGTCCAGTTTAATTGGAAAGCATTATAATCACGCCGGGGTTCACAAATGAGAAATCGCTTTAATGAATATCTTGTAGCGGCTTTAAGAGGGCGCTATTTGTTTCAATATCTAGTAAGAATACAAATACTTTATCTAGCTAAAGTAAAGATGTATAGATAGATATATTTTTTCATCGGAATAGTAACTTTGATCGAGTTCCGAGTATTTATAGGGTTCCAGTTGCAAATTGTTTTTTGTCGCTAACTCAAAAAATTGGTCACTCGTTTTGAACCAAGACTCAAACTACCCGACCAATTAGAAAAGTATACCGGCATTATTAAATGACGTCATTGTGACATTATATTTTTAATTTGATGGGTTAATAGTTTAGCTGGGTAAAAAATTGCCGATAAACACACCCCCTTATTCAAAGAACCTAGTCTTTGAATAAGGGGGTGTGTTTATCGGCAGTGCTGGCTTTAGGGCTTTCGTTCAGGGCGGGTTCGAATCCCGCAAGGGACAAATGTTTATGTGATGAACACGAATATTTGTACCAAAATCATGTATTTAAGTATTTATGGGAGACGCTCCCGTCATAATCGTCGTCTGGTACTTTGTCACAAAAGGAGCAGAAAAATACAATAACAAGTGACTAGATTTTTGGAGTAAGTTCTGCTGGAAAAGTTGCACTACTAAAGCTAAAAAAAATATCAAATTGATAATATCTTCGTGTAGATAAATAAATCTCTCCTTAAATGCAAACGCTTGTAAGATCTGATCTCTCAAGTGTGAAGGATCATGCGTGCGCGCAAAGCTGGCGCGCAAATGACCTGTTCTGATTTCAAATTCAAATCGAACGGTGAGGAACGGTTGCCATTACGCGCACAACTGAGAATGGCGTATAATGTAACGAGTGGTTAAATTATTCTAAGCACTAAGTGGGTTGACGAGGCTCTTCTCTGCAGTCGTCAAGACGATGATAAGTATCGTTGACTGACCATGTTTTTCGATTCATTTACTAATTTCAAACTATTATTTGAGTTAACTATTTATCACGCAACTGCCCTGGGCCCTGGGTAGTCTTGGTTTAACAAAACTTTTAGACAGTTAACTTTTCTATTTTCATCATAAGCCTGTTTCTGTGACAAAAAAGATAATATTTTTGTAAGGTACTAATTTATTACAATAATAATTACATAGTAGAGGTAAAAATGGAAAAAAATACAGTCTATTTTCCAGTATCATAATAGCGAGGATTCAATCACGTTGTGCATTTGCAATTGTACAGTGTGCATACTGCATTGGCAATTCATCTCATCAAATCAAAACTAGTTGGTTGAGCTGAGAAAATGTAAATAAAACCACCTATCTACCATACCAGCAGATCGTTACATTTAATAAGCGTACATTTGCGTTACATGCAAATGCAGTAGTTTGCGGTTTCCGTGGAAGCCTAGCTTTTCTCTAATTGATTTGGAGACCAGGACATCAATCAGACTGAAAGTGTATCGGTGACCGGCTGGACAGGGTGACACCAAGTTTTCTTTAATTTGAGATATATCCTGTCTCTTGTATTTTGATGGCAGTAAGTTGTAATTACTACGTATATAGAAACTACGCCAAGCAAAAATTGAGTCGCAAATACGACGACAAGATTATGACGTATTCCTTGAAATTTGAATTTCGAATATGTAACCGTTTGTATGAATTGATGTCTAGTGGCGTTAATTTATAGAGCACAGAATTTGATCGTGGTGTCAAGTCCATACGCTAGTACTTAATATAAGAAGTTCAATGTTTGATGGTGTCTTTGTATTCATCATCATTCGCTTACCCTGTTCCCAGTTTATCTGGGGTCGGCGCAGTATGTTTTTCTCTTCCACACTATTCTATCACTCGTTACTGAATCATCCACTCCTTTCACACTCATATTATGTTTCACACAGTCCATCCATCTCTTTTTCGGCCGTCCTCTTCTCTTCCATCCATCAACATTCATACTCATCACTCTTTTTGTCACATGGTTTTCTTCCCTCCTCATTACATGACCGTACCAAGACAGACGATGTCCCACCATCTTCTCAGTTATCGGCGCCACTTTCAGACTTCCTCGTATATACTCATTTCTTATCTTGTCCATTCTTGTAACCCCACACATCCATCTTAACATTCTCATCTCCGCTACATGCATTCGCTTTTCATCAGTCTTCCTAGCACCCCAGCATTCCGATCCGTACATTAAAAGAAGAAAAACAAAGGAGAGTCCTAGCACTTTCCGGATTATAGGGTAGAAATGGATGACTGGCTGATTTTATTTAATCAAAACCTTTCGATTTTTATAACACCTTACAGTCTAATAGAACATTGTTCTATATTGGAGACTTTCAATTTTCAAAACAAGCTTCAAATGGGTAGGTATCTAGACTGACGCGGTCCAAAACTAATCAGTGGCAGTAAAACCTAATAACTCAATTTGTCGAAAGAATCCTAAAACTTAGCAATACAATAACGTCCCATTTTTAGTGCTTCTTACTTTTTTTTATAACAATCAAGAATGTCCGCCTTTCACAGTCAGGTTGGGTACCACCTACACAAGTTAGCTTAGTTAAGCTTAGTTATCGCTGCTGCCGATAAATGTTCACCTAGCAATAGTTTGGATCATCGACTAAATTCTCAAATGTTAAATGTTTCTAGCAATAAAGAATGTCCGCCACTTACAGCTAGGTTGGATATCATAGGAGCAACGCTAATGGTCGCAGACGCCGATAAATATTCATCGCGGCAAAAACACGAGCGCGCACGCGCCGCAGACATCGCGCTTTCTTCTCTATAGAGGCATGCGTAGAATTGGATGCGCTATTTTTATTTTATTTAGCCTACATTATCCCACTGGGCACAGGTCTCCGACCACATCCATTGGTCCCTGTCAGCAGCTAATGACACCCAATCTCTGGCAAAGTGACCAACTTTGCAAAGTTGTCATATCACCTCTATTTGGGTCTACTTCTTCATCGGTATAGCCATCTCTTGAGTTTTATATCAATGGACTTTTTGTTTTTAACCGTACGACCAGCCGCCGTTCCGCCCACTGCTCTTTTTAGCATTTGTGCTATCTATTATTTATTTATTCAGAATGGTTTTGCTCTTAACTCCAGAACAAGCCAAGTGCGGCTAAGGCGGAATCGAAGATGAGACGAGCTCGCTCAGAAGTACAACTAGAATAATAGTACGACTAAAATACTTCCCAACATAAATAGCTACAACTTATCACAATATTGGGGATTGAAATCAATGTCGGTATAATATTCTATGTAGGCCATGAAATCAATGTTGGTATAATATTCTATATATGATACTGGCCTGGACTGACTAAACAGAACGTTTAAAAGCCATTCCTTTGTTATTTTTTACTATGAGCAATTTCTTATGATGATGACGAAAAACAAGAACATCAGAACTCGGAAATAAATCTAATCTTGGTATTGATGAGAGCCGTGATCCCATGCCCTTCAATCTTTTTTTATCTATTTGTCAAGTTCCACGCTGGTTTATTTGTAACTATCGGCGATTGGTATAAGCAGTGAAATCTATACTAGTAGTTCTTCTTAAACGATCACTTTTTATACTGTTGCATTAAACCATAACACTTCCATATCTTCGTAGCTGTATGTCGGAATGCTTGCGTTTGCGCAGGTCAGCCGCGAGAAAAACTCGCACCGACACGCTCGCTACCTGGCCGGTGTATCGCTCTATCTACGATGATAGTTTGCCGTGGCAAGTGGAGGAGTAATGCAGAAATTATAATGATAATTTTTTGTACTGGCAGTACTAGAAACTAAAACTGTAACACGTACTTTAGATGAGGCATTTTACAGAGCACCAGACTAAATGGGTTTATTGGGCAAGCACTGTCAAAGAGGAGGTCTTTTAGCTGATATGATGATGATGATGACTTCCGATAATCTTTCTAATAGTATTGTAGGGTAGCTCCTAATGAGGTAACCTTATCATTAAGTACAAAATACAAAAAAAAACGTATTGCTTCATTTTATGTTGTAACAATTAAATGGGTTGGTTCTCCTTTTTAAGTTGGAAAACTCGTGACAGCCCGTGTTGCTCTTTCATTCCTAAAAAGACTTTAGTTAGAACACCATCAAGCTTCTCTTCTGATTAAAGAAAAATGATTTGATGATAAGACCAGTTAAGTTTAAATAGAATACCTGTAGAATATCCGTCTGATATTTAGTAGCACTTTTTGGAGAATATCATCTTCCAAAAAGTGCTACTAAGTATCAGCTTTTTTAAAGCAACATGGAAATTAGGGACAAGTCAGGACACGAATGCGTAGGATAGATTAGATTTAGTAATCTACCGAAGCGGTTTGAATAGATTATATTCTTGCATAGAAATCACTTATACAAGCAGAGTCAAAGAAACAATCATACAGTTCTTGCATTTTAAATGGCAACGAACCAGCTATCAATGAATATTGAACCCACACCACGCTCGTACGAAAACACCTAATCTATTCAACTGGCTAGTCGAAGGGGTCGCGACACGAGTAACAGAGACGCCCATACATAAAATGCTTACGATAAAAGAAGACAGCACTACCGCCGATGTTCAGGTCAGAAGTCACCCGATATGTCATAACCTGTTCGAATGAAACGGCAATACGCCTAACTACGCACGACAGAAAAAGAAAGAGCTGACAATGACGTGAAGGGTTAAAAGTCAAGCAAAGTGTCGTGGCCTGTGAGAGCGGGTTGGCAATACATTTTTATCGTGCGTAAGTGAAGGATCGAGATACTAGGGTCAAAAGACGAGCGTTGCTAACCCTGACCTCTCCAGACGCGTCGTGGGCCGCACTCAGGGTCTTGTAAATAAATTGTTTAAAATGTTTGCTCCAACTACGATACGAGAGTCTAAGGATTGTTCGATTTCTACAGACCGACCATTTGGCATGGGTTACAGTTTTCTGGGGTCGTTAAAATACGTGTTTCGTATTGCATTGTCTCGTTTGTTTATGGAGATAGATAGTGTTTTAAGTGCATGGCTTGTGAAAGAGAATACCTGGTTGGAGCTTAGTGGAGCGTCTTTACATTTCTAAACATGCGAGGTCCTGGCATCGACACATTATGGGTGTACCCTCGTTCATGTGCTGCTTTTGTTCTCTTAAGTTTATGAGTGGGAACCATCTCGGTTGTGTGTAGATAGGAGACTGCAAAACAGCGCCGCGGCGCCTTCGAATCATATTAAGAAGATAGTTTACTATTAGGTGGACTATTATGTGGACCAATATGCTGATGGTTTAAAAAAAATGTTACGTTTTAGGTTTATAGTACCGAAGGAGAGGGACTTTTGAAAACGTAAAGAACTTATCATGACACAATTTCTTTATTGATGCCATCCCTCAATATTGCGATATGCGAAACTAGTGCTGAATTTTCAAAATTATTAAAATAAGATAGATGATGGTTTTGCAACCGCTAAAGTTGAAAAATATAATAAACAGCCTTATATTTGGAAGCTTTAATACTACAGGGTATTTCTTGGCTCCTATAATTTTGATACTCATTAAAATACATACATATATAACATTTTGAACAGGCTTGTGTCATCTCATCACCACCATAATCGTCTGGAGGGGGTCCACTGCTGCTGCTGTATGGGCCTCACCGTAGTTTACTATATTGACCCGGACCGGCCAAATATCTATGCATCGTTGTTCTTTTAAATTAAAAAAAAATGATTCTCAATCCGCCCCTGATTCCCTAGTGCACTAATGAATCGGGACAGGGCATAATTAAACAGTTTGCGACAATCGGCCTCGTCCGTGCTTCGAAATATAGTTCATATTCTTAACCGGACACGTATCACGTTTTTTTTCAAGAATCCACTGAAAATAAATCTATTGACAATCGTAAAAAAGTGTTAATAATTTCTAAAAAAAGAGTCACGTTTTTTATTTGTGTGATTGTGCCTTAAGTTTATACTCGTAGTGTGCAATAGTTAAATGACTGTTTTGGCGCGGCGTCGTTAGTCTGTAATTTTTTGTTATGTTGATGAATAGTGTTAGTGTGCGGCTTATTTTTCTTTGAGCTTATTAATAAGTAAGGTATCTTCATGTGCCACGATATGTTTCATTCTGAGTTCCACTTCTCCAGTAAGCTTTTGGACCTTCTGACAAGAGGTATTATAATTAAGATGGCAATAATAATTTTATATAACTAATAATAACATATTATCTTTACTATGTTTGCCTTGGCATGAGGTGTTATATCACATCATCATCTTTATTTCAAACATCTTTATAAAAGTGACCGTAAAGAACTGTTTTTATTTAACCAGTAATTATTATCTTTGGCCTAAAAGATTAGCCGGCAGACCGACTTTCAGTGGATGATAATTTTAATCTCAATTACGAGTATATTTCAAGAACATGTCACCATACACGATATTTCAAAGATATTTTTTGTTCTTCTGCAGGAAATCCACCGCGGGAGAACTCAAACTTCACTTCAAACAATGGTGAGTTATGGGTTAATAATTTTGTAATATTTCACCAATATTTTTTTGACAAGATTTACACAGCCTCTCTTTAATAAGGTATTTACTCATTATACGTCCGACGTCCTCGTTGCCTCGTCGACTGCTTTGTCGTTGGTGTAGCGGTTAGTTCGCTGGTCATTACGCAGAGATCCCGGATCGGGCCGATTTCTGAGCTTTTCTGCCTTGCAAATACTCGACAACAGCTCGGAGTCAGGAAGTTGGTGATGATGACACCCCTCCGGGGTTAGGCGGTCAGCGAAAATTCAGATTTCGTAGCTATTCGCGCCTGAGGTGGGTGTCCGCGTTTAGTATGTAAACAACATGCTCGAAACTAAAAATCGAAAGCGCCATTCACATTCTTATCAAAAAGTGAATGAAAATATTTAGTATTTTCTAAATCTAAAACAGTCACGAAATCGAGAAGGTAAATACCTATGTATTTGTGATTTTATATGAATTATTATCGTAAAATACGGTTGTAATGTGCATTTATATGATATTTTATAGGTAACTTCAGGATTTTTTTCATCGAGCAAAATTTTTCAAATCGTGTTTTGGACACAGTCATCCCATCACACATACGTCCTGTAATACATATTAGAAATTTCAGTGCCAAAAACATTCAATATTTTCAATTATAGCTCATAGTATCAGTCCATTTTGCTGTTTTCACCTACTAAAGGCCCTTAAGTCATTGGTCCTGCGTCTGATCTCGCACCCGTCATAACAAATCTGCCATCTTACCGAATTAATGAAAGTGAAGGAACAGAGAGTGCACTTGTGTGTTGCGCAGTGCACATTCAGAAAATCTGTAGAAGAATATTATTTTAATGGCCTATTATAAATTTTTTGTACTCCTAAGGTCAAAGGAGGTGATAAAATATTATGTTCAACCACACATTAAGTTTATCTCATTACAATCCAAAATGGGCAAATTTTCATCAAGCTAAAATTAGCAACACCAGCCATTGTATATTTCGATTGTGCTTGCAATAATCTCCAAAGCTGATCGTATTTAAATACACCACAACTGTAATTCCTCACCAGATAAAACTTAACTAAGTTATAGAGGACTTACACTTTATAGTTGGACGTTATCTAATCTGACAAGTAGGGGTGGGTTGCACCAAAGGTTTTCAACTATTAAAGATTTTGATTTATATTAAAGTAAAATAATATGTAAAAGCCTGTACATCTCGCTAGACTAGACAAAGGCCTCACCGCAAGTATGAGGTATTATGAGCCGTACTCGATCACGCGGGCTGAATGCGGATGGGTAATTGCAAGTAAAGTAAGTAGATTATTAACTAAGTTTTATGCATTGTAAATGTGCTGCATACTGCATACATGAGTCTTTTTTATTTTTCCGAGCGGACTTAAGTGTATCATTAGGTCTTCATATGACGATAAAGGCAAAAAGTTAAAAGTTGTGCCCTCACCCAAATGGCATTTTAACAGATTGCTATAATTAAGGTTACGGTTAAAGTAAACCATAACTGCAGTACGATAGTGCAACCAACTCCTAAGTGATGTGCTCAGTTAATCGGCTGAAATTTCAACCGGTTTCGCATTGTCCGCCCGAGGTAGTTCATAATTGATGTTGGTGAATTGATCAATAAAATAATTGTGCAATTATTTTATTTCTTTAAATGTGAAATGATTCATTCATGGGCTAACTTTTAAACAACTCCGGGAATGTATCTATGATATAATCTGTACAGCAGTATAGTGAGTTAAGAATGCTTTTTATCTTTGTCGTAATTGTCTTTAATTACTATTACTTTTATTTAGTGCCTAACGGAAGATCAAGCCATTAAAAAAAGCAGACTTTTCTTGTGCTTAAATGCCGTAGCACTTATTGAACATACCACAAAATGTTTTGCTTACAGGCAGGTTTCTCCATGACTGGTTAATTCGATTTGACATGTAGTTCAATATTTTGTACAAAAAAATATCTGTTAATTTTGAACCTTGTAACAGTACTCATTAAGCTGAAAACTGTTCAGACTTGCTATACATGGATATTGTTTTGAGGGACTTCGCAGAAAGTCGCGAAACTGAAACATTATATTGAAATAGTTGTATCCCCAGTAGACATGGGTCGTAACAGGTAAAACTGAATACCTGTTACAGCTGTTCCTGTTATCAAAAAATACCCGTTCCAAATACCTGTTACAAAATACTCCCTGTTATTTTCATATTCAGTCACAAATAACTACTTATTACATGCAGGAGATATTAGGCTTATTTACTAAGAGAAGTTTGCGTTTCGGTAAGTTAATGTTTAGACAGCCACATAGAGAATGCAGATTTATTTTCAGAGAAAAGGTACAGGAGTATTTAAAGAATATTTTTTTATTATGAACAGCATAAACATCAAAAAACAATCAAAAACTTTCCTTCATGCATATCAGGCTTGGCTGTCAGTTTGCAACGCTATATAATTATTTATCAAATTTGATTTAATTTATATGACAATTTCCGCCATTTACTACTACGACCGCGGTGGTGAAGTAGCACGTTAAAGTGGGTGTTCGTGAACGTGGTCGTCACAGACGGCAAGTGGAACGCAACCTCAGCTGATTGTGACAATTTGTCAGAATCACTTTACTCTTGTAGTCCGCTAGGGGCGCTGCCGAACTGCACGTTCGGAAACAAGGATCAAAAATAAAAATATTAACATTTCGTCTTGTTATTTATTACAAAAAGAGACCTTATTTTATTTATATTATAAGTTTATGGAAAGTTATTACCACTAGCAAACTTATTACTTGTACAAAATTTTGAAAGATCTTCAAAATAACGTGCAGTTATTTTTTAATGTCATAGGTATATTCGTTATTATTATTTGTGTTTCCGAACGTTTTATCAAGAAAGATAAGAAACTAAATTAAATATGTCATAGTTGATTAAACGAAGTATTATGTCAAGTGACTACCACACTTTCCTGTATTTTAAAATACTAGGTGCTTCTCTTTCAATAGTACTATGGAAGACGGAGAAGAAAGATCAGTATTGTCAAGAACCAAATAACAAAGACACTTGGTATGTTTGTTTGACTAATGCGTAAAGGGGTCAACTTTATTTTGTCAGGTAAAGATATGAAATACTAGGTGCATCTCTTTCTAGCCGCTAGAAAGCCACGGGAAAGAAAGAGACGCACCTAGTATTTATCAGATTGAACAGATAACATCGCGTGAAGTGTGTTGGTACGCTGCGTACTCATAACAGCGGGTACTGGTAACAGTGACTTCATAGAACAGATATTTCTCTTACGAGGAACAGCTGTTACGCCCGATATTTAAATACTTGTTATAAATACCTGTTACGATAAATACGCCTCATCGCTAATCCCCAGTAGCCAAATGATTTCCGCTTCGTCAGTTTTGATTGTGTAAGATATGGATATAAAAGGTGTGGTCAACTACGATTCATTGACCTATTATTAAAATACATTAATGTATTGGTGATATCTATGAAGTCTCTAGTTAGTGAGACAACTTCAGAACTTTTGTAAGCTACGAATTTATCGCAAGAGTAATAAAAAGTAATTTAAATAATATGTAAAATCCTGTACATCCCGCTAGACTAGACAAAGGCCTCACCGCAAGTATGAGGTATTATGAGCCGTACTCGATCACGCGGGCTGAATACGGATTGGTAGGGGGGGTATTTTTAAAAAATAAACCGCTTTCAAAATACTCACTTCTATTCTTGTTTATTTAAGGAACCAGAAATCTCGTTACTGCTTTGAATGATAACATAAATAAAAGTAGAGGTAGCCTGCGGTTTACAATCGCAATACTCTGTTAGATCAATGGATCTAACACTATTTCTGTGGTCAGTACAAAACGGTTTCTTGTTTTTGTAGATTATGATATACAAATAATAAAAGCATGGTTAGTAGGCACTTTTTTTCAATACGTTTATTAACACCAAATAAGCAGTAAAAGAAGAAAATTAGACCTACATATTTCGCTTTATGAAAATACACGGACAAAATGTTGAAAAAAAAATATGTGAATGGTCTGCAATTCCGTGATTGATCGTGCAAACCAGTAAGGGATTATTTATCGTAAGAGAACTTCACCGTATAAAAACCTCATCTGTTATCATGAAATAACCTTACATTTTCTGACCTCACGTTTAGTCTCGTTTCGCTCCCAATCCCACTTAAAACCTTATTTATTTCCCCTCCATTGTAACCACAAACCCATTTCCCACCAATGCTATCACAACTATCGGTTTCTGTTCTCACACCGATGACGCGATGAATCGGCCCCATTAGTGCCAGACAAGAAAACTATAAGGTTAACTATGCCCAAAAACAGCGGCCGATAGTCCATACAATTTGTATGGAGCGACCCGCGTTGCTACTAGCAGATGCAGATAACGCCACGGCGGCTGCGTGGCTGCTGATGCTATCTGAACTGGATATACAGGGTGTTTAAGGATTAAATTCAATGCTGTAATGCTTCTCGTTTATTGTTATAAATATACAATGTGTCCCGACATCAGTGTCGGAGCCTTTAATGCTATGAAATATAGAATTTTCTATCGACAAATTGGCCCCCCAATAGAGCATTAAATTGCTTATTTTTTATTTTAAAACTATAAACTTATTTGCACACAAAGAAATGAGGGCCAATTTGTCGATAAAAAATTATATATTTCATAGCATCAAAGGCACCGACACTGATGTCGGGACTCATTGTATGGGTAATTTTATATTTTGATAAAAGTTGCTCGATAAGAATGCGTCCCTTTTAAGAATCAAATAGGAAGTACTCTAAATATCAATAAGATTAGGTATGTGTTTATAAAAAGTAAATGGCTTTACGCCGACTCGTAATTACTTTTACTATAGGGCATCCATCGGTATAGCAAATATAAAATAAAATTTTGTTGACGCACGGTTTGTAGTTTTCCTGGCTCTCAGATTTTAATTCCGACATTACATCTTACTAAAGTGTGCTATTGCTCTTGAGCATTTCCAAATCAGTTATGCTACTATGTATTTATCTCAGGAGTTTTCAGAAATTAACAATAATCAACAACAAATCTTTAAAAAATTTCAACACAATATACAATCACAAAGACACCCTATATGTCCGCAGTAAGCGCTATGCGCGCGCGCCGATTGATGGGCCAATAGGAACAATGAGGATCGGGTTGTGTGATTTTAATCGTTCGCGATGGAAATTAGGCTCGCCGTGGAAATGTCTATTGTACGAGTGAGATATAACATTTATTCAGGAGTTTGAAGGTGTTATTTCTAGTAAAGTTTGCTGTATCATAAATATAATTAAGAGATTTGTAGCTGCCAGGTACTGGTGCGTTAAAATTGGTCAGCTTGATGTGCAATCTCTTGTAATAACTAATATTGTTTAGAATGTTTTTAAGCACTCAGTGTCATATTTATATTCTTAAAGATGAAAAAAGAAACTAAAACGCCACGCAATGACGTATCCAAGAGACCAAGAATTTCGCGCGGTCGGACTAACATCACGGTAGCTCAATTGGAAGAGCAGTTGACCCAGTTAGCCAGAAAGATGCTGGTTCGAGTCCCGCCCGTGCGCAATTTTTGGTTTCTTATTTTATGAACTAATATTGTTTGTTGTCTTGGTATGCTGACATATAATTATACGTGCATCACTCACTACAGCGTATATTTACAGTAACGGCCCCGCATTCTTCGATGTGCGGTGGTAGTTTGTAAAAAAATAATCATGAACCGTTATCTGGCAAAAATTATGATAAAAAAATTGGAATTCTACAAAATCATTCAATAATACGTCACGAAACTGGCCATATCTTGATCGACAACAATCACAATTACAGAAATAATACTTTTGCAAGTAAATGGATAATAAACGCATAATAAAAATAATGTTTTGAGCGGCGCATTTCAACTGAAAGTAATCGCAGCGATAAGTATATGGTGCACTATATAATTCAATTCGTTCTAAATGTCAGTGAAGATTAAAGGTTAATTTTCAAGGAAATAAAAATAAATGGTACAAAATGTACAGTTGATGTCTTTATTTCGTAAAAGTCAAAAACCAGAGCACATTAAACAGGTCACGAACGAGTGCACAATTTTCTCAAAAAGTCTCGTTCGGAATTCACGCATCGTTCAGAAAGTATCGAAAATTCGCGGTCCCATTGCAAGCGGGGCTGTATTACATAAGCAAAGATGGTTTTACAAGCGATCGCGATGCGATTGCAATCCACGTGTGTAGCAGCAATCAGGGATTGCACTGAGAATATAAACAGGATTGCAAGTAAAATGTAAGATTCGCTGCCTAAAATATTAGTAAGCGCCTACTCCGGATTTCTTACGTCTCTAATGAATTGTATGGCCTCTCGATATGTATTATGACTTCAGCTTAGTCTTTATATTATGATGGATATCACACGATTGATAATCGCCTAGTATATAAGAGCTTTTGCACGTGTGGGTTATTGTTGCGTGTGATTGTTCTGTATTTTGTTTGTCAACGTGTGTTTGCTATAGTTGTTTACGTATATCCTATTGTGTAGGTATGTGTTATCCATTCAATAATAAATATCTCTTTTTTGCGATATTGATGGCTATCGCCGTACGTAATACATTCTCGGGTTTAATTTTAGCCGTAAATCATGGCCTTTCCCCGCGCGGAGGCGGCAGCGACCGGTCTGACTCCCGCGCAGCCTCATTTAAACTGTAGCACATTCCAGCGGCGGCCGTATCAATAAGCCGGTTCTGAGTTTGGGTTTTGTTTTCGGTAGTTGATAAATGTGGGGGTAAGTTATAATGAAAAAATAACTACTTTACTAGCAGGCTACTGAAGTAGCTATACTGTTGTACACAAAAACTGACAGACATTTCTACTATGAAACCTGTTAAGCATGATCATTCAGAAAACCTTTTGAACTTTGATTCTGTAGCGTATGTGTCTGTCGTTAGTAGGACAATAGGTAATCGGAAGTCGTTAGGATGTAATGACAATCTGGGTTTTTCCATTTTTTTTTACGTTTTTCCATCTTTGTACTGAAACAGAAGTTATTATTATATTATTTAACGGAGAAACCTCACCAATTGGTTGACTGGCAGCGAATGCGTTAAAGCATTAAATCCGCCATTTGCATTTTCATTCCTTATTAAGAATAAATAAGTAAATAAGATGGGTGGACAACTGAGAATGCAATAAAGTTGGTTGAACGTATAAATAGTTCACACACATGAAGCGGGGTCCGGAATCCGATGATCACGGCCCCACAAGATAATATGGAGAAGCCACTTACCTCGTAGAGCAGGACCTCCAGGCACCTCCGAACACAAGACTTGCGGAGCGGGAGCACGATATCTCGTACGATATTGCGTATTAAAGAAAAATAGGGATTAATTAATTTATTTGCGGTGACTTCAAGATTAGATAAAAAGAGAGAGAGAGTGACATAAGTCAGAAAAAAGAAAAAAGTAGAGAGTTGCGTATAGAGTTTTCACTCCGCGGTAAAAAGGTCGTATGCCTTCAGCACCCAGAACCTGAACTACTCGGTTCGTGGCAGGTCCAATTCCTCGTGAAGGCAGCAACCACCAAATCCAGCTCCCCCTCCACATGCGGAGACATAATAACAAGTCCAACCAAAAGTCTATAATTCAGTTTTCGGTGTACATGTAAGTATGAACAAAATCAAAAAGCTCTTGAATGAATATTACCAAAATAAAGTTCGTTTTATGAATAAGGGAGGGCGCGTAAGTGCAGGTCCCCTTTTATCTGCGGCCGATACGCCGCACTGTCATATTTTGTGTGTGTTTTTATCAATAAATATCGTAATTACGCTTTTACGCAATAAAAATATGTAATTAAAGCTTTACCGTTCAAACCGTTCGAGGCATTATGACTAAATAATAAGGTTTACGCGGATTTTTAATGGCGAACATGTTTTTACAGCTAACGCAACGTGACGGCTACAATTATTTTTCAGTGAACGTTTATGTTTGCGAGTTTTTAACGGACATGTTTATTAACACGAAATATGCACGTAAAATTAACAACTTCATGACTCGTTGCGTACTTGCCTGTAATTACTAGACTTAATATTTCTGGTTGCTTGATTTTCGTCTGGTATAAGTTAAACTCGAAAGATGGAGTCTTTCGTTTTAGAAGTGAACTACTGCGTTTGCTCTGAAGCTAAAGCACTCCACGAGATCCCAAGTGAACAAAAAAGATTTCTAGTGAAATAAAAAAAAAATATGTAAATCCAAAATGACACCATGTTGTTTTTAAACCCCAGCGCAAAAAGATAGGGGTTTTATAAGTTAAACGTGTCTGTCTGTAGTTTCGTGGCTCCCAAACCGATAAACCGATTTTCGTTTAGTTTATTGTGTCAAAGATTATTTTATCCCGGGTGTTCATAGCTATGTTTCATAATATCTGTTCAGTAGTTTTTTTATTTGCGACAGGGTTTTTTTTATTTAAAATTTTATGTTATACTGATCATGATATACGAATAAGTTTGCTGCTAAAATACTGTCACAAAAGACATCATCTTTGTGCCTTCTCGGTAGCTGTTCAGAAGTAAGTAAGTAAACCGATCTTTTGAGATCGTTTTATAATCGATCTTAACGTTTAATTTTACTTAAGTATAGGTTGTGCTCCAGTTTGTGACACAGATAAGCCGGGGGTTTCGCTGCAGGATGCTGTGAAAGGGGTTTTGTATGGCTTGATTGGGGCGACCATGGTTTGCAAATCGTATATGAGAATAGCAATAACATGACAGCACGACGACACTTCATTATTTACATTCATAGAATAAATATTTTACTGTTGGTGTAGTATAAAGTTAGAAAGATAAAAAAATACAGCATTTCTTATTCTGTTGCACGAAAATTCAGGCAAATAAATATTCTGTAGATGGTTTTGTTAAGTATTTTACACTCGGAAGGCAGTATGCACATGACATGCCTCAATTAAACACGTCAGGAAACTAGTTTCACATAAAAATCAGTAAGGTTATAGTTACCGTTAAAGCTAAATTAGGGTTAAGTAAAGGTTGTAGTTAAATGACGGATTAATTTTTTTGTTTAAGTTTAGCTAAATAGGTATCCAGTTAACTTTAATGTTAACTTCACCGGTTAATGTATGGTTAAATAAGGTTAGTGCAACACCCTTAGTGTGTAAAAACTTATTGTTTTTTCTGTATTATGCCCTACCAAAGGTCAACGCTAGCTTGGCCACTCTAGCATTATAAGCTATACAAGCTCGACACGGCCGTTCTGAAACGAAACGCGACCATTTACCACTCTCCGCGTTTCGATTTATGCAGGTGCGTCGAACAAAGCGCCCTCGTGCTTTGTGGCGCGATTGTTTCCACTGTGCGGACATAAACTGTAACACTGAAAATAATATGATGAAAAACGTTATTGAACTGTTGGGCGAGCGTAGCAGCTATTTAGCTCCCCGGAAATAAATACTGTGAATGTGGGGATTTATTTCCGTTTTATACATACTGTTCACTAAATGGTCTATACTACTGAAGTTCTTGACATAGTGTTGTAGAGCATCGTGTATTGTGAGCTCTGTCAAAATTTCCAACGAGAAATAACATCGAAATACCATGCGAGAGAAACGGTACTGTAATTTGACTAAAAATATTAGGATCGGTTAGACGCTCATAAAAATAGTGTATTTTGTATTTTAATTTTACATTTGAGGAAAAAATCCTACATGTACCTACCACTATAGAATACAGGCCAATGGTGGGGTTTGCTATCATAGAATGTAATATTATCAAACCCAACTCAACAGTCACCCATTCAAATACTTTACTAGCTACGGCTAGTCTTACTTCAAAAATAGCAGGCGGCCATTACAACAAAATATTTCACAGCCAGCATCAGATGAAAGCGGTGAACAATATTTCATTCGTTGCAGGCCCTCTATAAAATCAACAACGCACAATAAGGGCCGAAGAAAGTCTTATAATAACCCGCTCAATATAATATCTGGCCGGGGACAGTGCGCCCGCGCAGGCTACTTTATTCGCAAGGGTTCGCGCTCGGACATAACTTCGGGCCGAGCAGACACCTAACTAAATAGATGGCACGAGTGTAAACATGATACTTTTAACTGAGCGCCTTTACACACAGTAAATATGTAAAAAAAGTGATTACAAATGTAGGTCCTCCTATTGCTTAATTAAAGCAATTACTTCCAGGCAACCTGTAGCTTCAAGCAGAAAGAAAAATTTTAGAGTGTAGGTCATTCGTATTCAAAAAATGGCGTCGTAAATTAGCATTACTAAACCTTTCTTGTACATTATAACGTGAAAACCAACTGCAAACTACTGAACCACGGTGTTGAATAACATAAGTTAAAGGTCAAATTCAAATTCAAATTCAAAATCTTTATTTCAATTTAGGTCATGAAATGACACTTATGAACGTCAAATATAAAAATTAAAATAAATGTGCGAAACATGTCTCCTTATCTTTTGGGCCCTACCAGCGCTTCGAGACAGAACACAGACAATTAGGCAAGTGCTGAGAAGAAACGCCGGAACAAACTCAGTCACCACTAGTTGCCGTAAAATCAAAATCATCAAAGGTAAGTACATCAGTCGGTGCAGGCTGGACGGACCACACATTCGTGTCGTTTAGATAGTCTTGAACCTTATAATAGCCTTTAGGCATAAGCGTGTTTTTAACGTGTTTCTTAAATTTATCAACCGGCAATTCGACAAGATTGTGTGGTATATTATTAAAGAATTTTATACAATTTCCCATAAACGAATTACTAGTTTTAACTAATCTGAAGTTAGGAACGACAAGCTTGTGTTTATTTCTTGTGTTATATGGGTGAATATCGCTTTTCTTCATGAAATTATTTAAATTTTTACGAACGTACATTATATTGTCAAAAATGTATTGAGAAGCCACAGTTAATATGTTAATTTTCTTAAAGACCTCTCTCAGGGAGTCACGAGGACTAAGTTTATAAATAGCACGAATGGCTCTTTTCTGCAAAATAAATATGGTTTCAATGTCTGTAGCAGAACCCCACAAGAGAAGACCGTAAGACATAATACTGTGGAAGTAACTAAAATATACAAGCCTCGCCGTTTCAACATCAGTCAGATACCTAATTTTTCTAACTGCAAAGGCAGCTGAGCTTAGCCTTCCAGCTAGGGCTTCAATATGAGGTCCCCACTGTAATTTTGAGTCAAGTGTAATGCCCAGAAATACAGTGGAGTCCATTAAGACTAGATTATTACAATTTAGTACAATATTTGGTGTAAGTTGCTTTACATTAGGCAAAGTGAATTTTACACATTTAGTTTTACTAGCATTTAGTAACAAGTTATTAGTGGTGAACCAATTCAATACTTTGGAGAGAGTATTGTTTACTTCGTCAAAATTTTCTTCATGTCTTTTCATTTTAAAAATCAAAGAAGTATCATCAGCAAACAAAACTATCTCACAAAGATTTTTGGAATGAAATGGTAGGTCGTTAACATATATTAGGAAGAGTAAGGGCCCCAATATTGAGCCCTGGGGCACCCCCATTTGAAGAGGGGCACCGGAAGAGTAGGTACCATTTATGTTAACTGATTGTATTCTACCTGATAGGTATGAACTTAACAACCTAGATGAGTTTTCCGAGACACCATAGTGTTCCAACTTAATGAGCAGTGTTTGATGGTCTACACAATCAAACGCCTTTGATAAATCACAGAATACACCTACAGCATCATGTTTGTCTTCAAAAGCATCAAGAATGTGTCTGATGAGTGCTACCCCAGCATCAGTTGTATTTCTACCTTTAGAGAACCCAAACTGTTTTTCATGTAGTAAATTATTTAGTTTAAAATGGGAAAGTAATTGATTAAAAATGAGTTCTTCAAAAATTTTACTTATTGTGGGTAATATTGAAATTGGCCTAAAATTGCTGGGGTCACTTTTGTCTCCTGATTTAAATAAAGGTTACCTTACTATGTTTCAATAAATTTGGAAACTGATTTTGATCAATACATTCATTAAAGATATAAGATAAGTAAGGAGCTATTAGAGGTATAGTGGGTTTTATTGTGTCTATTGATATACCCGATTTATCCTCTGTTTTCTTTTGTTTTAGTTCTTTGAATGTTTTTATGATGTCTAAAGGACCAATATGTCTGAATTTAAAAGAGGATTCGCACCTATCAACACTCGAAACTAGTAATGATTTCGCCTGAAGTGAGCAAGAACTCAACTGTTTAGTCGTCTCTATAGGAATATTACAGAAATAATCCTCAAAAGCGTTTGCTACCTCATCATCAGATTTAATAAGTTTGTTATTTATTTCTAGACTAAATTTGTTATCATGAGATTTAGTTTTACATGTTTCTTTATTTATAATATTCC
The DNA here is from genome assembly GCA_963584085.1 of Pyrausta aurata. Taxonomy (NCBI): domain Eukaryota; kingdom Metazoa; phylum Arthropoda; class Insecta; order Lepidoptera; family Crambidae; genus Pyrausta; species Pyrausta aurata. The sequence continues at coordinate 3,455,746 of OY757264.1, forward strand.
AAGTTTCTTTGATCTTATTACTAGACTTTTTAATTTTATCGCGTATGTAATTCGACTTTGCTACATAGCAAACTCTTTTGAAAATTTTTGAGTACCTCTTAACGTACTCATGAAACGATGGATCCTTTCTATATGTTTTTTTGTTATACAATTCAAACATTTTTTTCCTAGTTGTATAAATTCCTTGAGTAGCCCAGTCACTGAATTTCGGTTTACAGTTATTAATAACTATTTTCTTTTGAGGGAAAATAATATCAAATTGTTTTTTAATTACCTGAAATAATTGATCATACAATTCACTAGCATTTTGTTTATCAAAAGGTATAAACGGTAGTTTATCACTTATAAGGTTTTTAAATTTGTCCTTACGAGATGCAGTGACCGGCCGGTCATCATTTAGTTCAATTGATTCGACAAGTCGCACGATATTTAAAATAGTCAGAGGAGTGCCAAGGAGTAGCAGCAGTATTTGTAGGTAGGTATACCTACCTATACCCACTGAACTCCTCAGTCAGACTATATGTGGGTAGCGGACTTTTGCTCAATACATGCTCTTCTTCGTTCCAGCGCTCGTGTCATCTACTTAGATACTTGTCTACGGGTTGCAGTTTGTCGACAGTGCAATCGGCTCGCCCACTTGCCTCGGCGTAAACTACCCGTGTGTCATTTGAGAGACAACAATGATAAGCTATGATAATTTTACACTATCACTGATCTTAAGTCAGGACTGCAGGTAACTGTAGGCTGTGCTGTAAAAAAGAATATTATTTAAGAAACAGGCACTCTTTATTAATAGTATAAGCATCGGGGGTTGTACTTAATGATGGCAGGCGTTTAACTGAAGACATCACATAATCTTTTAGTAAGTAGCAAGCTATTAGCACGTGCCCTATAGAAAAGGAAATATAGCTGTATGAAATAAAATAAATAATAGTAGGACTCTTTGAGTGATCAGTGCCTATTTTTTGTCTGTATGGGAACATACACTGGCTGGCGTAGGACGTCCACCGACAAGATGGACAGGCGACCTTGATCGCAGGATCAAACTGGATGCAGACTGCTAGTGATCGGTAGCTGTGGAAAGCCATGGGGGAGGCCTATGTTTATAGCAGTGGACGTCCTTTGGCTGATAATGGTGATGATGATGATGATGATGGGAACATAAGAAAGGCTTCTTGGTATTCGAAAAGTTTAGTCAGTTTCTTGTTTTTTGTACAATTATTACACCTACATGTGTTTAAGTTATTCATATCACCCACAATTTTCATAACCAAGCTTATTCCCAATACATGCAGACAACCGCATACATAAATATTCTTGACACGGTCAAAAACTAACGACGTGACGTGAGATCGCCACGATTAAGCACTAATATAAATGACAGCGGTGTATCTATAAATAGGCAATGTCTGCGAGCCAGGAGTTGGCCACAAACACCTCGGACGCCCACGGCTACGTCAGGAGCGAACGAATGTCGGCATTTACTCCGACAAATGCAAGATGCAAATTGATATTACGATTGGAAAGCTGCATTAGCCACCAAAATGAGGGTAGAGCAAGCCTCTAAGATAATTTAGTTCTGTTTGTTTGTCTGAAGTAGAGTCAAATCATATTTCAAGGGGTTTAGTTGAAGAAGTATAAAAGGGTACAGAATGGTTGACGGTAATTTTGTTTTTTTTTTTCAATTATTTTCAGTTTTACTTTTCTAGAAAAATGTGGGACGTACGCATCAATGCTAAAGTTGGCGACGTAAATGAATATTTTTTAACTGCTTAAAAAATGGTTCGCACCGGACTGGTCTATGAAATGGGTCGATTCAAAGATACCTTGAATGAACCCATTCTGTCATTTGTACCGTGGTCCGAAAACTTTGGGGTGAGAAACGCCCTAATCTTATCTTATCTTTTAAATCGAATCCGTTTAATCGAACACTGCGGTTCAAATAACCCCAATTTGAGAGAATACTTCTATGATTTCGCCCCGCGGTCCGAAAAACCTTGTGGTGTGAAACGCCCCAATACCTAACTCTTAATTCCTACTTCATGGATGCGAAGAAAATTCTTGAACTGAACTATATCAAGGCAAAACTAGTCAAAGCAAAATAGCTTCTCTTTATTCTATATCTATGGGCAAAGCGATTCCACAGAAGTTTGTTATCTAGTTGGATAATGAGACAGAAATCCAGCATTACAGTTTTACTCTGAATTTTTGCAACTGTACTTCAAATCTGCATAGCATTAGTGGTACAAAATCGGCAGCCGGTGAAATGTCGCATAATACATGCGACAGTACACCGCTGGCCTTAATTAAGGCAGTTAATTGAAATTGATAGGTTTAAAACGATACGGTTTTCGGTTCATTAATGCCGTCAAAGAACTCGGTTTTTGTTATCTACTGGTATATTTCATGGAGTAGATGAAGGCGGGGAAATTAAGATTTGCATTAGTTAATAAATTAACCTATAAAGTACTATTGATATAAATCCTACACAGACCCAACCAGCAGCATTTATTTAAGACCATTCAGTGCTTACTCATAATAAGACCTATTTATTTATCCCATCTTATCTATCTATCCCAAATCCGAAATCTGAAGCTCTATTTTTGAATCACTCACTTCATGATGACGAGTGATTTTCGTTCGAAGATGAATTAAAAGTCAAAGGAAATAACTCGTTTTCGAACGAAAATAACTCGTAATATTGACGCGAGTGGTTCAAACATAGGGCCCCAGAGTTGCAGTATGTACGTAGTATGCCAAGAGGCACAATGAGACGAGAAACATAAAAAAATGTGATATCACAATTTTTGATAAAATTATCAGAAGGCTATCATCAGTTATCATCACTATAGTGAATCGCATCAAAAATTATAAACTCCAGATGTTCAAAATGAGATAATACCATTAGTTGTATTATGGTATTAAGGCTCAGGCCTTATACCTGTGGCAGACCTCATTTTGACACCGTAATGGGCAAAAACTTTCAACCTGTACACAGGAGCAGTGCGATTATAATTTTCCAATGGCGCAGTTCGTTGTCGGTCGTTATACTCGATACTACGGTGCCCTAAGGGCTTGCGCACGCGCAGGTTTTTTAGATCATTGTTCATGAGAACACTCTTTACATAAAACGACATCTTGACTGGTAAGTCTAGCGATATTTAAAAAACTATTGAAAAAAAAAACAAGCTAATCAAGTGCTTGGTGCCGACATGCTCGTTATTTAATTTTCGTAGCACGCCGTAGCAAGTTTCGTAGCGCCTTGTGAACTATATGTCAACTTTTTTATTTATGCTTGATTTTTTATAATAGCTAAAGAATATTGTGTAAAGCAATAAAGTCGAAGGATGGCACTGAATACAGGTTGATCATAACTGTTAGAATGAATCCCAAAAGCCACGAGGAGAACATTCTGCGGCTGATTATGATAAGAATTGTGATTTTATTGCTATTGTTGTAAAAAGCTCATGTTTTACATAGTCTGCCGCTGCCCTTAGCCCGCCCACTTTATCTCGCCGCGACTTTTTAGGTCCGCGGTAGCCTAGCGGGCTGCGGTCGCCGACTCGTTCGCGATCGGCTTGTTAAACCAACGGAATTGTTATAACAGACGATCAAAGTAAATATAAGTATACGTGAATGGTATGCAGTGATGAAATCATAAACAATACAGTAGCACAGACTTAATATGGCTTATATTGAACTTCAAAAGATGATATCGATAACGTTTTAAGTTAAGCAAATATGTTTCCTGATTTCAAGTTGATGATCAATGAAAAAACGTTACGTTTTTATGGCGCTTTTTAACACTTTCCGGGACAGTGAACGCCTACAGGCGTGAAAACAATAAAACATCTATTGTGTCTGGACTAGTGTCCCGGAACGTGTTAAGAGATTTGTAAGGTTGCGATTTGGAATAATTTATGTTTTATGATCATTTTTATAACTATCCTATGTGTAATATTCATCCTGTATTTATAGTTTTCAAACTTTATTACTTACTTCAAACGAATTGCCTACAAACAGTTTTCTTATTTGGTTTTACGCGACATGTTTGTTAATACGGAATACTTATATCATTATTAGGACTTATGTTTATCTTGTAAAGCAGATTCTATTACTCCAGTCTAACTTAGATAAACAACTTCATAGATTGAAAGAAAAACCTAAGTTTAACTCTTTCGTTCGCAACACTTAAACAACAACTGGGCTTTAGATTTAAGAGCCATTCTCAATTATGAAAACGTTTATCACCAATTTAGGGTATTCTAAGAAAATAAAACAGATTTAATATTTAATCGGTATTAGTCGTTAAGCCTAGTCAGAGGCCCTTTGGGCGGCTTGATAAAAATCTGACAGCAAGGTTGGTCGCTTGCCTTGCAAACACCCCTCCGCCAATCCGCACTGAGCCCGCGTGGTGGAGTATGGCTCATACTACCTCACATTTGAGGTAAGGCCTTTGCCCAGCAGTGGGATGCTTACAGGCTAACTTTACTTTTTTTTTTTTTTTTTTTTTTTAATATTTCCTATTAATCCTTAACATTACCAAAACCATCCGTTATAACTCATCTAACTAAACACAGAACTATTCATTCATGCTCCGACTGAATGGCAGTAAAATTCCGCGCGGTGTCATTAAGAGCGCAAGCTTGCGCGCGCGCAACGGAAGGCTTGAAAGCGATCTCCGGCAATTAGACATACCGCGGCACAAGGGACTTGCGCTAGTGATGTCACACGCGGCCAAATAGATTTTAAGATGGTTTGCCTGATTCTTCTTCTTCTTCGAGTCGAATAACAAATCATAAGATTTTTGGCCAGTGTTGTGCAACGTTGATTCCGTTGGAGTTTGCCTGCTGCAGATCTTGAAGCGTGCATGAGCTAGGACATTTGGGGCAGGACCGGAGATGGGCTATTGTCTGCACCGCGCCACAGTCACACTTGTCATTTTCGGAGGTTTGTCTGATGAATGCTCACTTTGAATCATTTCGTTTTGATATTATACTTCTATTATGTCTGAGAATCATCAGTTACAATAAATCAAAAGCTCAGCGTAAATCTTTCTAATTCCACATTAGTTGTAATTCGTACTTTCTTGGGCCAATAAATTATTTAAACATCCTGTGGAGAATTGTGTATTAATTGTGGACATATAAAAGACTTCAACGCGTGACCTAAGTTATCGTTCCTTATTTTTTAAATGGCAACTTACGTAAATATTATTTTTTACGGACATGCAACTGCAAATAGAAAACTAAGTAAGCGTGTGACATATCAAAGGTACTAATACTACTAATATTATGAAGCTGAAGAGTTTGTTTGTTTGGACGCGCTAATCTCAGGAACCACTGGGGTTAAAAATCATATTTTTGTGTTAGATAGCGCACCAATTTATCGGGGAAGGCTTTAGGCTATAAAACATCACGCTGCGACGGGAAGGGAGGGAGCAAACTCAAAACGAGCGGACGCAGTCGCGGGGTACTATGGCACATAATATTAGTCTACTATATAAAAATAAGTCGGGTTTTCCTTCCTGACGCTATAACTCCAGAACGCACGAACTGATTTCCACGGTTTTACATTCGTTGGAAAGGTCTCGGGCTTCGTGAGGTTTGTAGCAAAGAAAATTCCCATAAAACGGGGCCAGGGTGGGACGGGGCTGGGTGCGAAACGAAGTTCGCTGGGACCGCTAGTGCAGTATAATATATACCTACGAGTTCCTAACACACCTCAATAGAGGTTTCTTTATTGCCCTACAATAATCAGTCAATGAGCTTTTATCCTAGCTAGACCACCATACTCGTAGCATAGTGCATCACTACTCCTATCACAAACGGGAAATCGCCTAGGTTTTTTACAAATAATCCGCAAAGAGAGTACCGGTGGCACGGAGGTAAGTTAATGCGCGATCACGGTCGTCGCTTTGAACTTTCTAAGGTGATAATGATTACGTACTAGCTTTTGCCCGCGACTTCGTCCGCGAGGAATAGTGACTTCTTTCTCCCGTTTTTTACACATTTATCACTATATCTTTGCTCCTATTGGTCGTAGCGTGATGTTATATAGCCTATAGCCTTCCTCGATAACTGGACTATCCAACACAAAAAGAATGATTCAATTCGAACCAGTAGTTTCGGAGATTAGCGCGTTCAAACAAACAAACAAACAAACTCTTCAGCTTTATAATATTAGTATAGATTGTACCCATTCAAAGGATATTTTCAATGCCCTATCTTTCTCATTTAATAGGGACGTCTTTTAGAAGCTAAGAGTTTTGGAGCGTTCCGCATCGCAAAGTTTTCGGACCGCGGTGCGAATTGACTAAGTGATGTTTTGGAATGGGGTGAATTGCACCGCCAGTGATTTAGCGGTTCATATCGCCCAAGGTATCAAATGAAACATCCGAATATCCCTTAACAGGAGCCTAGAAGTGGTATCGTTTCAAAGTCATCCATCTATACTTACTAATATTATAAAGCTGAAGAGTTTTTTTGTTTGTTTGTTTGTTTGTTTGAACGCGCTAATATCCGAAACTACTGGTTCGAATTGAATAATTATTTTGTTGGATAGTCCAGTTATCGAGGAAGGCTATAGGCTATATTACATCACGCTACGACCAATAGGAGCAAAGATATAGTGGTAAATGTGTAAAAAACGGGAGAAAGAAGTCACTATTCCACGCGGACGAAGTCGCGGGTAAAAACTAGTTTAGTATATTTTTGTGTTTTATTTTGATCAAGGTAGTTTGGCTAGTTCGCAATCCGAACTAGCTTGAAGTTTACATTTTAGCTAAACTGATAAGCTAGTAAGCCTAATGACTCATCATTAACTCCAAATATGTATTTATTACAGGTATGTGATATGCATTTCAGCAGAAGTTTACAAGAAGAGTACATTTTTGGTAAGTGGATTTTATCAGGTAATTATTTCAGCAAATGAATTGATAATTTCAACAACTTGTTTATATTGTAGCTACTATACATTTTAGACACGGGGTCCAACACCGCGGCATTGGATCAGGATCCTTCAACCTGCAGGTGAACACTACCTTGCAAAATAGCATTTTGTAGCAAGCTACCGTATCACATATCTTACCTTTATGACACATCTCCAGCACCTATCACGTTCTTACTCCGTTCATCGATGGTGCCGCGATACAGGTAACAAGCCTAAACTCTGTGATACCACTTTCGTGTTTCCGAATTTAGCCGTCCCTGTCGCTCATATCAGCTCCATTTCACGAGTGAAAAGGACAACTCTATACGGTAATATGGGAGTAACAAGTTAAGCCTCTGGTACACAATTAGTGTTGTTCTATCGATAATTGCCATCGGTAGCTCGTAGGATACTCGTCAGTTATATCGCGCGCTCATTTTGAAGACTGCGATCTTGTATACGGTTTTATTACAGGTAACCTAATGAGTGGAAAACAGGAGGAGTTGATTTCGGATAAGTTGAAGTGAATTGAAAGAAAGAAAGAAAATGAATTTATTAATTTAGGACATCACAAACACACACACATTTGAACGAGTTCACAAAAAAAAAACATACACAATCACATCATGACAAATTAACATATTACAAAACAACAATAAAAAAAAAACAATCAAAAAATAAAAACAGACAAAAAAAACAACCATGCAGTGCGTGCCACGGTGTGCCGTGTGTCGGTGATGTCCAAATCAAATTGCACTTAGAATAAATTAGTTTAGGTTCAATTAGCGAACAACTATCGTTACAGCGAACTTCGTTTCACCCCCGTCCACGTTTTATGGTTACTATCCTATTCTGGGTCACGACTAGTCTAACAAAGAAAAAGTCATGAAAACTGGTCCAGTCGTTCATTAGTTATTTTAGTTAAGCCACTTACAACTCGAGAACGGATGGACGAGATTTCGAGATTTAAATAATTAGTGTTTCCATGTTTAAAATTAATCGAAACATCGTACAAATGGGATATCAGGTGGTCTACTACTAAAAACGAAATCCGTCAATACGATTATCGTTTTTCGGATCCGAAACATTTTTAGTATGGTACTACTACTATGGTACTACGAAATGCTTCCAATCCGCAAAACGAGTATCTTATCAACGGATTTCATTTTTCGTAGTAGGCCTTCTGGGCCTTAAGTTTTCTTATCCTGATAGATAATATTTGTTCAAGGACAAGGATTAATCAAATTAGCGTATAGCAACTGAATATACTCATTTAAGTAACATCCTAAGTATATTTAATGTTTGTAGATATTTAACTATAATACTTATATATATATATACTTATATGACCTAGAGTGAGATCACGGTAGGGAAATACTAAAATCAGTTCAAAGTATTAAATTATAATTTTTATTATCCATTGAAAAGCACATTCCGGTCTAATAAATAACATTTAAACAACCTCATTATTCGATAGTAGTAATCGGCTGATAACTTGTGTACTGCCTTTGGAATAGTAATTTATTACAAGTATTTCATCCGTTCAAGGTTGGCACGTATTCATAGTATCAGTGCTAAAATAGCCGGCCTTTTATCAGATTCGTAGTAAAGATAAGAAATACTGTTATTACGTCGTACTTAAAGCTTGATTTAAAACTTAATTCATAGCTTTCGGCAGTAGGAAAAGGCAAAAGTCAAGATTAGATTATGTTAGTAACTTACTAGGTGTGTGTTACTAGAGCTGTGGCCTCAAGCAATTTAGCTGGACAAAATATTTATATTTATATTTATTTGTCAGCATTTATGCTGACAAAATCTCTAATCAAAAATTAAGTAATCACGAAATTTTAGGAGTGCAAAATCTGACGACGATCTGTATCTGTGATTGTCTGATGCTGTCTTTCATTTAAGGCTGAAAATTTGTTGGAAGTAATTTTTTTTACCCCCTTCTCACTTCACAATGGAGATAGGTACATGACCAACCGTCTTAACTCCTCTCTTATGGTTTATCCAACTTAGAGTAAAAAAAACATAGAGTTTATTTGATCACTTACGTCACAATAAGCATTTACAAGATATTTTGCGTTTGGAATTCCAGATGTAGCCCAAAAGAGCTCGCAGCACATCTATAAACATAAAAGAAAGTCGTGTTAGTCGCATCACTTAAAACTTGGGAGTGAATGGACCGATTTTGAGAATTTTTTACATTGTTGGAATCGTCGCCGCCCCGATTAAGACATAGGGGGAAACGAAGTTCGCCGGGATCGCTAGTGGAGCATGAAAGTTTGTTCAGTCGACAAACAATTTTTTAATCACGTACTTTGGAATTCTTATCAAAATAAAGCTTTACAATTTGGTACTAGCTAAAACTAGGTGTGAATGTAGCGTGAGTAGCGTGACATAATAAAATGCTTAGTCAATTTCGTTTGTACATTTTAGCACCACCTCGGAATCACCGTTAATTGTTAAATGCCAGTTAACTTATCTAATCTATTGAGCCCTCTCAATGGGAGAGCGCGAATCGTTCGTCAGGCGTGACGAACTCTGCCCTATACAATTAACAAGGCTGGAATTAAAAATATCGCGTTACAAAGCCTCTGGACCGTTAGCTTAGGGTGACAAGAATTTTGAGTTTTTTAAAGGTAAAGATATATGAAACGATAAGAATAAATTTGAGTGTGCAGCATCATTTGTAGGGAATTTTGTGTATATCACAATGAAATAAATTTCGTTGTCGTTATCAGTTTATAAAAAAATTAAGGATTGTAAGACATTATACAAATTAATATTTAACAACATTTAGACTAAAACACATGTAGAGGTAAAGCAATTTAGAAGCTTGAAAAATTTCTTTGATAACTTTTTAAACACGTTTTTTTTTTACTTAAAATATGTCCGCATTGACCTTTACCTTATGGTCATCCCACCCAGCTTATTATTTAGATCGGTCCGTGCTAGCATTCGACAAAATTCATAATGGTATCGCGTATTTGAACTCGTGCCGGCGATCGCGGCATTAAAAGCACATTTATTACCCGAGCTTAGAACTAAATCAGACTCGCTAAAATGCTGCTACAGGTCACACGACTGCTCTTAATTGGGTAGAGCAATAGAAGAGTGTGAGGTGTGCAAATAAACAACGTGAAGTTTTCATAAAATAACAAACTAAGATACCTCAATTCAATGAAGAGTTAACACACATTTTTGGTACAGTTTGAATACCTACCAAAAATGACAGCTTAAAACAATGACCTAACTATGTAAAATACATTCATTGGTCTCATTTCAAAGGTTAATCTTTCTAACATAGGTTCTTATTTACTTTCAATGCTATTGTCTGCAAGTAGTTGCACTTTTTCAATTATAGAGTTTTGCAAGCTTCAGATATGGAAAAGGTAAGCTCAGCGTCATTTTAGCGGCCCGATCTAAGTAACAGCGGCCGGTGCGCACGCGCCGCTCCCGCCATCTTGTTTAATCTAGTGCCGTTGATCGCGGAAAAGCGCGCCAACCTTCAACGACCTTCGCTCTCCGACACAGCACACACACGAAACGACATAACTCCTCAACCGTGATAGCCATACCTCAATTGTAATACCCTACAAATACGTTCCAAATTCGATTGGATTGGACCTATGACGTATGTGTCATTTGTGAAGGAATTCCGCGTACTTAGCCCCATGTATTCGTGCTCTATAAACAGCCTACTTAATTTAAAGCACTGGTCCTATAAATCGATCAGTGCTAGTAGATTTATTTTAAAGTGATACCTTGTCACAATTGTTTAAATAATTATGATTATGACACCGGTTTATGGGTGATTACGCGTTGTTTATTTGAATGCACCGCAAACTGCTGGTTTCTCCTTTGTTACGTCAGAATAAATAGTAACATGATCACATGTATTGTTGCTAAGTGACCAGAAAGAGGAAAGATGTAAGATTTTAGAATATATGTTTGTCCATTATCCGTAAGGTTTCCTTCCATATCAATAAGGTAAAATCGTCTGAAAGAGGATAGTCTTCTCAATAATACGCAAGGCCGAGGTTTCTGCCGCCTGGCCAATTTTTTTTTATCGCCTCCGTACACGACAAAAAAGGGGGCTTCATCACTTTAAACGAAAAACGTAGCGAAGTGCAAGAAATTTTGGCTCTACATGTGTTTAGGCGGCTGAGACCTTGATAGTACCTACATACAATAATGTATAATGTAGGTAGTCGTTAATTCAATCAAAGTAACCACTGTCGATAGCCACTTATTAATTTTACTTACATAACATTGTTTAGGATTTTCTACACAAGATCAATGTATATATTTTATTTTTGATATTAGGACTGAAGTACCCATAAAATCAGAATATGTTTTCTGTTCGTTTAAATATTTTTCACAGAGTAAATAAGTACTGTTTCAATGAATAGCTAAAGGTAATATCATCACGACTCCTCGTTTTGAGGGCTATTCCTCATCTCGCTTCCTGGTGGAAGATTTAGTGCCATCCCGATAAGGGCAATCTGTAGCAATGGGCCGCTGCCTACAGCCTAGCTGCAGTGAAAAAGGTATACAGCGTGTGGCTTGTAATAGGAACAAAAATTTTAATCAATGCTTATAAAGAGACACCGTTACCTTGACCTGGTCTTAGTGCTCTAAAATACTTTAACTCAGAGATATAGTAATCCAAAGCTATAATTCCTAATCAATGATACCAAATCGCTAACTCGTTGTACTCGTAGTAATGACAATGTCAAGTTCTATGACTGGACACATTTGTTTGCAATGCATTGCTGGTTCGATTTATTTTGTTAGAAAATACAAATTTTATTTTTTTTTATAATAAATTAAAACAATTAAAATTGATTGCTGGTTAATAAAAGGGCCTATATTTGAAATTTTTGCTCCTATTACAGGCCACACCCTGTATATTCCGTAGGTACAGCAAACAGCTGAGTATCTAGGAGTGCCACTGAATATCCGGTCGGGAACTTGTGGGTTTAGAGACATGGTTGTAGTGCTTAGCATTATAAACAAAAGAGAGGGAAAAGGTGTATAAGTTGTGAGCTTTTTCAGGAATCAGAACTGATAAACAAAGAAGATGTAAAAGCTGCACCAACGTAAAAAATATACCGGGACACCGAGTTGTTGTGTGTGAAGCGAATATGTTTTTCACGAAATCAACATTGGTTACGTTAATATTAATGTATCATTTGTTTTAGTTAATAACTTAACACGTTAAGCTGGCGACCCACATTGTTAACAATCTATTTAATATGAACACAACAACACTTTGTCTTGTTTTAGGTACCACAAGTCTTAATCTTTCCTTCTTAATATAAAAAAATATAGACAGGTTTAAACCAAGACTAAGGTTACCCGACTTATGAGAAAAGTATACCTCCATTATTGATTGCTGACATTATGACGTTATTTTTGAATTGGTCGGTTAATGCCTTCATCATCATCATCATAATCATTATCAGCCAAAGGACGTCCACTGCTGAACATAGGCCTCCGCCATGGCTTTCCACAACGACCGGCTGTGAGCGGTCTGCATCCAGTGCGATCCTTAGATCTTTACAAGGTCGTCTGTCCATCTTGTCAGTGAACGTCCTACGCTTCACTTTTGCGTTTTTCTGGTTAATACCTTAGTACGGTTCCAAATTTTTAGAATAAGGGGGCTTATGTTGTATCTACTCTAACTTAATTAACAACTCAGACACGCAATTTAAGCAGTAACATGCCTCATTAGGCCTAATAATCGCTTACAATCGCGGGAACAAGTTTAAACTCAAACAACAATGTGCACACTAAAGTTATCTACTTGTTATCATGAATACGATCGCGTGCTTATCCTGTGACCAGGTTCTGGTTACATTCAGTACCATTCAATTCTCAGATACTGATTCCACTTTAATTGTATGCCAGCGTTATCAGGTATATCAGGTTTGTTCAATGAATGAAAAAGAATGTGAGTAGGTAGATACTGTTGTGTTGAGTTTTTCTAACGAGTGTATGGTTTTGTCGTTTATTATAATGCTCGCTGTAACAATTATTAACAAACAAGCTGTATAAAACAAAACAAAATGACTAAATGTCATCTTTCGCATAATTTTTTTTTATTGTAGGAAATGATTCTGATTTCTGAACAATAAAGGATTTGTATGTTAATTACCTAAATTTAGAATAACAAGCAGGTACATTATTATTGCGCATTCAATTATTGTTTGTTTGCAGTTTATTATGATAATAAGGTTATAATACGAAACATTTTAGTAGTGATTAGAATCTAACTCAAATTGTTCGACGTAGAGTCTATTAATAGACGTAAAGATAGACATAAGTAATCGTCTTTATAGGGTTTTGGAATAAAAAAAGGGATTTTATTACTGGTTTGGATATCATCCCCTACCCGGGTAATGAAGATGAACGTTAATGTACGGGGAATCCGATCCGGTTTTGACTGGTGCATGCTAATTTTACTTTCAAAAATAGCATTCTATTTTAATTTTATTCAGTATCAGTGCAACATAATGTGAATTTATGTAGACCTATTGTTATAGCTTCGAACACAGGTCGTCTCGGCTGCCCGCCGGACAGGTCGCAGCCGATAGCCCAGTTTGCGCGCACAATTGTCGCTTCTGCGCCCGCGCACCTTTGTGCGACGCGGCCTTAATTGCGAACGGAATAAATTAAAACCAGAATGCTATCGCGGTAGTAGGGGAGCTACGAAACTAAAACAGTCCTTTGGAGGTTTTAAATATTTCTTTTACATTTGAGTCTCTCATTTTGCAGATAAAAAAAATACTCAAAGAGAGTTGCTAAATGTAGAGAGATATACTTTTTTGTACTTATTTCTGGTTTAAATGACTGTTCGTAATCACAATAGTTATTGCGCTATAAGCAATGCCTGTAGTATAGGCGAGTAAACATCGAAAATTCTTCTTGTAGAAAACTATTATTAAGTCTACAGATTGTACATTATCTGTAAACATTTAATTTGTTAGTGTTGTTATGTGCAATTAAGAGATCAATCGATCAATTTTTAACTCAAAGTGTAATTTTCTATATGATAAGAAAAGCTGCATTCTTCACAGTTGCAGCTTAGAACTGAAGTTAATCAGTTAAGTTTTTATTCTGTATGTAGTGAATTACATACCCTCTAAATGATGATGATGATGGTTGTCTGGAAGAGATCGCTTATAGCGATAAGACCGCCTAAATTGTACATTTCCTTTAAACAAATTTGTAAATTCACTAATTTTGTGTGCAATAAAGAGTTATCTATCTATCTATCTATCTATGATGAATGAGAAATCAAAAATTGCGCACGGGCGGGACTCGAACCAGCATCTTTCCGGCTAGCCGGGCCAAATGGTCATCCAATTAAGCTACCGTGCTGTCGGTCCGACCCTGCGAAATTAAGTTTTAGATAGTCCAACACTTAGTTATCACATCTGTTATTGAACAAAAGTCGTGTTATTATAAAACCAGATCCATTTAATTATTTCTCCGTTATATCGTTCTGATTAATCTTCCTGGATCCATGTCGCAGGTTGCGCACCGGCAATAGTTATTACTTGTTATTCTGGTTGTTTGTTAATAGAAATGCGTGTAAATACCGTCCGGGGTTATGAAACGGCCTTATTATATGGAGCTGCGGAATGTATTTGTATTGTGATACTAAATAGGTATTATGGTGTCACTATACCGTGGGGATTTGACCTCTGGTTTCTGTGTAAGCAAAATTTAATAAGATTATAAGCTCTGTGACAATAAATTTTAAGGAAATTTTGTCGTAAGCAGCAGCCACCATGGTCACAATGGCCAAGCTTTTTTTATGTTCTCAAAAGACACTTTCATCAATTCATAACGCATATTATTATACACTTACCCAGTTGAAAGCTAAACATAAACAGTGTGATGTGACATATTATATGACAGACAGACAACATTTGGTTTTTATAAGGATCTCGCACCTCATTCAGATGAAATGCGGAAAACTGAAACTATACACGGATTTGCTTTCGATGTATGAAAGGAGAATGTCAAAAATAGTTAACAACTTATTCAGGTAAATTCTATCATACTCATTTTTGTTTAATGACTAAAGAACGCCAATTATAGGTATCAACTTAAGAAGGCTCCTATCTACCATGTTCTACTTCACATAATACTTCTACTAACTACGTACAGTTCAAGCAACGATGTTGGTATCTAAATTGAAACACGAGTAACAAGGTCGCCTTCGGACAAATTATGTCGCCCATAGAATACCAAGTGACCTTACTCTGATTTAAACTGAATTATTACAAGGAAGGCGTATCAAGGCTCTGTTAACTTTGATATAATAATTAATTGATTATTTATACAAGTGCGCAGATGTTATAACAAAAAGTTCAAATAATTATCCATGTGAGCTTGATTAGGTTGTGTATGATATTTTTTTTATAAAATCAATGGGGTAGTTGGAAGCGAGCATTGGTCCCTAACCATGCTCGTTTCATTCGCCATGTTTGCTGAATTTCTAACATACTACCACCATATTGCTACTTATATCCATCTATAGTACCCTAGTAGTAGTAGCAGTATCGGTAGCATGTTAGAAATTAATACATAATAGTACTTAATAAAAAATGACAAAAACTATTAATGACTATTCTTGCATAGCTTAAAATTTGAGATCATCTTTTCTTACAGAAAAATATTAACTTCGTTCTAAGAACTTCTAATAATAAACGTGAATCTAAACTACAAAGCTCCTAAAGGTATTCTAATAAACAAATGGCGGTAGATGCACACTTACTAGGAACCTAATAAACCACAATAGTTGTCAACAATAGAACGAATTGTCTCAAAAAAGGTTTAAGTACATACAATAAAAAAATACTCAAAAGACCCAAAGTGCCCTGTATAGCCGATAATCAATCTAGTTATACATCTAATTAGGTGCAAATTACAATACAAATAGACAAGTCACGATTCCGAACTAGAAGATACAAAGTGACGTAACTCAAGTTACATGGTTTTTCCAATAAAATCTTTAGTACTGCCGCAAAGGATTGCTTTTTGGTGGGACATAAAAATAAGATGAATTGAGTTATTTCGTTTCATACGTTTCATCGCATTCGTCTTGAATGTGAATTCTCGTGTCTGTCAAAAGCGTCCTTAATGAAACGTAACAGTATTGGATTTTCTTTGTACCTAAACTCACATACGACCTTTTGGACGGGGTTATAGGTTGACAATGTCTTTGCGCTTACGGCAAGGTGACACGAGATGTTAACTATTGTGTTAGTGCTAAACACCCATGACCTTACGACGAACAAAGTTCACTTAAGTGCAGAAGGCATGATCTTCTCATAAACCAACAAACATGCACATATTAAGCGAGGTGTGTTAAAAAGAGAAACATGATATGTGACTTTAGTGACTTACTGACAGTGTTTACTTATTTTAAGATTGTTCTTTGGATTTTAAACAATGGGACCTTCTTCGTAATGAAATTTAAGACAAGTTTAATTCAGCACATTTACGGCCTGTTTAACTATGTCCTAGTTGTGGATAGCGTTAACTGTCCAATGCTTCATACGAAATGACGTTCCATATTTGAATTACTCGTTTGTTTTTGTTTATTTGTCGATGGTGAAACAGGCCCTTAAATTAAATTCCACGGTATTTTGTAGATAACGTCATGATAGTCCACAAGCCTAATAAACTTAGTTCCTATCCATAAAATTATGTAAGGTCTGATTTTTTTACCTGATCATTTTATTATTCTAGACTCTTATTAGTTTTACTAGTATCAAATTATAAATTAATGATCCAATAGAAGAGTATTTAAAAGGCTTAGTGTGACCCAGAAGACATTCTTTCAAGTTTCAGGATCGGCTGAAAATTTACACCCAACTGCAAATTGTTTTCAATTGCATTAAACAAAGGTCGCATATCGTAGTCACAACAAGAAATAAACACCAACAAATCACCATTCTTTATTTTGATCGCGAGAACAATAAGCAAAGCGGCTCGGAGATAATACATTTTCTTGTACAACCCTAAAAGAAGTACAAAACTGATAAGTTGCGGGGGCAACAGGTAGGCGGCACACATGCGCAATTGACATGTGACCGCATGTAAATACGGCTAACCACAAAAGGGATCAGCGTGGTAACGTAACACATACATGCGAAGCGTAATAAATCTGCTCGTAGCGAACGAAATAGTGCACGCACACAGCCGTCGGTTCACCTGAGTAACCTCCACACTAGGTTGGTCTTGAGTTCATTTGACACCACACTGTTGCGTTTTCACCTGTCGAGCAGTGCGCGTGTAGTGGTGAGTCAGTGTTTCAGTCGGGCCGACTGTATGCGGCGCTGAGGTCGTATCCGCCTGGTGGCTCCATACCAACCCACGTGTGCGTAGAATGCAAATTGCGTACTGATAACTACGACTTTTGACTGCCGATAACGAAACCTCATTGTTGGAAAATATATTTTTCTTTTTCCCCCATGACTCTGCGACTGTGAGTGGACAGTGTTCGAAGTGATAAGTGACTGAGGATATTTTTTTCGTTGTTGTTGTTTTTTACAAGCCGCCAAACTGAGGAATATATCGGCAGCCGAACAATTCATTTGGAAATACGTGAAAGGTAGGTTTTTCTTTTGCGTTTAGCTCTTTTGATATACTTATTTTTTTTGGCTGTGCAAAGATAACAAAAAAAAACTAATGTTGCTAAAATATTAGCAAAATACGTTTATCTTTTGTTTTTAGTGTGTGGAAAATTTTATTTACGATTGTTTAGTGGAAAGGAACAAACGAATTTAAACAAAGAACCTCAATTGAATGAAAATGTTAAAGAATTAAAGTAAATCGACGTAAACATGTAATGTGGTACCTATTTAGTTCACATTTCGGTCCAAGGTCAAGTCGTGCTAATTGGGTTTTTAAATAATAAATCATATTATACCTATTAAACTACCATGTTTTGCTTATCCCAAAATCGTGGTTGTGGTTTGGTTCTACTTTATTGGTCTAATCTACTGAGTCAATATAATTTATTATGTGACTGAGTAAAACCCATTAATTTTCTAAAATCCTTAGAATAAGTATAAGCAAATGAAAGTCACGAAGCTGAAACTGTTTTCCATACATTGTAAAAATGTGTGAAAATAAAAAATAGCATGTTTTCTATATACAGTTTTTTTAAAACCTGCTGTTACACACAGCGAATTTTACATGTGTTGTGTTTAACTAATTAGTTACATTGACACGTCGGCATTGCAATATCGTCAGCAAAGTTAAAATATAAAGAACTTGGTATACCATGAATTTTAATGTTCGTTTGACTCTTTTTCACCCAAGCTGCTTTACGTCCTTTTTCACATCGTGATCCAACTTTTTCACGTAATCCTCGTTCATAATTTTATGGCCATATGTACGGAACCTACATCCCAACTTCTGACATGTCTATCAGTCTGTCAGTTACATCGTTACATCACAATGATCGATACAATTGTAATTGTTGTAATTACATGTAATAGAATCGTGACGTCCGCGTGTGAAGTGAACCGCTAAGTGGCCGGGTCGCTAATAACGACCAATCAATGTGTCGGAAAACCGTATGTCACCTATGTCACGTAATGGGCGATGTCAATTTTCCTATATCTTTTTATTAAATTACAATAATAACCAGTTCTCGGTAGGGCTTCGTTTTGAGCCGATTGATTATAATAATGCTGCAATATTTAGATTATTTGAGAGTGAATAAAAGCACTCGAAAAATGTTAAAAACAAGCTTCATCAGTATTGTTTTAAATGGTCGACTCAAAAAATAAATAAAAAAATTGTACTTGACTCCCTGTCTCTAATCACTGACAAAATAAAATAAATACATATATGGTACCCTAGAAATTATCATTAGTTAGTATTAAAGTATTAGACATGTTGCCACTGTTCATAGATACACATTAAAGACTGTAGTACTCTTGTATTTCAAATTCCAGGCCCAGATTCTCATGACAATCGAACTTAGTGGTAATTCGATTACGAGTTTCACTGGTTTACAAAAAAAAAACAAGAAATATATCCATAGTACACGTAAAAACTAACGCACACGAGAAATGTAAGTGCATAGAAATCGTAAGTCTTATAAAGAAACTGTTTTTATAAAGAAAATTCGATCAGTGACCTTTTATTGTCACCCTGGATGGATAGTGAAATTCTATTAGTATATTGATATCTAAATCTATTAATCAGTCAGGTATCAAACGAATGCCGAGAGTCGCATAACAATGGAATTTTTATTGTGTCTCGTTTACACATACTTGACGAGTTAAGGTAGTTAAAAACAAAGGACAATTCAAGGTGTGTAGTACTTTTAGCTCTTAAATGCCAAGTAAGTAGATATCTGTTTGAAGTTTACATTGAAATATTACAATATGTAATCCATCACATCAACCTACGTAAGACTTACACTGTTCCGTCACCGCTATGTCATACATTGTATCAAATGCAGTGTAGTCACCCTTGCATTACAAAAGACACAATCCAAACACAAAGAATGCACTCGGATTGAGATGATATCTGTTGCATCAACAAACGTCTGCCGTGTGTCCAATGCATTTTTGTGTTTGTATGCATTGTTTTTGATCTGCCAAAACACGATAAACAGACAACAGCGTTGTTTAACTATGAATCTCTTTACCACCGGCCCTTGCTTTTGAAAGTTTGATGTCTTGTAGTTCATTTCAAGTTGATTGAACAAAATGTAAAATTTTTTTTTGTTAATTTGACCATATCTTAGTGTGGTAGACAAGACAGGCAATAATCTGTAGCTCGGTATTATGTCGATTATTGTGTTGTATCCCTTTTTTACTCATATCAAGTGTGTGTATACAACACTTTCCGTCCTACACATAACGCTATGACCCTTTACCGATCGACTCATTATGATTCCCATTACATAAACCAGCGTCACTACATGACATCCGACGCATTGTTTGCGCCCGCGCATCTTTAGGGATGATCATCTCATTTTTTGTCAAATATCGATTATATTGATATTACCATTTCCATTTCGAACTGTTTTTGTTTACGATTTTCCTTTGTTGATAAAAGAAGACATTTTTTTCTGTCGCTAGGTGATTCGTGACTACAAGTATTTGATCTTATGTCCTGTAATTTGAGTCACCCGTAGTGAATTAAGCAGTTTTTTTGTACAATGTTGCGTTTGCGTTTTAAACACTTTGAAAATAATTTGTCACTTTTTGTTACTTATTCAATCACTATTAGACTTGACGGGTCTAAACGCGAATAAAAACTTATGAGTTGCTATTACTTGCATGGCAATTACTATTAGACCCGTCATATCTAATAGTAATTGCAATGCAACGCGAAAGTTTAAAATCCTATACTTATTCAATCAGTATTTAGGCTTGTGTTGTAGAGGCAGTAATTTGCTTGCTATGATATTTAAGTAAGAATCACTGCTTTCAGTAAAAACAATATTTATTGCGTACGAGACGACCGTTCTTATAAAATAGCACATGTCAAGAGAACAAAACCACAGATAAAACAAAATAAGAGGTTTTGTCTTGTTGGAGTTGCCAACAGCTTGGAATATTTGGTTTGTTATACCAAGGCAAAACTCTTATAATAATAGTGTCAGTATTACGATATGCCTGTAGTTTTATAATAAAACATACGTTTAATTGTGATAATGTCCCATCCCTAAGCAAGGGAGCTTAGCACTCCCGCGCGGTCGCTTCCTGGCCAAACCGTGACTGCCACTACGGCAAGATCATACAATATGTATGATTTGTTGTATGACGACCTATGTAGCGTCATTATTGCTTGGAGATAAGTGACGGGGTGGTGTGTTGCATAAATAAACTAAATACTAAATTTTATTTTAATAAAAAAAACTATTGCACATATTTAGTGTACAAAGGTGGACATAATGCTAAAAGCATTCTCTGCCAGCTTTGATTAAAGTAAAATAGCGGTCTACAACCCAAATTTTTAGGTCATGCAGAAAGAGTTTCCAATATATACCTATGTATATCCTCTAATGATGTATTGGTAGACGTAAAAAAAATTGTCGTCATATTTGTAAGATAACTCTTTAATGTCCATAATTTACGAAGGTAAGTGTTAAAATCTTCTCTAGTTATTTGTATTTCTATCAATGTTATCAAAATCAAAATGAGTCGATATAGCATCACATTTATAAGGGCATATTGTGATTGATTGAAAAAAATTATTAGGTACACCATCAAAATCAGCCCTTGATGTTTTTGTACTGATTTCCTGGGTATGAAAACTGTTTTAATTATTGCAACAAAATCCACAGCTCTCAAAAATAGTCTTATATGCTTATACTAATCATACAGCCAACATTGGTTTTACATTTTATAAAACAAAAACATATAAGACGTGTGAGTGTGACTGTGAAATATGTGTGTAAGGTGAAATAGATATATTATGGAGTGAAAATGTTTGTTATATGATCCACGGTAAACAATGGAATTTAGGGCATAAAGCGTTTTCCAATTCGTTGACATAGTTGTAGTGTCGTCATATTGAAAGGTATGGAATAGTGGATTCCATAAAATGTTGACATTTCAATTAAATCGTCAAGATTATTATCAATTTCTCAAACAAACATTTTATCCTTCACTGACCGCTTTATTTGCAATTTGCGTCACAAAAACATAAATATTGATTGCGTTTTCTCAGTACAATACTGTTTTTAATTGACTTACACTTCATTCATTTTATCCTTCAATGACGTGCGTATAACTTCAGACGCGCAATCTTAACACAGCCTCGTTAAAAAATATCAGTTTCCAATAATAAGTACTGCTGCCCCACTTCTAGGTACTTTTACTTGAACTTTTAAATGAAATTGCTCTAGACAAGTTACCGTAACATCACATTTCTATCTCGTAGCGAAGTAATAATCTCTCTTTTTTATTAAATAAAATTTTAAAAATACGAAAACGATTATCCTGTTCCTGGCACAACACAATTTTCGAAAAAATAAAAGTTTTGCTACGATGCCAGTGTCACTTATTGTTCTGTGTCGTTAAAAAAGAACAGCCTTGATGACCCAAACACAACAGCCGTATTTAGCCAGATATTTTTTGCAACCGTCTCAGATTGACAACGCTATCGATCTTGCAGTGTTATGCAGGTGTCTGACGGGTTCAAACCGCGAGGTATCTCGTTTCTGACCGCAGCGCACTGGTGTTACTCGCCCGACACCGGCTGTAAGTAAAGTGAGAATTCCTTCGCTATTAAATAATATTATAATAACCTATGACTTTGAGACTTGGGGAAGCTTACTCGGGCTTGCTTGAAACTTTATAGGGACTCCATTTTTTAGCTCTATTAATCGAAAACGGTGTTTTGTTTTAAAAATGGTCATGAAAAAAATATGTTGTGTACATGTGAAGTTTGTTGATTGACACATTGATAAAATCTTAATTTTTAAGCCCCGACGCAAAAAAAGAGGCGACTTATAAGTTTAACGTGTCTGTCTGTGTATCTTAAGAAAATAAAATAAAATAAAAAATAAATCTGTGGTATCATAGCTCCCAAACGTATGAACCGATTTTCGGTCAGTTTTGTGTCGTGTTCTTAGCCATATTTGTGAAATTCTTTGAGCCGTTTTTATTTGCGTCGTTTTTTTATTTAATGTAATGTATGAGCTGAATATTATTCCTCTGATAAGTAGTTGGGTGCTACCATTGCATGCAATCATTAAGATTTTAGAACAGTATGTACTTATAATAGACTAGTATTACTAGTTCGCCTAATTGATTAATATAAAACACTTTCCGGATTGATTTCGCAAACATTAATTTAAATAAATACCTGACGTTTCGAATGCTTGCAGCATCCGTGGTCAGAACCAAATAGTTCGCCTAATTTGAACTTCAACTCCACTAATTTAATATCGTCTAAAACATGTTCCTATTGAACAATTTACTTGAAACAAAACTTAAAGACAAATCAATTTTTTATTCCTACACATTCCCGGTCGGGTCGTCGGCGCGACCTCGGCTCCGCATCAATACGCTGTGCACGCGCACCGCATCCGCATAACCTCACACGACATCGCCGGTGACGGCTGACCTGCCAGGACTCTCGAACGGTTAATAAAACATTGTGTTTAGTCCTTGCACTTGAAAAGAATGTGATTTATCTTAACTGTGCGAAGCTCATTGATCAGGTCATAGCAACTTGTAAGCTTAAAAGCTTCACTTTGACTCAATTACGGAAAAACCCAAAAGAGGGTTATGTTTCTTGTATAATTTTATTAATGAAAAGATTTTTCTCTTGGTTAGCTATTTATTAAAAAACAGATACTGTACCTACTACGATTCTAGAATAGATCCTGAATATTTTATTGTGAGACTTTGTTATTATCAGCGACAAAAATCTATGGAAATTTCGTGAGAACCTGAAACGTGTTTGTACTATGATTAAAATAGTTATTTAAGTGTTACTTTGCATTTTCTAACACTTTTCATGTTTTTTTAACCCCACCTTTACAGGATTTAATAATTATTATTTTAATATAATAATAATATTTAAATAAGTTCCCATTAGCGTTATTTGTCCAAATGAAAACTATGCTAGTATGTTTTTTTTTTTTTTAATATTGTATGTTTCAGAAAATATAAGAACGTAAACATTCACTTTTTTGACCAAAAAATCTCTTCGGAATTTTGTCCATTTTTAACTAATCAAGCCTTTACACAAAAAATCCAAGACGTACAAGCGTAGTTCAGGATGTATGAAAACGAATGAGACAAAATTAGTCTAATTCCATATAGATTTAAAGCCCGCAAGCATATTTCGACCGTTGGCGTTCGAAATGTATGAAAACTCGCGCTGCGCTACGCCTGCACACGAGCTACGTACGCTACAAAGTGTAAGATCACAAAATCGTAAGAAATATCTTGCCAGGCCAGGCACTGTTACCTCACCCTGTTGTCACGTCCTGTGGTCAACCCTCCATCATCCGCAGCCTCCGTCCGACCTCCGCGCCTCAGACCGGAACGGACAGTAAAAACGTTCGTGATCTCCAATTACCGCCAAGAAGGTGGGCTATTGCGTAACTCGATCGCTTTCCCATTGCAATGGGGTAGTAAAAAACACCACCAATAATTGACATATCATTTATAAATCTACTCTGCTATATATTGAACATAGAATTTTTAAACTATGTTGTTATTGCGTGTTATATTTATGATTCTTCAAGCCTGTAAAAAAGAAATGTTTTACCAATAATTATGAATGAATAAATGAAAGTTTTTATAATACAAGTAATTTTCTTGAACTAAAGTTATATCTTTATCAAATGGTCAACTACCCAAATGAAAGTCACAGAGCCAAAGAACGACATATTTTAAAAGCTCCGAAATAATTTCTAGTAGGTATTTGACTATACTACGATGTCCCGCCATTTTATTTGCAGGCTCTTTGCCTTGCCATGCTACTCCAAGCACGGAATACAATCGTATCTTAATTGCGGTTACATAATAACTTCTCGATCGTTCTTTTATTTTAAAACCGTTTTTTCTGCGCTCACTGTACACCGTACAGACAGCTTCAATGAGGCGTGATTCATAATTTTGAGAACGGACTCGAGAGTGTTCACGATTTTGAAAAGATGGCTTACTATTTATTTGTTTTTCATAAATACTGATTTGTTTATTTGCTTTGAACTTACATAGAAATAATAGCTTTCGATCTTTGCTAAAACGAAAGTAAAATGACGAGTATTATACTAAGAACCACCACTGCTATAATATGCTAACAAAACCGAATGAAGAATTTCAATTGCACCAACTAATTATTACGTAGTACTCGTAAGTACGTGGAACATGAACAATATTTTATGTGATGTTACTGTAAGGTACTTATTAAATTCTCTACATATCAATTCATATGGTGGCCAACATGAATAAAAATTTGGTGTCCAATACGACTATGGGACTGTAAACGAAAATATATGGGACTGTAAATTATGAAAGAATGTACGTATTTTATGTGATTATGAACTTAGTAAGAGGTGTTGATCAAGAAAGACTTATCCTTAGAACCTATATTGTTGTACTGTTGATAGGTTTGTCTGTTGATAGGTGATGTTGTTTTAAAAAATAAATCACCTTATAAATAGCCTGTAGGTACCGTGATTTCGATTAACCCTATTAATGCCGGGGTATTTTTTGCCTCGCGACGCACAGGTGCGGTCACGATTGGGACCTCACGATGTGACAAGTGTTATTGTTCAGTGTAAAAACCAATTTCAAACTATTGTATGCCTTCTTGGTATAAAAAAGTGTTGTCACGTTATCCAGTGAAAGGATGTCTTTGAAGCAATCAGAATGTCAGTTTACTTTCGTTAGTAAATGTAATATTAGACTATACATATAATACTGTCTATATGTTTCCAATGTTACTTTTAGAAAGAAAGAAAAAAAGAAAGAAATATTTATTTGCATTAAACATGGTATACAAAGATGTTAAGTTTTTCACAAAGAATCTCATATTCAGCCAATAAATTATGACATGCAAATTAAATTTATTTGTAACATTCATTTAACAATAAATAAATTGTGAATTAGGTGGTACCTATTGAAAGTTTTGTCTTGTGTAAAAGTGCCTTTTTCCTATGTATGGTATAAAACAGAGGTAGCTTCCAATATGGAGTAAAAATTTCATGAAAATCTTTAGTACATTAACCCAAAATCGAAAAACCAATGTTTTGTACTTAAAATAATAGTAAAAAGACCTACATAAAACGTATTTTTTTTTGTTGTGCGTGTCATTTCCCACCACGATTCCGATTTACCCTTTATAGCGTAGGTTTTTTTGCGTGACATCTAGAGCACAGGTGCAGGTCACGTCCAGACCGTCACGAGCAGGTTGACGTTTTTGTGAGGTGCAGACGTTTTCAGCGATTAGTCGCGCGACAGGTTGAGGTCGCAAGTGTCGTCCGAGTCACGAAATTTGAACAATGCGACGGCTTTTAGTGTATCGTGGGGTCTATTAGGAAATTGAGATGAGTCAGCACTGAAAAAAGCGTGCGATCACACTTTTTAGTTCTTTGATCTTCTTCTTCTTAGTGTGTCGATGGAAGACGAGAAATTACATCGTAATTCAGCCCCTTGTATTGCGGTTCGACTGCATTTCATTAAATCCGCTGGCGTGCAGGTGTTGGGGCACGCCGGGCACGATGTTAAATGTGCCATAGTCTTAATTCTTTGATGACATGGTAGTGGAGCTCAATTGGTTCACTGCATTGCTATTTCATGCTATATGCTTTTTTACTCTCTATGTGACCGAATTTATTCCCCCAAAGTAAAAGCTCGACCCCAACAAAAACAATTGGTAACTAAGTAGCTAGATAACTAGGATTGACCCTGCACGCACTGTTTGCAACAGATTTCAGGCTTCTGAGAGCTTAAATTCAGCTATGTATTCAGGTTTTCAGCCAACTAAAGATATGCTCTCAAAGAGTAAAGTCTTCGTAATTTACGATATCTGTCACACTTGACCGATCCGTTTTTTCCAGTTTCGGAATTTGGATTGCTCTCTGCACTGATTTGATCGAGACTAAAAAACCACCGAGACATACCGCCGGTACCGTTCCGGATCAGTGCGTAAGAATATTATGTTTTATTGCGTGCATTCTTGGGGCTATTCGAAAACTGTGGTTTGAGGTTCAGTCTCACACTTCTACCGGATTTGGAGGGTAACATTCGGTTTTGATGATTCTGAATTCAAAGTGTACTCGTATTAAAATACCTTCCTCTGCGGATCCGATGAATATCTAACATGTTCTTTAGGCAATGACTTAGATAATAGGCTTTTCTCTTTTATCATTACTGCTTAATTTGATACTTAAGCTTTAAGGCTTGTATTATTTATTTTGATCCAATTTGATTTCAGAATCACCTGATTCAATCGACTGATGTCAATGGCGATAATTTAGGTTTTAGAATTTATGCATTTTTTGAAGTAGAAAAAGTAGTACGTTGTTTGTGTTGTGATTTAATATTAACTGTTAATGTGGTTATTAATATTATCGTATAAGTTCGTTTGCTATTAAACACAAACGGGACCGTGAAATGAAATTGGAAGATCGAATTTTAATGCCGGAAATCGTTTGTTAAAAAAATACTTGTTGTTTGACTACGATAAACAAGTAAAACCACTAATTTCATCAATAATGTCATCAAGGTCGTAAAATCCCATCGTACAAGATTACTAGTTTGTAATGTGACACTATGGGCCCCAGTCCTCATGTCTTCCTTGTGATTTCACTTTATTTTTGGTACATTTTGTCAATTTTTCTTTGGACGTGGTCAGAACGAAATTCATACCTATAAGTAAAGAAAAGTTTTGATTTATCATTAGTTGATAAGACTAGTTAAGCTAGTAGAAATAACTGTTAAATTGAACTAACCCAACCAAGTTATAAGTAGTAGCGAAATTGAGATTTCACAAAATGTATAACATGATGGTTTTACAATATTTTTAACACTCACAGTGTCATATTTTGAGATGAAATATGAAACCATATATATATGTTGCATAAACAGACGGGTAGATGGCGCTAACGTCACGCAATGACGTATCAATGAGACCAAGAATTTCGCGCGGTCGGACCGACAGCACGGTAGCTCAATTGGAAGAGCAGTTGGCCCGGATAGCCAGAAAGATGCTGGTTCGAATCCCGCCCGTGCGCAATTTTTGGTTTCATATTTCATCTTTTAAGAATGTATGACATGATTTATGTTTTCACCTTAGGCCTCAAGGAACCCGAAAATGATTTTGTACCGAAATTGATCGGCAAAATCGCTCAGCTAATTAGGGCCAATATTAATAGCTTTTGTTTGTGCAAACAAGGTACGTTTCGCGAGATCACCGCTTACGTATAGAGGTCACGAAAATCGAGCGAAAGTAGCGAACCCTGGTGACTGGCGGAACTGGGCCTGCTCCAGTTGATCGAAGGTCTTATACATCCAAAAATGGATGACAAACATGGCCTGAGGTGAGCGCACGGCGGTGGACTGAGCCAAGTTGCTGACCAAAGTTCGAGCAAAGCAATGTCTACTGACCTTAGTTCTGTGACGTGTGTGATAGCTTTTTGATTACCTATCCAATTTTGTTCATTACGTTTATAAAATCCTGTTTTGATTTAATAACCAATGTAGGTATGATTAGTATTACTAAACTGGTTGATTTTCCAAGAAGAAACCTATACTCTCGTTATGACCTTTTGTTAAATAATGCTTATTTAACTAAAGTTAGGAATTTCAGAAATTCGTCATATTTCGCTAAGTGTAATAAAGCTACAAAGAACTGTAGTAGCCAAGTTAATAATGCCGGGTTTTTTGTATGATACAATACAAGACTTATATAAGCAAGCATTTGCATCTTAAACAAGCGTCAAAACTTGGCACAAATTTCACTAGATGCCAAAAAAGATAAATATTACGTATTGTGGGGCAGGGTTGCGTCACGATTCACTTGGCCCCAAGGTCCGTAACACAATAATTACACTCGTTTAAAATCCACGATCATTTAATATGGAGCAGCGATTAACTGCCGTTGACTCAACTTGTTATCGATTATCGCAATCTGTCTTAGATCGTGATTTTATGATTAATTTAATTATGCACCAATGTACGACAATTATAGTAAAAGGAACTTGGCTATGAAAAACAAATAACATTGGATTTTGTCTAAATTCATGTGGTGCCTTTATGTGCCCTTTTCATATTGTAATATTGTTTAAGTAAGGCTTGTGTTAGTAATTTAATGAACTTAATTTTTCATGATATTGTAGCGTTGATTATGATATATCTTTTGAACTTTTTTTTGTACCTGTGCTTGGGTTACTGTTTTTTTAAGAGAACCACAAAATAAAAGGAAATGTCAACCAAAATTAATGTGACTATTTAAAAAAAAATTGCTTAACAATATCCTGCTTTACTCCTCCGACTTTTAAACCTGTCATATTTTATTGAAATCTTCATAAAATCTTATTGGTATCATTAACCTTGGCACATCCTTTAAAAACATACGACATAATCGAAGTTGTTGTAAATTCGACTTAAATTCCACCTACAAGCTGAGTAATGTTAGGGTATCACATACACATGTCGTCACCAACCTTTCTCCGTCCCAGGGGTCTTTGGCCCGGATCGCATAGTTTTGTGCAATTCGAGCAAACATTATTAGTTAGGTATTCTGGTCAGTTGCATTGCTGACACAGGTCAGACCTAGGGTTGACAACTAACATAACAATAGTTTTTTTTATAAAGACGTTACTCAATAAAAATACACAATACACTCTCTTTTAATGTAATTCTCATGAACAAATACGATATTTTTCGTAGGAGAATAACATCGCAATGAAAAACATTGTTGAATTATCTCTTCTAGAATTAATTCTACCTAGGTCTACCTAGTAATCAAAATGAGTTACGTTACATTAAAATGACTAATCGGCTGTTAAATTTGGTGTCCATCTAGATTCATAAAATAAATACAATATTTAAAAATGTAAGTCGTAAATTCCTTCACTTTAATTAATTGTTGTTTATTTGGAGTTGTTGCAACAAAACGGTCAATGTCAATTTAATGTATCATTTCCTATTGTTTTGTTATTGCCAACCCTCCGACCTCAGTTAGGTGAATGACCCGTGTGGTCCACTCCGTCATGGAATTAAGGTCACCCGCTGATAAATGGATCAGGAAACCCAAATCCAGAATGCAACTGACCGCTATAGTCGTTTGTACAGTCGACAAAACACCATGAATTATGCCATCTTAACCCATAGAAGAAATACTATAATTGCATTTATATATATATATAGCTTGTCAAGCTGCTGTCTGTACGATCAAGGTCTCACGTGCCTAACCACTTGTCAACGAAAACCGCTTGCACACACAAACAAAAAACAGGCAACACTTCAAACAAAAAAAAACGACTCAAGGTGCATGCGATTTGGCGCGAGACCGTACATTTAGACATCAAAGATATAACATGGCAATATTTGCAAGCATTACGATGATAAGAAAAGCTGATAGACTTAAGAAAATGTAAAGTTAATATCCTGATTGTTTAGGAGTCTATTTATAAGGTCCTAATTGTCCTGGTTTAAATAGATGTTGCTTACCTTTACTATTCCATGGCTGTCAGTTACTTTGATGTTGACAGCGCCATAAAGACGCGTTGACATTTTGACCCAGTGTTAATTGTTAATTCTTGATTGCGCAAGTGACCAAAGTGCACACTTTCTTAAATTATTCTAACTTACATAACGTCAATTTAGTAAGCAAGACTGTAAATCTATAATAACTTAACACAAAAGAAATATTTGCATTATATGTAGTATGTCGCGAGCAACCGATAGTTATGGATATTTTTGAAGCTGAGTGTACGTAGTTAATACGTTGAGTAAACACATTCATAAACGGATCAAAGCACACGACCTTACATTGCAATTAACGAAGTTATTGTTTTGCCAATACCATTAATAAAATCAAAATTTCCGAGCCTAATTCTTTATTTCTTGTTACGGGTCAAACTTATTAGTATGCCTGAGCGAGGCCCTGGTGGATTAAGTAGTCATAAAGTGCATTTATCATTTTTGCCTCGTGTTAATTTATGACATTTAAAGAAACCTTCTGGCAAACATTAGAGGCGTGTCATTTTTTTTTCAGTTGTTTGTAACTGTAGTATGTATCCAGACCATACTTTCTCCATATCAAATCATATCAAGATAGATCTAGCAATCATCTCATCTTGCTCATCAAAATTTTTGCCTGCAAACAATACGGTAGGACGAAGATAATGTGACCATTAGGCGCACAATGGTACACATACCCTGCACAATAGAATTGGGCGGCGCAGGCGCAGCGGCCGTGAAATTGCGCCTTTTAAATACTTTCTATTGCCGCGCATGTCACCGATGCGGGAGAGATGTGGTGACATTTTGTTATCTCAACTGAAAATATGTGTGTGCAGCAAAAAAAGAGTTTTGACTTTTTCGCTATTTTGCCCTGCTTGTAAGAGCAAGCAAAAATGGTAGGCACTGACAATCAAGTGCAAAACAAAGGTGTCAAACTTTTGTCAGACATTTGCAAAAAATAAATTAAAAGCAAGATAACGGAATCACTCGGCCCGGTTTCGTGGTCGATATAAAACTTAACTAATAGTTAAAGATGTTACCAGCGGTTGAATATTTACGATTGTGCGTGATTTCATGAAAAAATACCTTAACCAAAGTCATTAAAATTGCCAATCTGACATTTGGTTGAGGTATTTTTTCTTCAAAACGCACGTAATTGTATATATTTAAACGCTGGTAACAACATATAAACATTATCTGAGTTAACTATAGATCACAAATCTGGACCTAAACTTTTATTTAATTTTGGACACTTGCAGGTCATGTATTACTGCTATCTATATATTATGTTTTCATCAGCACGCACTCACCTTTGCATAGCATCAATAATACTCATAAAACTGCTTTATACGCTTGGCATTTTTATTATGTTTTGAATAAAACACCTGCATACTCCAATTCTTTTGAACTCCTTTCATTTGATCTTGACACCATCTTCAGTGTTTGTGCAACTAGTGTTTATACATCCTTAACTTAATCCTAACACCATATCGCATCTACGTCAGCCCGATGGCACTCAAACCCGCCTGGTCGCTTCGTTAACTGTCAGCCAATCCCGATTACGTCAATTAGAACCATTGTCGCATGGCTACCCTCATAAATAGTGCGCCGTCAATCCGCCGCAATCCAGTTCGCACCGGTTTCGCAAGCATTAACGATATCGACACTACGGTGACAGGGCATGCCCTTAAGTACGCTCCTGTCTTATTTTAACCGCATATGTAGGGTAATAGTGTGGGAAATAGTTACTGGATGATATTATTAAGCCGCATAAGGCAGCAGGATATTTTCGTAGGCTTAGTCCTGTCAATGTAACTGCTAAACAATTGAGCGGGCTAGCCGAATGAAATGTTGCCTGAAGCCGACCTAGAGTTCGTGTAAGCATTTGAATCTATTCTCGTATGATATTTTTTAATAAATTGGTTATTTGCTAACCCACTAACTAACTCAGTACTTGACACACTCAATATTTGAACAGCGCTTGGAAAATCCCTAAGTTTTATATAGGTGTATTATCCTAATAGCCATTTATTAATTTTTCACAAAAGAATGCTCATACTCGTAGTTCAAAAATGCGACATTAACAACGAATAAGATTGCAAAGAAGTCAGATATTTACGTCATCGTTCAAAATTGGTGTCACCAATGATGAAATGAAATGAAATTATGCCACATGATAACGCTTATCAACGTCACTTACACATGGTAGAGCGTCCAAATCTGCTCTGTGAAATTAACCTATTTTTATTGTACTATTAATTTAATCGTGCAACGAAAGTAAAAACGATAACAGTATGCAATCGTTAAGTCCTAGTGCTAATTAATGGCATTCGTGATATTCTGAAAATAAATACTGATAACAGATCATTGACCCCTCACCCCACTTAATTGTACTGATACATACATTTTCCCTGGTTTTTACTATGCTGCAGCAAACTGGTGTAATCAGTGATTCATTGGCTAGATAATATTGTATGATAAAATGATTCCTCATTTTAGGAATATAGGTATAAGTTTGGTTTTGCTTGTAGTTTAACTAGAGATGAAATAGTTTGATATTTGGAGTTGTACAACGATTTTCAGAGACTGCGAAAAAAATCCGTGAATTCTCTCGGATATGTTACTTCAGTATGTATATCTTTAAAACCCACTGCAATACTCTGCATATGAAAGTCTTGTAATCTCGATAGGATAACGAGTCCACTTGATGATCTGCTCTTCTCTATAAGCTTTATGGTTTTAAGTTTGTTAGTTATTAAGGAAGTTGAATACGTAGAAACAGTATTTCGTATTCAAACATTCAGGAGGAAGTTGAATTGCATCATAATTACCTTCCTAACTGGAATGCATTTGAGCCCTCATTAGGTAAAATGCGAAAATTTTTAGTAGTGACATAAAAATTGATTGCTCTCTAATATAGAGGCGAAGCCGGCGATTATCCGCAGATATATCTCGGTTCAGTAATGAATTTGTTTAAACATAATTTGTTTTGCGGAAGCTGTTAGGGGCAGGATGCATAAACTTCGACCATGGCTCGCTGTGGAGTTGGCGGTCAAAACAAAACGGTTGCGTCCGGCTTACAGTGAGATGTTAAGTGTGTAGACAAGTCTGGTAGGAGTAAAACCAAAACATAGATAGACTTTTGTTAATATTGTCATAACTGTTCATGACCATAATAGCGGTGTTAGATTTCTATCAGATACCCGATAGCCGAATCTGGCCCCGAAACAAATGATTGTTGATAAACAACAACATGAGGGATTCATACCCGCAACAAAGATGATAGAATTGCCTTTTTTAATAACTAGATTAGTCCGTCATAATTAAGATTCATTAATGACATAGCAAAGTTTATCGCTTAACGTTGTTTAGAATAAGCAAATAAATACACACTTGGCAAAAGACATTGCAAAAGATATATGTAATTTGTGTTGACAGTTAATAGTGTGTGAATTCGAAAACTACATAACGGTAACGTATTTTTATAAATATATATCGTATCTTGTTAGGCAGGTAATCGTTGGTACAAACTCAATTTACATATATTTTCAGCAAGGTGATATCCTTTGCCCTTTCCCGACACACAAGTACACAGTATTTTTCTCAGTCAACGCCATTCTTATTACTTACTCTAGACAAAAACTGTGAAGTGAAAACACATTCCTTGACGGTGCTGCGCGTGACCAGCATACGAACACCGCTTGAATAGGTAACCTTAGCGGACATTAGCGTTGAATAGAACTGTTCACGCTGAGATTTTTTAGATTTTGCGTGAATTTACGTCACGAGATTTAAGCGTTGGTTTATTTGTGGTGTGGAGGACGCACGTGGAGAAGACGGTATCATACCTCTTGTGTAATACAAGAGG
Source organism: Pyrausta aurata (assembly GCA_963584085.1). NCBI lineage: Eukaryota > Metazoa > Arthropoda > Insecta > Lepidoptera > Crambidae > Pyrausta > Pyrausta aurata. The sequence goes on from OY757264.1 coordinate 3,489,751, forward strand.
TATGATACATAGTTTTAAGATTATAATGACAGGTATTTTAATTATCCTGGTTGTAACTGCAACTGTTGCCGCTTTTACGACGAAGCGCATGCGACAAGCGATCCTTCATCGTCCTGCCTACATATATTGGCTTGCAGGAACTTTAGTAGGTATACCCGATGAGTGATCTGTCACCCGTCATGAGAGTTTCGCATACCCTTAATTGCCGTCCCCAGGAAGTAGGTATTTACTCCATTTTATCTGTGTTTCTAACAGTTTACGAATCTATTATTTTCAAAGTCAGAGTGAGCAGGTTTCTTCTGGGTGAACTCGCTTCATTGTCATCCCTGTCTTGGCTACGTCTGGTCTATAGACAAGAGCGAAGCTCTTTCTTATAAAAAAAATATTGGAATATTCATGCAGCTTTTTAACTTAGTTTTCTGAACAATAGGCTAACACAGCAGTTAGGCAAAACTTGCATGTACATTTTAAAAGTGGCTAAATGACACCATTGCAACGACATAAATTTTATGTGCACGAATCAAAGTCACGCGTACACTTGCGGACAAAGATACGGCACGCACTATGTAACAAAACTTGAGTTTCTAATATATTTTACAATTGTTATTTTTATGATTATTCTCTTTTTTTTAGGTCTTTATGGGTGTTAAAAAAAATCATCATTGTTTAAATCTAAAAAATCTACTCTAGATTAGATACTTCTATCATATAAAAGCTTGCAAATAACTTAAAAATCTTTCAGTGAGAAACGAGGCAGTTTTATTAGAGTAGAAAAAAACCTGAATGAACCGTCAATCTCTCATATCTTTTTATAATGCATTAGTAAGAAGGATCAGTTCAGAGCGCAAACTTGTTTACAGCATGAGTTATTTTGAAGACACGTCAATAAAACTAAACGAGTTTGGTAATCATTTTAATATACGGAAAATTGAATGTAGAGCGCATCGGCGAGAGAGTTTTAATGGGACCAGTTTTCAGCGCAGTGTGTATACTTCCATGGACAACGTAATATTTATACAATTTATAGTTATGTAACAGTTCATTTACATCTGACAATGCATTGTGATCCACGAATTGGCTGCGTCGAATCAATACCAATTGTATAATTTGATGATGATAAAATTTAAGAGCTAGGATCTTGTCTTGCTCCCCATTAATAAGGGTGGTTTCCATTTTGCCTTCCACTGTACCTAATTGTATAGTTAATTAAGAATTTTTGGTATCACATGTGTTGTCAGTGTAAGTAGAGTATTAACAGTTAAGTTACATAAAATATCATATGATTGACACAAAGTAGCATTAACAAATATTTTTTTGTTCTCCAACAGTGGCTGCTTCGTTAACAGGCTATCAAGTGACATACACACAAAAACTCACTTAATTTGCCACCAAGTGTACATAGAGAGTTAATGATTGGAACAGTTGCACACGTAGCGCGTGACAAATGACTGCACCTTTGTGTTTTGACATTGACCTGTGACCTCAAGGTCAGCCGCTATTATATCATTAGACCTCTCGCACTGACGCGTACGGGTTAATACTAAAACTTGTCGTCATATATTTGTATTATAGGCATATAAACGTATCAGTCAGCTCAAGAGGCAAGTGACAGGGCACACAGCGCGAAGAATTGGCTGATGGGCTTGAAAATTTATATATTGGAGACCCTTCAACCAAAGGCGCAGCATAGGACGTCCATCGACAAGATCGCAAAGACCGCAGGATCATCTGCATACAGGCCACTTGCAACCGGTCGCTATGGAAAACAGATGAAAACCTTTGTTCACTAGTGGACGTCCTTAGGCTAATAATGTAATAATGATGATGTTGTCATAAGTGTGATTAACATTCTCACTGACAGCCCTAAGTAGTGACCTAAGTGACACCAATGACCTTAGCTCAAGTTAGAAGTTCAAATTACATGCCTAGTGTTTTTATGATATCTGTACATGTAGGTTCGGAGGTGTTTGTTTGATGCGGTGCAAACATGGTCGTGCAAATAAATTAATGACGTTATGCTATGCAAGTTGTTAAGACTTTTTAATTATTTGAAGTTTGGTATTTATGACCACTTTTAGTTAAGTAAATGAAACAGGGAGGAAAACTGAAATTAACCAGTAATTTTTATTTCGATATGTGAAAACAACGGCTTACTAGGACAAGAAAAACCACAGCTGCAAACTCACAGAGTATCAAGCTTAACATAAATATTTGGTCTGTGTTTAGACGCCAACAAAAGCTTTTTAAATTAGGGTGCTTAATAAAAAGCTGCCGAAAATAAGTTAAGAGTGTTCGCAGCAATTTTCGCTCGCTTGTTTTTATTTATTATTCTACCTACTGTGTTTATTCTATACCCAAGTTTTCACTTCGTAGCAATAAAAAACAGCGTCCATCTTAACCTCACGCACGACCTGACCCCTCTTTATTGCTTGCCTCTCTTCTTGTACAACATGTATTGTGTTACACAAAACGTCGGGGCCTGCCAATTCGCGTCGCAAGTGACACTGTTACACATACAAAGTTGCATCATCTTGTTACACTTGACTGACTTGACCGAGCTAGTGTCCTGTTGGGTAAGACCAAGTGAGATTTCGAATTTGAAGTGCCTATCTTTGCTTTTGTATGCATGGAAAACGAAAAAGCTCATTGGTGCCCTGAGTAGGATGTCAACCGACAAGATGGACAGACAACCATGTAAAGATCGCAGGATCTCACTGGATGCAGACCGCTCACAACAGGTCGCTGTGGAAAGCCGTTGGGGAGGCCTATGTTTAACAGTGGACGTCCGTTGGCTGATAGTGATGATGATGATGGCCCTGAAATGTCTTACATATACGACGTTATTTACAGTGAAAAGCCAATAAAAAATTGTAGAGGTTACAGCTAAAAGCAAAACCTCTACGTCTCTCTAAGAAAACACGTATCCTTTCAATACTTTATTGCAATACCAAAAGACAACTACATATTTTAAATAATAGAATGTAATATTCACAATAAATTTAAATTATATTACAATTTTTTTTTCTTCATAAAACTTAGCTGTTCTTTCTTTTCACGTTCCTCAAAGCGTACAGCCTAGAAGGCTGTTCATCCGAGCTATATTTGTCTTGTATCTTAAGTTAATTATAAACTTTACCATATAAAGTATGTAGATATCCGACTGTTTTTCTCAAAACCGCTGTCATTCGTGCCTCGTTCCACAAACCGATCGGTTCAGGTGTTACAATAGCCGTTGTTATGACACGTCCCAGCTTTATATTCCGACCTTGCTCTCCTCGTGAAGGCTGCTCATCAGAACTAATATTTGTCTTGTGTTCGTGGCTATTGTTAACAACATGTTATTACGCTTAATGCGTGGTCTTGATACGTGTAGCAGGTGATTGACTGATGTGTCATTTATGTATTCTGACGTCAGTAGAATAGCTGAATATCTTTTTTATATTTTCAAGATTGAATAATTTTGAAAAAAAAAAACGGTGATTTACAATTATGAACGTCCGTTGAAATCAAACCCGTTATAAATTACAGATTTTTTCCAATCATCTTAGAAAATCAAGGAAATTCTAAAAAGTCTCGGAAAAAAACGAAAAACGAATGCTGATATCGGCTATTTTCTCGAGTTATAACTTAACCATGGGAAAAATAGAGAAACACTAATAAATACATATTTTACTGTTTCAAATTAAGTGTTATCCGCAGATTGCAATTGCAATCGCAGTGCCATTACGATTCTTTTGTCAAATGACACCATTGTGATAATTGACATAGCTGACACGGAGGCCAACGGCTGTCCTAGCGACCTCTCGCAAAACTAATTATACAGATATTGTTCTAAATAATTGTTTTTTTTTCTACTACGTTCCTTTATATTGCTTGACAAGGTATTGTGTGCGATGTTATTTATTTATGCAAATAGGCTTAAAACATGCCTGAAACTCTAAAAAATAGTTTAAAAAAATATACTTAAGTATATTATGTACAAAAAAAAAGGTATAGTATGTACACGGTTAACCGATTAGTGTATTCAAGTTATTATGATTACGGTCAAAGTTACATAATTATTTTAAAACATTTGGCAAAACTATTTTTATCGTGAGCTTGTTTTCAAACAAAAGAACATCGGTTTAAAACGGAATCAATCGTTCTAAAAAGAGTTTTCCGATTTCCACGTGACCTCCAGTAAAAACAGCTCGCTTATCACATGACCTCTTTACAACCTTTCTGCGCCGGCGCATAACGTCGTATATGGCAGATGTGTTTGAAAAATTGAAACTAAAGTTCACAGGCCGAAGGTGACTTTTCCTTTGCGGCACGACGGCATTGTTTTTCCGTTGTTATCGTTGTTTCATGTTTTAGGCATTTGGTTCATACGCAAGTGAGCGATGCTGATCGTATGCATATATGTACTAGCCATTTAAGTTTAATGCGTTTCGTAATGTATATGACAGACTAAACTAGTTGATGGTTTTAATTTCCTTTTCAATGAGTGAAAACAAAATTTGATGCAAAATTCACAAATCTCATTTTGATGGCAATTATCAAAAGGTTTTAATATCTAGAATTTATTTAGTACAAAAACTATGGTCGAATTGACACAATAAAATCAATTTATTCAATATTCTAAATCAACATATCTATAACACCCGCCTACACATTTTATAAATATACCGTTTATTGAAACAAAATACATATCTTGAAAGTCAATCGTCCAATAACTGATCATCTCCATCATTATGTAAATATCTTAATTTTTCATTTGATCAATACTTGTATGATGTAATTTTGAGTCTAGATATCTAAATGTGAAATGGGACATGTCAGAATGAATTTAGATTAGAATATTAGCATTGTTTATCGCTTCTCTTCATAGGTAAGGTGTAAAGTGTTTTCTCTGGTCCAAGTTAAAGACTACAAAATAATTTTCAGGAATTATTCGCGCGAATGACTTGACATGCTCATATTTCGTGTAGTTTTAAAAAAGAAATAACTTTTTTTAATCACTGCCGTGTGGATTTAAAACTAATTTCTTTTCAAAAATCTTACAATAATCAAAGATAACCACACGCCATGTCCATACGAGTGAGTAAAAAAATAGGCCCATAAGCTGTTTTTCTACCTAAAAAAAAGTTGGTAAATACTCGTATAACTTTGCAGTTTTTCCTTTTACAAATGACAGAGAATTCAAAGAGCGTTATTTAATACTAGCTTTTGCCCGCGACTTCGTCCGCGTGGAAAAGTGACTTCTTTCTCCCGTTTTTTACACATTTACCACTATATCTTTGCTCCTATTGGTCGTAGCGTGATGTTATATAGCCTATAGCCTTCCTCGATAACTGGACTATCCAACACAAAAAGAATTATTCAATTCGAACCAGTAGTTTCGGAGATTAGCGCGTTCAAACAAACGAACAAACAAACAAACAAACAAACAAACTCTTCAGCTATATAATATTAGTATAGATAATCAGCCACAATATCAGCTGATTGTATGGTTAATGACAATAACAATTTCGCTCTTAAAACCAAGACACTGGCCACTGGCTCAATTTTTTTACTTAACCGCTTATGCCTTACGGCAGGGCTGGGCACGAGCCACGCGTGGGGCCACGGCGTGGGCGTCCGAATAAACATGTCCGCCTGTCCGGTAACGAGGCTCGCTCGTAAACGCTGTCTTCGGGGAAGCAGCAGGTTCAATGGCTTCATTGTTTGCGAGGATGTTCTAGGCACACATTAAAACTATATTAGCTGGCTGGTTAAAAAAGAGGTTAAGGAGAAGAAGCTGGTTGGATTAGTCTTTAAAAAAAATACGAAAAAAGAAAGACAACAAAATTGAAGAAACGAAGCTACTGGCTGATTTTCCGTTTCAAAAACCGGAGCGTTTTCAATCAACAGGTTTAATATTTCATTGTTTGTGAAGAGCAATTTTTGATGATGACAACGCTTACGACTGCTGCTGACCATTCAAGCATAAGTAACCGCTTGGTATATTTCTTCTAATTCTGTTCTTTAATGTTGTTCGTAGTAATTGTGATTTAAATAACCGATAACGGCTTTTAAATTGTGAGCTGTGAATCTGACACATAACGCGTTATCCAACACTTTGGCTGTATTTACTTTTGTTGTTTGTTGTTTTTGACTTTACGAGTTACTTTTTAACGGACACCTAAAAGAGTTGAAATCCTTGCCTCATCTTTGTTTTGTCTAAAAATATGCCTATTCTATAAGTAGGTACGAGTAGCACTATACAACTTAAAAATGTCCCGCTTACATTTTTTTTATCCAAGACACTGACAAACACTTTTTAGTGAAATATGCACTGGTTTAATTAGCGAAACTCCACAATAGAATAAGTAAACGTACTCTAGTACTACACAAATAAAGCATTATCTTCTAAATGGCAGTAAATAACTAAAATGCAAATATTGACCCAACTAACTCCACTCGAAAAGGTGACCTCTGCAATTTGACCGATTATCTCTGATAGCACTACAGTCAGCTGGAGAAACAGCTGTCCAGTTGTTTTCTATGTAAAATGATTCATACGAAATCGTACAATGTAAAATGATTTTCAAAATATGACACATGTTTTTGTCATTGACTGTAGGTAGACCTTTTAGGAATGACAGACCTATGAAAGAATGTTTTAACACTCACAGTGTCATATTTGTATTCTTAAAAGATAAAACAAGAAACCAAAATTGCGTACGGGCGGGACTCGAACCGACAGCACGGTAGCTTGATTGGAAAGAGTGTTGCCACCCACCCGTGCGTAATTTTTGGTTTATTTTTTCATTTTTAAGAATGACAGACCTGTGCTAAATACTAATCAATAAAATTTCTAGGCATATTTATTTTAGTTTTGACTATATCCCAGATTTCGTTCCGCTCATTGTTTAAACTTGGCTTTTTTAAGCGCAGTACTATTTTTTATTGCTTAATTTTCTCGTGTTTATGTTAACCCAGCCTTACCTTACATAACACTCATTTATCTAGTACATTTATTACCAGCACATAACCAGATTGACCGTGAACTGCAGGACTTGTATTTATTAATAGTGGATTTATAAACGAAGTAGGAAAACGCGTTCGACCTAACGACCTGTGGGCGAAGGCTTTGCAGGTGTTAAGGTATAAAACTTGGCGATGATAATAAAACTATTCGACAATATAGGTGTTTGTCACCATGGTTCGGGTCGGTATATAATTCAATTTCAGAGATTTCTATCTTATTTTTTTATTAGATAAATAAAAGAAAAACCTGTTGTTACACCACTTATAACTCAAGAATGGGTGGAATGATTTTGTTGATTTTTAGGGTTCCGTAGCCGAATGGCAAAAAAAAACGGAACCCTTATGGTTTCGTCAAGTCTGTCTCTCTGTCTATCTATCCGTCCGTATGTCACAGCCACTTTATTCTGAAACTATAAATATCACACAGCTGAAACTTGGTAGGAAGGTGTCCCCATATTTACCGCTTTCCGATTCACATACAAAAAGTTAAAAAAAAATACACTGAAAGGCTGAAGGACTTCAGTCGCTCAAGGATCGATAGACCGCCGGCGGTCGAGTAATCAAAAGAATGACAAAAGAATGTTGATAAACATCAGTGAGAGTACGTACGAGACGCCTTACCTTCAATACGGTTTGAACGGTGCAGTGGTTCGGTTTCAGCGAACTTATATTCACCATCTAGACATGATCTATTAGACATTATCACGTAATTCTATAGTAAATGACCCCATGATTTTATAATGCTTAATCACTATTATCGACTAATTGACATTGCGGTGTGTAAATGATTCAACAATCTTTATGGGTTACAACAACGCAAAATGAAAGTAATGATGTTGCCGTTACCGGTCACACTTTTTTAAATAGCATTTTTAAGGCTTCATTTGTTGTCCATTGCAAATATTAGTACCTACTTCTTGTTGTTTTTTTACGTACAAGTAAAATAAGTATTAGTTTTAGTAGCACACCACTTATAACTCGAAAACGCTGGACCAATTTATATTATTTTTAGTTTGTTGGATTTGTTTTTGCCCCAAATAACGGAATAGGTAATTATTACAAATTCGTATTTACAGGGACGAGGCGGGACGGGGCTGGGGCATACGGAGTTTACCAGGTTCTCTAGTTTTGTACAGAATTTGAACCTCGGCTAGTTACAGTAGCTTAGTGAGGTAAAAACGTAATGAGTAACATCTCCGCTAGCTTATAACTTAGATTTATCTTGTACTTGCGCCCGCGCATCGTAGTTACGTAAACGCAATGATGTCAATGGTGCTAAGTTGATTGGCGCGACCTTAACCTGACCTATGAATTTCATTTTCAATGGAGGATAATGGCGAACACTGATAAATGTGTCCTCACGATAACTGAAGGAAAATAACAGTAGAACGGGCAGCTAAATGCGTAAAATATGATCGTGCTTCCCATAGATCAGCTCTTCTGTACCTTCCCATTAATCTGAACGAGAAGTTAGAGTTAAGTTTTGAAGTCATGAAGTTGTTTAAATTTTGATTTGTGCATCTTACATTCAGATAGATCATTTAAGGTTTAAGTTAATATATTTTAAGGGCCTTAACTTAGTAGGAAGAAATAATTTAAAAATACTGACTGTAAATAATGAATAATATTTTTTGGAAGGATGTAAACAGTAGCACTTCGCTTCTTTTGATTCTATCTTTTATTTATTTATTTAAAAACTTTGTTGCACAAATAAAAGTGTACAAAAGGTGGACTTAATGCTAAAAGCATTCTCTCCCAGTCATACCTTTAGGTCATGCAGAGAGATTGCGATGGGTGGGGTGTATCTTTCACATCTTTTAAACTTCCATGCTTAATAATATAGGTCAAAATTTCTATTCGATGCCAAAATATATCGGTTTATTTCTTGTTACTGATATCCACTTGGATACAAATATTACTTTCAATCTCTAGCATGCCTCTACAGTCAAACGTTCGTCAATATATTATATATCTCAATAAAAACGGACGTTTTTCTATAACTTCGTGAGTAATGCACCATTGTGACGGGTCGTGTGTCGTACTTTATACCGCAGGTTGCCACGGCCTGTGGGTGCAAGGTCGTTTAGATGCACTATTGGGGACAACGTAGTATGGCACGGTCAAAAATCACCTTAAATTGGTTCAATTTAATTTTCCCATCATCATCATTATCTGCCAAAGGACGTCCACTGTGGAACATAGGGCTCCCACAAAGTTTGGGCGTGAGGTGTGAGCGGTCGGCATCCAGTGTGATCCTGCGATCTTTACAAGGTCGTCGGTCCAACTTGTCGGTGGACGTCCTACGCTGCGCTTTTGCCCATCATTCGTAACAAATTCTGGATGACTAGGAGGAATAAATACCTTTTAATGAAATAAAAAGAGCGTTTATGTACAATATATTTTCGGTTTTACACTAATTAAAACCGTCTTTAGACCGTGATGGATAAAAACAAAAATGTTGTCAAGATAGCTGTCGCTTATTTCTAAATCCGTTCCTAACGAAGACTGCTTTTTTTAACTTATTAAATCTTGATTGTTCAATTTAAAGTTTTTGTACTAACAACATCATTAATTGGACTACTGCTTTCAGCAATCATGTATTTAATTATATTCTTATTCGAAAGATAAAAACCTTTTCTCTATAACCCGATAGCGGCTTACAAGGCATTGAAAGCAGCTTGTCACAGTATAGCAAATGATCCGGTTCTCGACATTGTCTCGATCGAGAACCGAACCCGCGTTTGCATGATAAAGCCTGCCGATACACAATGGGGACGCTAAGATGCTGCTGAGCCGATACGCAATCTTGTATAGGAACATTGTAGAAGTAGAGTAGAAGAAAATTGTACTATTTTAATTGCGTTCTTATAAGTGTAGAATTATATACCGAAAATACACTTTTCAAATGTAGAGCGTAATAAATATATTAGCGCTCTGATAGAAAGAAGAAAGAAAAAACAGTTTATAGGTTGACACCGGCGCCCGTCATTGGATTGACATAATTATATTTGGTATTTAATTATGGTACAAGAAAACCGTGAGAAAGCACTTGCAAAATTCAATTGTCAATGTGCCGATGGCTGAATGATTTAGGCATGAGTGATTAAGGTAAGACGCAGGTTTATTAATATTAATATTGAGTCAAAATTATAAAAGTACAAATTAAATCATAATCCGTTATCATGCGCGCAATAGAAACCCTTGTTTACCAGCCCTCAGCTAAGGGATGTTATAAGGTGTAAAGTTATAGTAAATAACATACCCACTTATTACAAATAATATGCATAGCGTCGGCCAATAAACCTTAAACGCTAGAAAAACTATTTTTTTCGCCATTTTTTTCCTACCACTACAAAACATCTCAAGCGCCATTTTACCGCCCCCACGAGACGGTTGCACGTCAACTGGTGTTTATTCATTGCAAAGCTTTGTCTGTATGCTAAACAGTGGCCGGTCACCGGCGCGACCTCTATGTAGGGAGCGAAGGTCACTTGTAGGACGCGTGGTGTTCGCGGACGCAGTACTGTTTCTATTGAGATCGATGGATGGCGTCACGCGAAATTGGATCTTATTGGTTTATGTTGAAATTTTGGAGATGGGTCAGACCAGTTCATTGGCCAGTCTGCTATAAATTGGGTTAACAAGAAGAAAGGAATTAAAAATAATCTGAGTACCCTTTTCATTTAAGTTATACTTTCACATACAGACCAGAAACAATCATCCAAAGAGAAGTCAGATTACTTATCGTACATAAGCTGGCTGATTCCTAGCTCTAAGGATTAGCATAGCTATCCATCGTTGCAACGCAGCCAGCATCATAGCCTCCTCGACACGAGGAAATGCTTTTATTTTTTAATAGGTCTGTTGGTTTTATTTTTTTTTTTTGTTTTATAATGCATGTCTTAGTTTTAATTACTTTTTGATTACGTTTGTTTGTTATTAATAAATTGCACAGCCATAGTAAAAAAAAAAAGTATGTTCTGAATTAAATTCAAGATTTAAGATTAGCATCGGATTTAATTATCTTCTTATCTATAATATACAAATAAATATACAAGTGTGTATGTCGACTCTACAAATACCTAATTACCAACTGCTCATTTGTGCTTACGCACACAATAATTGACTAATAGAACTCATACTCTATAGTACAGTTCTCATGAGTATGCAGCGTCACCATAAGTGAATAGATTTATGTTCTTCCACAAACAATAGCAAATTGCAACAAAGCAGGTGATCCTAGAACAAGTATGAGTATGACACACATACTCACCGGAACAATAGGGCATGTAGAGCGAGGATGCGCGGAGGTTGGGTCAAGGTTCGATTCTTTGTTCTGCCACGGTCTAGGGCTGCTAAGTGCTTGTGGCGGCCCTTAATTAGTGGTATCAGTACGTATTTGTGTGATACGGCCCTTTAATTAGTGATGTTTATAAGTTGTTCTTGCAAAAACCTAAACCTCATTATTCCAAATTAAAAGTTTTTTTTAAACAAGCTTTTATTACTTGTTAATAAAAAGAACTAAAAAGTTGATAATAACTTGAACCTGATAAGAAAAATATCATCAAATAGGTTTTTATAAAAATAAAAGCGTTACATTGATATGGAAAATTTTGCATATGACACCTGCATTATTTTTATTTTTTAAGTAGAGAATATTTATACAAACTTTCCTCGTTAGTAGGTTGTTTTGTAAGCAGGTTTCAGGAAAATTCGAAATCAGAAAACTCGTCATATTTGAGAAAATAAAACACTGTTTCAAATTAGACTTAAGTATACCCGATGAAATAAGCTGCCGACAAGAATTAAATGTTTTAAAATGTTTTAAATGTTTTCTAACGTTGTTAGAAACAACCATAAATAATAATTGAGTCTAATTAGTTTTGTATAAACGTCAGTATCAGCCCTAATAAGGTAATTATCATTGTTATGAACAATGATCAGTATCGTTACTCAGTACCTATTTACTTTATCCTATAATTATTATTTTCGCATTCGTAATAATTGATATGACTTTAATGTCGTGACCCCAATGAGTTATTAATAAAATGTATTTGATTAGACACTAGAGACAAAATAATTAAGACAACTTTGAATGTTTTAACACTTTAGCAGAGATTATTACTAGCTTGCTGGTAAAAAACAATATTCTTAGTTTCAGCATATTACTAAGACTTCCCTAAAAAACTGAAGGTCTAAATTAAGTCTAGTTTGTCAGTAATTTTAAAATATCTATTTTAAAAGGGATATCTTCGACATTATTTTCTCTGTTACAAAAGTCAATCAATCTTGTTTCGGCAACTTTACAAATGAAGCAAATGTCCTCGAGAATCTGTTTATTAAATATTACTTTTGTGTGTAGTTTAATTACAAAGTCCGACACAACATAATGTACACCCGATTATCACAAAATCATCAATGCGTCATCTTAAGTCAAAGACACATGTGAAAAGTTTAGAGTATAGATTTTGATAGTGTTACATGTTGCTAAAATTATTTGATAGTCTCAAATAACACCAAACTACGTTATAGATTAGTCCGAAGAATGCTTCGAAGATTGCATCAGATTACTTGAAGCAATCTTAGTTATTTCGCCAGAGATTCCGAATCCTAGTATTTACGATATTCGACCACAATCAAGGACCGTTAGTCTGGCACAAACGACATCTACAACTGCTTATTTATTGTAGAAACTGTAAAGAATGTGTAGGACGCGGCCCACGGCCTTCGGTCTGCGGCCGAAGTCTGAAGCAAACCTTTTGACATTTTGCGTCGACAATTTCAATTTTCTGATTTTCTGCTGTACCAAATATCCTTTTAAGTAACGTAGTTATCTTTGATAAATTAAAAAAAAATATTTGTAATTTTTAAGCTTAATTCAACATTTATTCTCACCACCTTATTCATAATAACTCAAACGGTCTTTTAAACCTATTTTAGCTATTACACTGTTTTGTCACTTTCTGTCAAACGATGACAGCGCCAAGAAAGAATGAGACAAAACAGTGTAATAGCTAAAATAAGTTTAAAATACCGTTTGATTTATATTGTATAAGGGGGTCAATCTATAAATACACGAAAAACACCAAATTTGTCTCAGCGTTGTTCGAGTGCCACCTGGTGGTTTTACAGGGAACTATGTCGAGACTTCCGCGCCTGGGCTATAAAATGGGCGTAGATAGTCCTGGTGCAACATTGTCAACTGATCTTATTTGTATGTTGAATGAGATTACAACCTTTCTATTTTGTTATAGTTCTCCAAGTTTACTAAATAAATAATACAACGTAGCAAGTTTGTGAGCGCAAAAGATCAGTTTTCCTATTCAAACGTTTATTCGTTTTTATATTTTTTTTAAACACGCTCGTTTCTTTATTTTTATGGCGATACTATCAATAGTTACTACTAATAGTCGGTCTAACTAAACTCTACCTAAGTTCTTCTAGACAAAATACCTAACATTTTTGCAACGGTAACGATTATGATTTGTTTTTATTTTGTTCAAAGTACAGTGATTACGTGGTTGAACGATGAAGGCTGTTGATAAATTAACGATGTATCAAATGATATCATTATTAATTGGGTTAAAAATATCATTAGAGCTAGTTATCATTGTTTCCAATTATTTCGGTTGCGCGCATCAATCATTATTATACAAATGGGATATTTTGGAACGAATGATCCGTAACACGTGTAAAAAATGATACAGTTTAATCATCGTACAGTCGCAGAAATATAATAAGAGCGTTCCAAAATGTTGCCTTTAGATACGAAAAGAAGAAGAAGAAGAAGAATACGATTACGATCTTCGACAACCTTATGTTTTCATTTCGTTGCCTTCCCGTCTTCACTTATCATCATCATCTAAGAGCTAGGTTCCGTCATCCCCTCCGAGTTTATGCCAAAACTACAATTTAGGGAAGATATAGGTGGTTTTTCTTTTGCCTTCCACGCCGCAGTTTAACCGGGGGTTACCCGCCTCTTAATGTCCAGTCAAAAGCCTTACCTGATGTACTATATCTTCAGCCTTCTGTCAGTACTGATATACCTATATAGTGACTCAATGACCCAAATTAAGACTTGGCCTTCGACACCAGATCGCACCATGCTTCTCAGTCTTGCGATAGTTCTTTGGCAGTCACCATAGCCGAGGTTGAACAGATCGCAAGCCATCCATCATTTGGTTTTCATATTATCCAACTGACTGTAGCATCTGGAGTCAGCAGCTCTAATCAGAGACGCTGGTCTGATAGACTATGAATGACAAAGAAAACTGAAATGTTAGTTATTAATTATTTCTATATTCTCTTTAAATACTGCTGACTGTACACATCGAAAAGCTTTCACGTCTGATAGAGAGATCGCGATTGGTTGCTATTTATCATCAGTAGCTGATGTAACATTAAAAATAGATCTTCTTTTGTTTTTCATTATTTGCTTTTGTTTGATAACTACTATACAAAGGCGAGAAATAATTATTAAAAACCCGACTCGTTAACACTGTTGTACAATCAAAGCAAATGTCGGTCAAGTTAAAAAAGAAATGCGAGTAGTTACTCGCTTACACATAGTAAAGATGTTTGTATGTTACTCTTCTTCCGGTCTGGATTGTACCGCTTTTATGACACTTATAATTTTTCGAGGGATATTTCCTCTGTGATTGGGCCCTATTTTCGTTTTTTTTATTCTGTGAGAAATAGAATTGGTTCCTGTTTCATGCGTCTAGAATTCTTGACCTTTTTTTAGATGGATGTCGTTTATAAGAAAGTGCATGCACAAAAATCTTACAGCTTATAAAGCTTTGTTCTTAAATAAGATCTCAATCTATGAGGTCGTTGCTAAGTACACAGAGCCAACAATAATTTATATTGTCTCCAGTCAAGTTGCACTCGTCTACCGACGAAATAAATCATATCATTACCAGCCGCTTTGAACTAACCGCTTACCTTCGACCCGGCACCATTATTCAACCTAACGTTACAATATTAATGAATTGTAAACGATTTTATGTAACGAAATCTTGAAATATGATTAGCGATGCAACCACTGTAATCAGAACTACCCCGCCCCTCTCCTTTCTAAAGTAAAATCCCTCTTAAGGGGTCTCAAAACCAGCCAGTAAAGGTCTCTCTTTAAAATGGAGGTAGCAACCACTTGTGGGGCCGTATTAGTGATGTGAAAAAACTCGATACTAATATGTTTGAATTATTCATCCCATATTTATATTGTGCTGCATGAGATCTGGCTGTTATGATGTATGTTAATACGAGTCGTTAACATGAATAAATATAACGATCCATCTGTCCCTGTAAAAAGTGTAGCTGATAATTTATTTGGACGAATTAGTGTTCCTATAACTCAATAAATCAAGCCAATAAAACGATAGGTGTGCTAAAACTGTCCA
Organism: Pyrausta aurata; assembly: GCA_963584085.1. NCBI lineage: Eukaryota > Metazoa > Arthropoda > Insecta > Lepidoptera > Crambidae > Pyrausta > Pyrausta aurata. Next base: position 3,505,164 of record OY757264.1, read on the forward strand.
AGCTATTTTAAAGTCTATTGTCAGGGTGAAATATAAGGTGACTGGTAATAAAACCAATACCAAACTAGGTATTTTCGAACGAGCTCATGATTCAAAATTGAATTTGTATAAATATTTATAAGAGATTAGCGGATTTATGTGGTCTAGATTCTGTTTTGCTAATGAGTCCATGACATAAGTGGTTTCGTGGAACTCTGTTGCTTATCATTCCCCCTTATGCTTTGTTCAAAGTTGCATGGCTGCATTTTAAAAGAGTTCAAGAACAGTTAAAATAGATTTCCTAGAAATTCGATTAGATGTCTTTATTTTATTTTATTACGTTGTTCAGAAGTGTGAGCGACACTTCATTATCTTTTGCGCAAACTAGATCGGCCCCATATCTTTGGCAGGCATTTATGGATCTTATTATTATTATTAGTCTAACTTTATCGTAGCATTATCGATGCCGTTCTAGATCACGTCTCAGCCCTAGACCTCGGTGCACCTACCGCACTCCAGGCTCATTCATAAATATCACGTCGTCAGAACACGACCGTTACAACCCTATTCGATTAAAGCGCTTTACAAACGGCTTAGATTATTTTATCTTCTGATATCACTGCATCTTTATCACTTAACATACGTACAATGTGATAAAATGCAGTATTTATCCTATCCAACTTCACAAGAATAAAAAGTTACGTATCTTTAGCTGGAATGTTTTATTAACACCATGTAAATCTAGGCTGATAAGCGATGAGTTTTAGCTAAACGGTTTGATTGAACCAGTCACTTTATTATTACACCAATGCCAAACAGCAAAAGTGTGATTGTCTATTAGTTTATAGCAAAACTATAAATTAATCGCATGACAGAATATCGTAGCATTTTCGTCGTGTGCAACCCCCTTTAGCCTTCTCTGTAATGAATATGATTGCTATAGCCGCGCTGTATAATATTAATGATGATCCTGCAGTGATACCAGTGATTCACTGATACTGATTGGCGCTGTAAAATCTGGTATTGAAACCTTAATCGATACCAATAGAGTAGATGGGTAATCTTTATTGCTTTTAGGCTTAAATCACACTAGATCATGTTTTCAATAAGTTGTTAGTACTTAAGTGTCGTGTGTGCTGTAAACCTATAAGCTTAAACGGTTTTTAGGTTCCGTGACATTTCTGATGTTAGTAATCCTTAGTTATATTATTTCGAGAAAACGAATGAAGGTATTACCCAAAGCAAAGCCCATAAACCATGTCAGAAATAAAAATTACCATAATTACCTTTTATCATCATCATTATCAGCCAAAGGTCGTCCAATGCTGAACATAGTCCTCCCCTACGGTTTTCCACAGCAACCGATTGCAAGCGGTCTGCATCCAGTGTGATCCTGCGATCTTTACAAGGTCGTCTGTCCGTCTTGTCGGTGGACTTCCGACGCCTTTGGTCGAAGGGTGTAAAGGGCCCATTCTAGTACTATTCTGCCCTAACGGCCATCAGTTCTTAGTTGAGTTTAGTTAATTTGTGAAATTCTTGTGAAGCGATGCATTAAATTCTAATCTAATTCAGTGCAGCATATGTATCGGGCATCAAACGCGCGGGTGGCGCACGCGCAGCGGTCGCCGCGTAATTGGCACCGCTTTCTACACATACAGCGTGATTCTGGTGAGGGCAGTGATTGGAAATATGCGATCTGGAATGGAGAATTAGTTTTAGTCTGAGAAAGATATGCCCAAAATAATTATTATATATTCTTTATTGCACTCATAAGATGTACAGAAAATACAAAAAGTCACATTGTGAACAAAGGTGGGCTTATCCCTAAAAGAGATCTCTTCCAGCCAGCCATAGGTGCTGGAAATGAAATAGTTGCGGATATTGGCAGTGCTAGATTAATAATATGGAAAAATATAATAATATATTTAGTAGGTTATCAAAGGTGTAAGAATTATCTACAGTCACTTTTCTAGAATAAATTCATAGGGCAAGTAAGCTAGATGGAATTTCAGTATATTGATTCTGTGCTGACTATCATATCTTATTGTTCTGTATGCGAAATATGTATTTTAATGAACTTGTAGCAATTCTCACTCACTCTTAACTCAGTATGCTATTTAGGCATTGTTTTTTTTTCCATAACAACAATCGAATTTCGTGTTTGAAGAGATTTAATTAGACAACGTGAATTTAAGTATAGAGTACCTACCCTTATTTTTCTATTTTCGTCTTCGAAACGTCGTTTGAAAATAATTTGCTCTCTCAATATAAACGCATCACGACGGTAAATAAACCTGTAAAAAGCGCATTCCGTACTAAGTAACAAAATCAAGAAAAGCACAAACTCCTTTTAAGAGCACTCTAATTGATCCAATTAGAGGTACGCGTCACTTCGCAACATCTGAAACGTCTTTCGCTAAAACGTCCGATAAAGATGTCGCGGTGTTTTTTTTTGGTTTAAAAAAAGTCTAGATCCCGCTGTGTAGAGTTACCAACAGTTCGCGTGTCTCCTCTCTAACGGGCGTTCGGAAAAAAGGCTGTATTGAGGCAATTGACTGCAGCGGAGCCGCACGACCGGCCCGTCGCACCTGCGCGATTTGAGGGATGTCACTGACGAGATTTAAAGTATACTTAGGGCCTGTTTACCATCGGCAACAAAACACTAACTTACTAATAATTTAAATATGGAACGTGATTTCGTATTGAAGATTGGACAGATAACGCTACCAGATCTTATAAGGAGATTGTAAACAGGAGGCCTACTACGAAAAACGGAATCCGTCAATACGATTATCGTTTTGCAAATCCGAAGCATTTTGTAGTAAGGATTGCATACTAAAAATGCTTCGGCTCCGCAAAACTATGACCGTATTGACGGATTTCGTTTTTTGGTAGTAGGCCGTCAGGCGTTAATAATTTTGATTGGTAAGTCAAGATCAAAATCTAACCACTTTGGGTCTGGTTTTTGTCTTTTTCATAATCTGGTTAAAAACAGTGTTGCGTCTTTCGACGTAGATTGCTTGAAGTATTTCATCGATAGTAAGATGAGTTTTGGCTCACGAAACGATACTGCCTGGTCAGTTACATTTATAAATTTGTCAACCACTTTAAAAGTGAACCACAGCCAAAACAAGGGAAAAAGTTTTCTGTTAAAGGTTGTCTGGTAGCGATAAGACCGCCTAAATTGTACATTTCCTCTAAACGAATTTGAAATTATCCTATTTGATGTGCAATAAAGAGTTATCTTATCTTATCTTAAAAGTCCCAGCCCTGCAGCATCGAGATCACCCCGCGAGCGTTTGAGCACCCGCATCCGGATCACCAGAGGCGACCAAGTAACGACCAATCGCAATACAAGTCACTTGCACCAAAATCTCCTAATGTTTTAGTTACTGTCTTAAATAAATAGTCTTCTCCCAGAACCTATTGCAGGCAGCTTTTTAACTTAGTTTTAAAGTCACACAGGATCTTTAAAAATAGAAAATTAAAATGCGCGTGGAGACCGCTTCGCCGTAACAACACGTGTTGGATGAAATTTACGGCTACGGATAAATCCAGTTTTAATAACTTGGTACAGAGTTGTATGTAATTTTGTTATGATCATACACATACTCCAATTGCAAAACGACTGCAACATTACTCACAATGCAGTGGCGAAATGCTTGCAAGATGACAGACACATTTTATGATTATTTGATTGCATTTTTTATTCGACAGACTATTTGAAATTTATATATTTTTTCTAAGATGACAGCACAATCCGTTTTAATTTTATGTCCATTACTAAAGACAAGTTTCTAAGTAGGAACCGAAAATAATTTTTAGTCTATGAACGTATAATTTTTCTATTAGTGAGTCCGTAGTTTCGTTTATTATTATCGTATCCTATACTTTGAAAGAACCCATGTCCGTGCTACTACATCAATAGTACGGTGGTTGTTGTTAGTCATGTCAACTCAGTGTTTTGTGCAACTTTCTAGAACATTCTTATTTACACAACTTTTCATCAGTTTTATAGCTGTTTTACTATTCAGTAAATAAATGAAAACATTCTCTTTAGTTTCACGAGATTTATGCTAACGGCTTTATTGTGAGTGAACGCGAAATGTTGTAAAAGATAAAATGCTCGTGACTGAAATATTGGCGGCGTATTTTCTTTCCTCTCGCGAATGATTCATATCTCCGTAATATTCAATAACCACGAACTTCCTGGCACTCAGAGGCCCTGACCTTCACTTTAAACTTACATTATAATAACAAAACGATAACAATTTTTACAAAGTGACTATTTATCGAATATAGTATTTTGGAGTAGCAAGTAAATGCAGCGTCCAATAACAGTAGTATTTCTGACCAGAAATTATTAAAATAAATAATATAAATAATAATAAATAATAACTTTATTTCACTTTCAAAGGTACAAATTATGCCTCTTAATACTAAAATTACAGATAGCAAAAAGGTACATACTAAGAGGTATAAACGTTGGCAGCCGTACTAGTATAAACTGTGACACAGCTGCCAGAATCGCCATGGCAAAATCGAAATTCATAATTATTTCAACCCAAATTACTTCTAATCTTGCGTAGAGTCTTAGTTGGATGACAATCCTATTTTTCCTCCTGACCTTTTGAGATCCTGATGTATTTTTTTTGTAATATAAACAAAAGCCTAGAATATTTCAATTGGACGATTTGCTGACTAGCTTTTGTGAGTGCTTTGGTCAAAACTGTAGCACGGCTTTGCCGTTGCTTGGGTGATGGCATCAACAAAAAACAATTGAAACCTGCAGCATCTGAACCATGGCAATCGATTAAGGTATTCTTCGCTTCAATTTTCCCGCACCCAACGTGCTTGCCAGAAAAAACGTAACACCAATAGTTTTTCTGTCTAATCTGGTAGAGATTTTAGAAGCAGGTTATGGGGACCCGTGAAAAAAATATTAAACAAAAAATCTTATTATCTAGCTATTTCTATGTTGTATCATTTGCATTAGTCTATCTGCTTCACAGTACTAGTTTTATTTGTATTATACATACATACTACCGATATGCATTTTCAATTTCGAAAGATTTATTATCGTTTTTTAGAGTTATCACAATTTTATATAATACCTTTTTATTGTTATCTGGATTAGCATATTTTACATACTCCATTATTATTTTAAATCTTATTTTCCATGCTATTGTCTTAAACACATCTGTTTACAGAACAATTTCTTTCCTACGGAACCTTCACTCATAACTCAACTTCAAAACTTATCTTATTTTCATGTATTTCTTATTTGCCCGTCTCGGTTCATCGGAGGCGCGGGCGCAAGTCGTAGTAATGAACTTGGACCGAATTCTGTAACTGGACTGTAGCTGTTTCTCTAATGGTTCCGATATTATTAGTATTTGCATCTAAAATACATTGATTCGATACACTGCAAAGCGAATGTTCAGCAAATAGGTTTCCTTAGATTTTGAGACGTTGAAAATTTTTTAATTTAAAAATGTTATGTTTAGGGATTTGCACTCTTAAGTTAAGGCTTCTGAAAGGGAGCGAAAGGGAGCGACGGGCATAACGCATTCATGATGCTTTATTTGGCGCATCTTGAGTTTTATCACAACAATAAGATTAAGCAGTCCTTAAATTACATTTTCCACTTTTCATATTCCTTATGAAGAAATGAAAACCTCGCTCTCGATATGGATTTATTCATGGCCGTTGATCAAGATCATCTCAACCTATGGGAATTTTGAATGTAGCCTGATGCTTGCAAACACATATATTACATCGGTTTTTACAAGCGATTTGTGGTATTTGTAGTTGGTATTTCTTAACCAAGATGAGTAGGTAATGTTTCAAGGTACATTTATGGTTGATCCAGGAGTTGAGATAGGGTTTCCTTGCCCTGATCCTGCGCATCATAATACCTAGGCTGCGAGGCACTAGCTATTCTCGTATGCTTACTCCTTAGCATTGATAGTCTATTTCATGGTACATTTATGGTTGATCCAGGGGTTGTGATGGGGGCGACGCCGCAGCCCTGATGCTTGCCTCGGCCCCGCGCCGCGCTCTGGACGCCGAAGCCCCCGTCGTATGGCCTGCGTGGTGTTACTCAGGTAGGCTATCATACTCACTTCCTTACACTAGGATACCTATATCTTACTTTCTTATAAATACTAATATGACACCTGAACCGAAAAGTGTCGACTAACCCGGGGTGGTATTAAGGTTATAGCATATCTATTCACTCGCAAAGGAACTTCTACACTAAGTTCTTATACTTTAAACCTGGTAGACCTTCTAGCTGAAATTCTGTAGCATTAGCCAAAGCCTTCGTAGCCATGGCCTGCGTGGTGTTACTGAGGTAGATTTTCATACTAACTTTTTACTTCTAGTCAATCAATATCTTCCTAATTTACTGTCAACTAAGCCTGGGTTGTGTTACAAGGCTTCGTACTTACTTCCCAATTCTTACAAGATTTTCTACTGGATTTCTCTAGATATTGCCTTTGCAGTCTTACAATACCTACTACATAAATTAGGATTTATAATTAGGTACTTTTTATGTTTCGTACCATGCTTTTCTGTATGTTATAGTTACATACAACTGATATGCTTGGAACGAAACATTACGACTAAAAGGTAAATAAAAATAAACTAATAGGTACCTTAAGTACATTCAACTAATTCAGTTCAGCCAACTTGACTTATTGTTGATTTCGATAAAATCAATTATAGTGATATTCGACCTATCAAATGGTAGCTACCAAATCACATCTTTACACAGATTTTTTCGGAGATAACCCTTACAAATGAGGAAATTGATACAGCTCCCATAGTTAATTTATAATAACGCTTATCGCAACAAACGCTATCGGATATCGTGTCCGATCTTGGCGTTTTAACGCAGCACGAGCCCCACATTCCCTTAAACAGATGAGCATAAATCATATAAACTTGTTCCTGTACCATTACCGTCATTTTCTAATAATGAAAGACGGTAGCTCAGTTAAAAAGTTGTTTGGTGTGGCATAGAGTGGTTCAGTTAGGACGTTTACACACTAGCGGATGAAGAGCCAAGAGTTTATGTTTAAAGGTGCTATATAGATATTGTTTTAAACTTTCATAGTCACTAACATTAGAATAGTTAGATACGGGATTGCCACCATGTACCTTATTATTTATGAGCTTCCCCACCCACCCGCAAGTTCTCTTCAGTTACTCCGTGATCATGGCGCTTGCAACAGTACCGAAATATCGGAAGCTCATAAATAATAAGGTACATGGTAGCAATTCCATATCTAACTATTCTAAAGGTGTTATGTTTAGTGTAATGGACATGTAACGATTGCTTATAACTTTAAAAGGTTTTTTTTATTCTTGTGATTTTTCCACGTGTCAATTCAAACAGTTTTTAATACTAGCCAAATCGAGGTCAAATATCTGCTTAGTTTAAAATAATAATTAAAAAAAAACATTTTAACCACAGACGCAAAAAAAGGAGTGCTATAAGTTTAACTAATAGACTGTCTGTGTATGTGTGTATCTGTCTGTGATGATAACGTAGCACAAAAATGAAAGAATCTATTTACGTTTAGTTTTTTTGTGTCATAGATAATATACCGAGTGTTCTTAGCAATTTTTCATGTCAACTGTTTGAAGATCATTAGTGTCATGTTTCTAGTTGTCTGATCTATTCGAAATTTGATACTGTAATATTTCAATGATATTGAAAGTATATGGTAAGGTATCCATAATCTGATCAGCCGTTTGATGATCATCAGCTTCTTAATAATTGATTAGGGGATCTGACTACCAACCATATGTCCTATCAATTCGACATTTGTTTCCTTTAATGATATTAAAATAACATGGTAAGGTAACCATGACTTTAAATTTGACATGAGTGGGGTTTCATAATATATTTTTTTTGGTTTATCATCAAAAGATACTCATACCATAGATAGATAGATAGATAACTCTTTATTGCACACAACATTAGTGAATTTACAAATTTGTTTAAAGGAAATGTACAATTTAGGAGGTCTTTTCGCTATAAGCGATCTCTTCCAGACAACCTTTGGGTAAAGAAATAATGGGTTTATAGGAAGGGCTATTTTGTGCGTAGTAAATGAAGAGCTGTACCATTTGGATAGACTCGGTCGATTGATCTAAATCCTGCGCAGTGGGAGGCGCACAGGTGCACATTTCCATGCACAGTACGTTCGCGGGTCGCGCAAGCGCAACTCACGACTCGCGTTTTTACAGGCGATGTTTTTGTAAGCATTCCATGACAGTTGAATGTTTGGTGTAGTTCGAGACATTGTCTATCATTTTAAACCTTCTTCCCAATCAATCAGATAAAATCTCTTTTGGGAAGTAAGTGCTCCTTGTTTGTGTCATAAATTAGCCATAATTACGATAAAAACATTTGTTAATGTACTAATTCGCAAAGGTGCGGTTCTCATCTGGATCTGTTTCTATCCCTCGAGATACAGACTCACATCTAGTTCGAGGGGGTATCACTTTCAGCAGCTGAACCCACGCTGTCCTTTTTTACTAATAACTACATTAGTCTAAGCTGACCTGATTGTATGGCTCAATAAAGATTAATTTAATTTAATTTAATTCAAAAATATTTTTTTGCATTTTGGCAATCCATAGTTTCATTGAATTCAGTTAACATGTAGATCATTGAACGACTATTACTAGGGCGTCTTGGAGCGAGGAGGCGGCGCTACGAGCGTTTCTTACTTTCCAGCGGACCTAGTGAACGGGGCCAAAATTCTCGGCAGCCGCATGACAGTTCCACTGACGGAAGAAGGGGTGCGAGCCAACCCCCTGAAGATATGCCGACACCGTTAGGAACAGGCAACCGCTGGGACGATTAAGTGCATGCGAACAGCGATCCTTCGTCGTCCCACTTAGCGGTCTGAGGGACCACGCGGAGGTTTTAGTGGGTATACTTGACTAACCACCAAGGAGTCCCACATAACCTGCCACGGTATGCATAAAGCATTTCCTCCGCGAAAAAAAAGAAAGAGTATGGAACTGACACCAGGAACAAATCTCGTGCGCCATGCATTGACGCCACTTGTCATCGACTCATAAAAATGGTTTCATATTCAAAATAAAAATTTCAAGGAATACGTCATACTTAATTCTTATGTATTTTTTTTATAAAATCCATTAGAACGATCGAAAGTTCATTTAAATACTTATGTAAATTCATCTTAAAACTTTATTTGAACTGTCAAAACAGTATTTAGGCTGATGAGTTTGTGGATCGAATCAGAGATCGGATGATTGATTGTGATCGTACATAGGAAACTTTTATATTTTAATAGCATTCCGCATGACTACTTCCAAATGCCTGTTAATTTTAAGTAGCAAATGAATCGCAAGTAAAAGTATTTTGATTACAACAGTAATTAATTATGTAGGCTCAGCTTACATCAAACAAATCAACACCCAGATTTTTTCAATGTTTTATTTTTTCAATACATAGATATACCTAGACCTTTCACGATATAATTCAAATTCAAATTCAAATTCATTTATTTTCGGACAACAAAAATCCATGGGTTAGTAATTACAATAATAAACTAGGTGTTAGCACTTACTTATACATATCAAAAATTTAAAAAAATATAATTATTTATTTATTTATATATATATATATATATATAAGAATTGACTATATTATATAGACTGACTGGTACCTGTACCACTCTAAAAAAAGAAAGAGCAACATTAAGGTCAAAAAGCAGCTTTCAGGTCAAATTTCTGGTAAATCATAAAAAAGATGAAACATTACCCTATATCCTAAACTGTAAAACTTTAGTTAGGGAAAGTAAGCTTCATTAAGTAGCAAATGACCTCCTCCATACGAGATTTTGCTATGGCGGGTCCTGTACCAGTCACCTATACGAGCCCAACCTGAAGAAATCTGCAAAATAAGATTGTAAAATAAATGGTTATTTGAATATCAAATTTGAGTCGAAATCAGCTCAAACATTCACTTTTCTACTACGAGTACAATAGTAGAATTTGGGGCCTTTGTTTATGTCATTTTTTTTTTCATTTATTACCGTATAAAAAGCAAACAAACGGTTACAATAAAATTTAGGTACTATAGTAACTATTAAGTTAACTGAAAGCCTAATATTGTGTGAACTCAAAACGGGTACCTACCTACTGACGTTACGATATTTTTTGTGATAACAGGCGTTTAAGTGCCAAAACTATTTAATCCCCTCGCGTGAAATTATAAAGCTGGGTTTTCACAAGCTAAAATATATTGGCTACTTTTATACAGTCGGTTCTAAGTTGAAAAAAAAAATTTTTTTTGGGTGTTTCACAAAATGTTTGGTTTTACCAGTAATTACTCGAAAATAACAAGATGATTATTATTTATGTTACGTTCAGCCAGCCACATGTACTGGGTGCTTTCTCTAACAGTACTTTTAAAAAATGGATACTATTAGAAAAGTCAACATATTAATTGCTGCTCACATGATTCTGAAATGACCTCAAGATGACACATCTTTGTGTATCAAGCTTTACAATAGCATTCCATTACATTGAACAGTTTCTCACAAGCGAAAATTGGACCCATTTGATGCCACTTTGGGCTTTTTATGAGATCTTTTGCTTCGGGAAACGGATTATTGAAGTAATTCGATTTCACGACTTTTTCACTTAAGCTATATCGATGAGAAAATTGGACTCTGTGTTAAAAGCTGATACAGTTATGAACTGAACTAAATAGAAGTAATCATTTCAAAATTCGGGTGGATGACTGGTGGATTTCGTAATTAATGTTTGTGAACTGATTACTGTGGTACTTGCAAAATATTTCGATCCTGCCTGTCTCCCGTCCTTTTCCTATGCGCACATCGTCATATAGCCGCATCTCACGAAGTCATCGTGTCAATCATTCGGACATTCGTTCAAAAACGATGAACTTCGGATTGCCGCCGTTGGACTGTTGAACAACTGACACGACGAGAAAAGCACGCGCCCCGGACCGTCATCGCGTGTGACCGCGTGGCCGCGAGAACCAACCAAAATCCAGAACAAATGTCATAGTGGTGTCCTATTAAAGGATAATGGGACAATCGTGCTTGTAAAGGTGAAAGTGCACAAAGCAGATCAAGACGCTCGGCCTACAAAAATAGTAAGTGCGCTCCAATTCACCCTATTACCCATTGAATTTCCACTTATTTTTTAGAGCCTTCCGCAAATAAAAACATACAGTCCACATTTTTTCATATCTTTCAATGAACCAGCCGCTCCACGTGGTGGTTTCAATTTCGGCGCCACCACCCCTTTTTTTTTGGTCACTTCGGCCGTATAATTCTTAAATTCTTCGGTCATTTCATTAATTACTTACAATTATCACGCTTAAGCACGTTATATTTCACTAATTTCGCATTTTAGGTACATAATCATACGGTCACTGTATGGCGTAGATTAAATAGTTAGTCGATTTCTATTCATATTTAACCGCCTCGATAACTGTTTAGTTTTTCTTCTTTTACTTCCGCACCGCATCTGCGTAGTACATACATCGTGATTATTCCTAAATTTATTTCATAACGTATTAAAAAAAATATATACTAAGGACGCCATATTGAATGCGTGTTCTATTCGCATTCCATTTGTTTGTCGTTCGATTCCGCTCCCTACTTCAGCCGCGCGTAGGTCCGGTCGTTTCAGTTCTTCGCCACTCGCTTATCTTTTTTTATTCGCACCCGCAAACTTTAATATTCTTTTACCGCATTCATTATATTACGCACCGCAATTATCTACTATTCCTATAACTATACACGCTATTTAGCTATTTTTAGATCAACTTATTTGGTCAACCGCTATTCACAATGGGTAAAGCCGCTAAGAGAAGAGAAAGTGCAGGGCAATTTGTAGAAGAAACTTTAAATACTGATAAAAATCAGCTTACCTTATATGGTATTAAACGCGATGTCATATTTAAACGCTTAGAAATCATTTTTTCCCTTGCACAAAAGGCTGAGCAAAACCAACAGCATCAAAAGGCTTTTTGTGCCTCTGCATGTAACATCGACAGTCTCCGTAATGAATATCAAGAACTTTTAGATTCATATAACTTACTAAATTTGCAAATCAATCCGGACGTTAGTGTCGATTATGATTCGTGGACTTCCTTTGAGGACATGTATTGCTATATAAAACAAGTTTTAGTCGACATTGAAAAGTCTAATATTGCTCATAACTCGCCAACGCAAACTTCTACAACTTCTAAGCCTCGTCTTCCGCCCATTGATTTACTGTCCTTTAATGGGGACAGCAAAAACTGGCCATTGTTTTATCAACAATTTAAAAGCATGATACATGAAAATTCGTCGCTTACTGATAGCGAAAAAGTATTCTACTTGGTGGGTAAGCTCACCGGGCAGGCGTCGTGCGTTTGCGCAGGGCTGCCTCCCACCGCTGAAAATTATAAAATTATATGGGACGCACTCGTGCACAAGTACGATGATCCTCGCTCTCTCGCATCGGCATACCTTAATCAATTGTTGCATTTTAAACCTTTGACAAACACAAACTCAAATGGATTAGATTCATTTATTAATAATTTTGACTCATCTGTTGAAGCACTCAAGCAATTAAAGCTTAGTGACTTAAATGATTATATTTTCTTGCATCTCGCCTTGCAGAAGTTAGACACAGACACGATTAAATTGTTTGAAATTACATATCGAAAAGATAATATTCCTACTTATCATAATTTAATCGAATTCGTAAAGGAACAACGTAAAGTTTTATCCCGTTCTGTCACTAATAATAAAATTCATATTTCTCAACCGCAAAACAATAAATCACCCGCTAAGCACAACCCTACGCCGTCAACTAAAACCTTTGTAAATACGGAGTTAGGGTCGGGCGCCAGTACCAGCGCTAGTGATAAATGTGCATTGTGTCAAAACAAACAACACGAACACGTCTATTCGTGTCCTTCTTTTATGAAATTAACCCCGCATGATAGATATAACTTTATTAAAACGCACAATTTTTGCAACAATTGTTTAAGTATCCGACATAAAACTTTTGCATGTACTTCAAAACATAATTGTTCTTATTGTTCTATGCGACACCACTCCTTATTGCACTTTAATTCTCCCGCTAAATCTAATTCATGTAATGTTGGAGCAACGGTGTCCGAACCCGCTACTTCAACCGCTATCGCCCGTGAATGTGAACCTACTCGCACTGTGCCGAGCGGTCATATCGCGTTATCTACTCATACCCGCTACGCTAATGACTCACCGCACTCTCTTGAAAATAATAACGCCTCTGTCTGTACAGTTTCGTACGATCGCGTTTCTTGTTCTCAAACGACGACTTTATTAGGTACCGCTAAAATTAAAGTTACTGATTGTAATAATCAAACTCATTTTTTGAGATGTCTAGTGGATCCTGGCTCTCAGAGTGATTATATATCCGCTGATTGTTGCAAGCGCTTATCGCTTCCTATTAGTAAACAAAACCGCTATACAGAAGTTCAAGGTATAGGAGGAGCTACGCAAAAAATTGTAGGTATCACCGCGCTCAAGTTTACTTCTCGCTTTGATAATAAGTGCGAATATTCTATAAAGCCCTTGATTGTAACTCAGATTACGTCTCAGCTGCCCGACTCGCACGTCGATGCATCGGCTATAGATTTTATTAATGACCTTCCACTTGCTGATGATGAGTTTTCACAACCTGGACCTATCGACGTACTTTTAGGAGTTAAACTTTATTGTGAAATTTTACTTTTCAACAAAATTAAAAATTCAAATGATAAGATGCCCTCCGCCTTCGAAACGACTTTAGGTTACTTAATTATGGGTGACGCACCCATTGTTTCTCCACAACCCGCTTCTCGCACGCTTTGTGCTTTTACATCTGACCCGCTACATCAGATTGTCGAAAAATTTTGGGCCGTCGAAGAATTGCCCTCTCGCAAGTTCTTAAGCCCTGACGATCAACAGTGCGAAGATATTTATACTGCTACCACTGTTCGTAATGCTGATGGCAGCTACTCTGTTGATCTTCCCTTTAGGGATGACCCTCAAAATTTAGGCAATTCTTATTCCACTGCTAAAAAACGCTTTTTACTTCTGGAAAAGAAGTTTGCTAAGGACCCTAATCTTAAATTAAAATATGATGATATTTTTCTTGACTACCTAAATAAGGGTATTATTTCCCGCACCGCACCTGAGTCATGTGACGCTCCAGGTTTTTATTTACCGCATCACCCTGTAGTGCGCGACGACAAGTCAACGACTAAGGTTCGCCCTGTTCTGGATGGCAGTGCCAAAACTGACACTGGCCTGTCACTAAATGATATTTTACACACCGGTTGTAACCTACAGGCTGAGATTTTTCACATTCTTTTAAATGTACGCCTCTTTCGCATTGCATTTTTTGCAGACGTAAAGCAAATGTACTTGTGTATCCATACTAACTCACCACACCGCAAATATCAACGTGTTTTATACCGTTTTTCTAACAATGACCCGCTGGAAGTGTTCGAGTTTAATCGAGTTACGTTCGGACTCAGATCGTCGCCGTTTTTGGCACTCCGAACCTTGCGTCAACTTGCCAATGACGAGCGACATAACTGGCCCGAAGCTGCAGCCGTCCTTGAAAGCGATATTTATATGGACGATCTGGCTTCTTCTGCTTCTTCCCCGCAGGAAGCAGTCAAGATAGCACACGATCTGATTAATCTTTTCAAGTCTGGTGGTTTCGATTTAGTCAAGTGGACTTCTAACTCACTTGAATTGCTCGAACACATACCCGAGTCGCACCGACAATCTGAATTTATTTCCTTTGATGACGGAAGTACATTTAAGATTTTAGGTTTACGTTATTTACCTGCACAAGACACATTTGTTTTCGAAATTTCTAACTCCTCGCTAACTTGTACTAAACGCGCTATTTTGTCCGCCACCGCACGCCTGTACGATGTCTTAGGACTAGTCGGGCCCGTTATTCTCTACGCTAAATTAATAATAAAGGAGCTTTGGCTTCTCAGTCTTGATTGGGACGACGTGCCCCCATCCCGCATTGTTAATTTATGGCAACAATATTTATCTGAGCTACCGCTAATTTCCCGCATCTCATTCCCGCGTCATGTAGGTATAGATCCCGATTCGAAAGTTTCCTTAGTAGGCTTTTCAGATGCCAGCGAGTCCGCTTACGGCTGTGTTATTTACTTACACGTTGAGAACGGCAACCAGACGCCAATTGTTTCGCTTCTCTGCTCCAAATCTCGTGTGGCTTCTGCTAAACCAAAAATCACTCTCTCTCGCTTAGAACTAAACGGGATTCTATTACTTTCTCGGCTTCTAAAGGAAGTCCATGACACTTTGTCTAAAAGACATAAAATAAATAATATTTTCGCTTTCTCCGATTCACAAGTTGCCCTATGTTGGTCAGTCGCTTCACCACATAGGTTTAATTCTTATGTTGCCAACCGCATTTCGCAAATTCAGGAAAATATCTCACCTGAAAATTTATTTCATGTACCCGGTGTACAAAACCCCGCAGACTGTGTGTCTCGCGGACTGACACCTGCGCAGTTAATTCAAAATGAAATCTGGTTTAGAGGGCCGCATTGGCTTTCGTTGCCGTTACTTAATTGGCTTCCGCAAAAATTCGAACCAAATAAATCGCTATTGCCGGAGGAAAAAACTATTTCTCATGTTACTAAACCCGCTCATCCTATCGAACATCCACTTCTAATACTCGCTTCACGATGTTCCACTTGGAAAAAACTTCTTTGCAGCACTGTATACGTGCTGAGGTTCATAAAGAAATTGCCGCTAAATAGTGTGGTTACCGCAGACGATTTAAATGCTGCCGAATTAGAAATAATTCGTGTCGTGCAGTCTGTAAGTTTTTCTGAGGATATTAAAAGAATTTCTTGTGGCCAATTATGTTCCGCCAAATTATTAAAGCTATTCCCGTTCATTAAGGACGGAATACTTCGCGTCGGAGGACGCCTCGCAAACTCTTCTTTGGATTATTCATCTAAACACCCAATTTTACTGCCTAAAAAAGGACACATTATAGATCTTTTAATAGACTCTTATCACCGGAATAATTGTCACGCTGGTCCACAACTTTTGATTTCCATATTAAGATCAAAATTTTGGATTATATCCGCCAGGCGCGTCGTAAGACAGCGCATACATAAATGTAATACCTGTTTCCGGATGAACCCGAAGTCTACATTCCCGCCAATGGCTGATTTGCCTAAGTGTAGGTTAGAACAAAGTAAGGCCTTCTTACACACAGGTGTCGACTACGCAGGACCGCTGTACATCACTCCTTATCGCAAGCGTGGCGTTCGTAGTGTGAAAGCCTACTTATGTTTATTTATCTGCTTAGTAACTAAAGCAGTTCATTTGGAACTTGTTTCTAATTTAACCTCCGCTTCTTTTATAGACGCATTTAAACGCTTCATATCACGACGCGGCCCTTGTTCGTTTCTTTATAGCGACAATGGCACAAATTTTATTGCTTCTAGATCTTATTTTAATGAGCTTCACGAATTTCTTAAAGGTGATGATTATAATTTAACGTTTCATAATGAACTCGCAAAACACCGTATTGTTTGGAAGACTAATGTCCCCACTGCTAGCCATTTTGGAGGGATTTGGGAAAGCAATATTAAAAGTGCTAAATCCCTATTATTTCGCGTGATAGGAAATCAAATTCTTACTTTCGAGGAGATGTCGACTGTTCTTGCGCAAATTGAGGCAGTTTTGAACAGCCGACCACTTTATACTTTAAGCTCTGACCCATCAGAGCCACTCGCGCTGACACCTTCACATTTTTTATCTACTGCACCGCTCGAGTATCTACCCGCGGCTGACTTATCTGAAGAACGAAACAGTTTATTGTCTCGCTTTTCATTAATGGATTCGCTTGTTCAATCGTATTGGAAGCGGTTTAAATCGGAGTATTTACATAATTTGCAATTGCGTGAAAAATGGAATACGCCTTCAAATCCAATCAGAGTTGGCAACGTGGTCCTTTTAAATGTTAATAACGCTCCACCTTTACAGTGGCCATTAGGAATAATCACAAACCTATTCCCGGGTAAAGATGGAATAACTCGCGTTGCGGAAGTAAAAACAAAAACTGGCACGTATAAGCGTCCAGTCATACGGCTATGCCCGCTCCCAACTCAGTAATCAAACTTTAGTTTTCGTAGCTTGCGTTCCAAGTTGACGCAACTTAGTTTTTTAATATTTCTATTTTTTTTTATTTATTATTAATTTGATTGTCTCGCTCTGTAGTCTATTTATGGAGCGATCTTTTCTCTTGTTTTGAAGGGTTACTTCAAGGCCGGGGGGATGGTGGATTTCGTAATTAATGTTTGTGAACTGATTACTGTGGTACTTGCAAAATATTTCGATCCTGCCTGTCTCCCGTCCTTTTCCTATGCGCACATCGTCATATAGCCGCATCTCACGAAGTCATCGTGTCAATCATTCGGACATTCGTTCAAAAACGATGAACTTCGGATTGCCGCCGTTGGACTGTTGAACAACTGACACGACGAGAAAAGCACGCGCCCCGGACCGTCATCGCGTGTGACCGCGTGGCCGCGAGAACCAACCAAAATCCAGAACAAATGTCATAGTGGTGTCCTATTAAAGGATAATGGGACAATCGTGCTTGTAAAGGTGAAAGTGCACAAAGCAGATCAAGACGCTCGGCCTACAAAAATAGTAAGTGCGCTCCAATTCACCCTATTACCCATTGAATTTCCACTTATTTTTTAGAGCCTTCCGCAAATAAAAACATACAGTCCACATTTTTTCATATCTTTCAATGAACCAGCCGCTCCACGTGGTGGTTTCAATTTCGGCGCCACCAATGACTTTAAACCGGCATCATTTTCGTGCTTTTGCTAGGTACTATTTATAAGTTAAATACTCAACTTTTTAAACCAAACATTTGGTCACGATTCTGTTAACTCTCTTCTTATAAATGACCAGATCGTAGTGTTTATTTGTGTAAATAAAAGCATAACATACGCTTAGTGGGTATACATTAGGCCATATCGACCGTTGGTTGACATTATAAATTGCAGAGCAAGGGACATGGTATTGTTTCATTCTCTGACATGGGGGCAATACCATTATTTTGCTAATCTTAGGTAATTGTACCCACTGGTATGGTATATTTCATGGTTCTTAACTCTTGTGTACCGCAATTCAAGAGGCCATGAACCTTTCATATGGAGTTTTCGTTTGTGATCCTCAAGTTTCACAACGCACACGTTTTTTAAGATCGTTTCCAATTATATTTGGTTCTGAAGTTTAAGCGAATACTACTCTGTGATGTTAACACTTTACGAATTTTACTCACTGATTGAAACACTTCGCGCTCATTTATTTGAAATAATCACCTGAACGTTTTAAATGCTTTACAGCATCTGTGGTTATAGAATGGTGGTCGTTTCCAATTTTTGTAAGCTTTTATTTAAAAAATATACACGGCGCTTTTTTACTATTATATATGCCAGTCCCGCATGTTTTCGCACATTCTAAGAAAATGCTCTGTTAAAGTCAAGATTTATCAACTAAACGTTATTCAGAACTTTCTTTGGTGCAAGACCTGTCATTTATGAGCTCTTAACATGTTTTAAGAGTCTGCCTCTATCGATCTGCTTTCTCTAAAGTAGGAAGGCAATATTTTAATATGATTTAAACGAGTTTCGAGTTTCAGACGACTTGTTTCATGGACATTTTAATGCTATTGCGGAATATGGCTCATTGTGTTACGTTTATTATTGAAAAGCAGAGTCTTTGGTTTGGACAGTGTAGGTGTTGTTTTACGATAGTGTTAGTCCTGTGAATATCCCTATTTAGGGTAGTTTAATTTAATCGGAGTTAACGATCTATTTACCAAAATTACCCAACTGTCACGCAAAGAATACTTATTTATAGCTTCTTAAGCCAAAATTGGCACATGTATATTTAAAAATTAAAAATGTCCACGTTGACAGGTTAAACATAATTTGATATTTGGCTGCGATCAAAGGTAGATCATATCATCCCGTAATTTAACTCTACATTTTATTGGATTCAGCTTAATAAATTTGATGCCGGCTGCTTCGTCACAGTAAAATGCTGAATACAGTAAGCTCACTTATACTAAATCAATATATACCGATGAATAATCTATAAAAATACTATTTTTATATTGTAGCTAGTGAATGCTTTTCTTTAAGCTTTTTTCATCGCTCTGTACCGTTACCATGACTTTAGCTTTGTAACGCGACGTAACATTTTGTATGGAAAGTGTTAGTCCTGCAAATGTCCGCTAGGGGCGCTGTGCCATAGGTTTCCCATAGACTTTTTTGCGTAGTCACTAGCCAGTAAAACTATTGTAAACTCATGGTAACGGTACTTCTTTCTTACTCCCATATTTTTACTTACCTATCGAATACGTACTATTCGAAGGGAGATCCGCAGTGCTGAAGTTAGAACCAACGCATATAAATATTTAAAACATGCTTCCTATTTACATTTCATTTCCGGACTGAAGCTGTTTTTGAGTAATTTTTGACAGGAAACCTCAGATACAACTTAAACTGGGTCCGAGTCCTCTAATTAGGTAAAGACTACTCTGGGAAGACTAGAAATACAATCTTTTTAGTATACTGATTTATCCGACACTATGCTGTAGGCTGAAGCATTACCATAACAAACCGATAACGCCAGATGGTCTTCAAATGAGACCGCATTTATTCGTCCTGGATTATCAGTTTGCGAAACAGATACAAATTACGCACAAGCACTGCAAAGCGAATTAGATTTGAACTTAGGTTTAATAGGTGAACGTTTGGATCGCACTGATTAATTTAAAAATACAAGTGTATTTTCAAAATGAGCGTTTCTCACGCCAAATTCATGATGAACTAAAAGTAACAGATAATTCTAAACATGGATGGATGCACACATTGGATGTTTTGTGCCTAGAAAATGAGAAAAAGTTAAAAAATAAATGTTGAACAATAATACATAATAAATAATACATGTAAGTTTACGTACGTACCTACCAGTATTTTGTCTCAAATCTTGCAAAACTATTCACAGTATCAATACAAATAGAAAAGCAATTGCTCATAAACACTTTAATTAAAACGTGTTAGTATTCAATTTATTTTAAATGTAAATCCGTATAACTCAATGCAATGCGGTTTTGCTTCCAAATTAATCTCAACGATCGGAATATCGATTGATAACGATGTTGGCAGTTTGTCATCATTAAACTCTTTGATTCATCGGAATACCTTTATACTTTATTATACAATCAAAGTGCATGTGTTTGTAAAGATGTGAGTGCGACTGCACAGTGGGCATTAAAAAATATTTTTTAACAGGTTGCATTTATAGACTGGTCGAATTGACAGTTTTTATAAAAAACTACTAGGTACTTGCAACTTTTTCAAAATGTTGCCTGGTTTTTTATTATTTAAATCACAAATAACCCTTTAAGGCACCCTAAAAGGCTTCCACGATTTCGAGTTGAAAAATATGAATAATTCGTGTTACTCATCTTCCTATTTCTATTTATAATCAAACATTTACCTGTATCAAAGCGCATAAAAATGACTACATTGGGTACTATGCCGGAATCTGAGTAGATACATTCTCTGCCGGAACACATCGCGATAATGTACCTGTGTGCACTACGCCTAACATTTGCATTGTAAATGTGTGCGTGGGTGCGTCCGCGCACGTGCCCCGCCTCTCGCTTTATTATTTATCGAGTTATATTCAATATGGAAAAGCCAAATAGTTTTCGATATTTATCGTTATTGATAATATTAAAATATCACCGAGATAATAATAGCTTCCTTATAATAATACGACTTGTGATATATGGTTGAGTTTTATGAGCATTTAAATAAATTAGGTTAACGTTATTGAGAGCGGTTATGAATTGATCAAAACACAGCCGAAGTTCATTGAATTAGGTATCTATATGCAAAAATATGGTAAAGATACGGAAGCCTTCATTGTTATGACCTATTTTCTTTTCTTCAAAAATAAACATGTACCTAAAATTCAACCTGTCATAAATAAATCATAAAATATGTAAAGTATTTTTCAAAAATACAAATACATATACCTTTACAAATATAGTGCTTAATGAATTTCATAAAATATCTACAACATTTTGTCTACATTGACTGACGAAATAAATATTTTTTTCCTCCGTGTAACGCTACACAAACGTACTGTTTCTCTCAAATTAAAAGTTTCTTAGAAAGATAAGTGAAGACTTATCTCAAAAATTCTTTTAAAGGCAAAGTTCCTGACCACATTCACTTGAGTAAAAAGACGCAATTTCTGACGTTCCAAAAACACTTCTGAGTTAATAATGAACCGGGTGCCATAACCGTAATGTCCTCACAGACCCGTTTTGGGCATTCTCATCAAAATCCACACTTTTAGAAGACTGCATTTCTTCAAAATGATCGCCCCTTTTCTGTTTTCATTTTGAACCCCAAGAAGTTAAAAGGTTAAAACAATTTTGATTCTATTAAAACTTTTTGCTTTTGAAACTTTCTACAGCACAAAGAGCTACTTTTATTTTGGAATCAACGAATTATTTTTAATTTAAGAAAACAATTAAGGCCAGTCTGTTCAATTCGCTTATCTACTCTCTCATTTATAATGAGTGTTTTCTTTACAAAAAACTTATTGGCCCACATATCTCAATTTATAAACAAACCAAAACACCTTATCTGATACAGTTTTCATCACGTAACTATTAATGATAAATGAATTATAGCAATCAAATCGTCACTACCTGTCGCTGGCATCGAACCGCGGCTTTCACCTAATCGCATCTAAGTGCTGCGCATACGCACGAGACGTGTAATTATATCGATTACCTGCGATCCACATATCTTAATTACGTTATACGCAAGAAACCAATTTTTACCAAAGACCATTGACCCGCAATCGAACCGAATCCGGTAGTCAAATGACCGTACAAATTAAGTTCAAACATCGAGAACGCGGCAGCTATTTCATCGACAAGTTTTTTTTAATTGCCAAAAAACGCGTTTACGCAAGAATAAAAATAACTGGCTCGCATTTCGCGGGGACATTGTAAATGAAGAAATTACGAGAGGTAACGAGCAGTGGATGGCCGGTGTCGATAAAAATGCGTTTTATATCGACTTTTATGTCGGGCCCTAACGGTGGGTGTAAATTCGTCGTGTTATGGCCCCGTCATCGACACAGCTTTATTAATGCGTGGAGAAGCGCTTTGTTTACACAGATTCGATTGTGCCTTCATCTCGGATAACAAGTAATTCTAGTACTAGACGTACAGTCGACATAAATTGCGTTTAACTGATTATGTTGTTCCTGGTTGTGACAGTATTACGTTCTACAGGCGATTTAAAACGATAAAATTATCTCGAATTTCAAAATTGATGAAGCAACAAATGCTATTTGATAGCTGGAAGACTTGGTTTATATTTTCTGTACTCACGAAGAAAGTGTCTTTTTTAGCTATTACGCGTCGTAAAGTAATTGCACGCTGTAAGAGCGTACGTCGATTACTGATGATTGCAGTCTTGCGGCACTGATTGTTTCTTTATTTGATTTAACCGTGTTATAAGATAATTTCATTACTCATTATATTGTCGCTTTCAGATGCATTTAAGCTTTAAAATATACGAAATCGTGCTTGTCTCTTCGATTTTTACTACCCGGAAACAATGCTATTGTATCCGTCTGGAGTTGAACAAACGGTTTTATTACATTTAAATTGTGTTGTTTGTTAGATTTGAATACGAAAGTCTCATTCGGACTTGTTTAAAGCATTTACATCTTCATTAAATATTTTATTGTAGTTCACGACTTATCGATAAACATACACCCACGAAACTATTATAAAATAAAAATTTATATTAAACTATCATTTTTATTTACTCATATACACATTAAAGTCGGAAGGTAAAACTGGTAGGGGGTCATCCATAAACTACGTCACACGTAAAGGGGGGAGGGGGGGGGGGGTCGACAAAGTGTGACATAGTGTGACAAGGGGTGGGAGGGGTACTAAGTTTCGTGACATCACATTTCAAAATCTATTATATCTAGAGGTGGTAATCACGTAATTTGAAATATCCTACTACTATTATAAAGGCGAAAGTTTGTATGGATGTATGGATGTTTGTTACTCTTTCACGTAAAAACTACTGAATGGATTTGAATGAAACTTTACCACAATATAGCTTATACATCAGAATAACATATAGGCTACAATTTTTGAGGTTTCTAATGTGAGGTCGTAAAAAAACACATTTTTTGCGCTACTAGACGGGACGAACCTGAAGTCCACGCGAACGAAGTCGCGGGCAAAAGCTAGTTAATTATAAGCTAAAAAATATTTCCAACTCTATCTTTAGGACAATACGGTTTCTTCTTCTTTGTTTCAAATATTTGATATGATGTTGATTTCATAAAAAAAGTACTTAATTTAAATGGAAATAAAACTAAATTCGGTTTTAATTTAATAATTTTTCGATGTGAAATTGCAAAACAAGTGACGTCACACTAGGGAGGAGGGGGGTCTCAGAAATGTGACCACCTGTGACAAGGACGGGAGGGGGACTCAAAAAATCATGAAATTCGTGTGACGTACTTTATGGATGGCCCCTAGAGAAAGAACAAATACTTTCCATAAACCAATGTCGCCAATAGTCATACAACATTGCTCAAAAAGCTCATCAGTTTCAGCATTACAAAAAATACTTAATACTGCGTCCTAAGTTCTGAATAGATCAAATTTTATTGTTAGAAAGTTGATTGCAACACTGAAATATATATTAATCTTAAAAAAGTCGAATCAACTAAATCCGCGTACTTGTAATGACTGCTAACTAGCGGCTTCATAAAACAGTAAATAATTCAGATCAAAACGGTAACAGTGGGTAACAGTAGTCATGTGAGTGTTTCGACAGGCAGGTGGTGCGGGGCAATTTCGCGTAATCATGGGTTAGACACGCGTGTCGTCTTTCATACAGCCAAGCCAGATGAGACAGAACATTCACTAACGGTAATATATTAAATAGGTATACATATACATTTTATTCTACAAGTAAGTTCATAAATCATGCGCTCTACAAGGACAAACCCTGTCACATATATTATTTAAACCTACTAGCTTGAATATTTGGTAGGGGTTGCGTATCGAGGGTAAAAAGGAACTAAAACGCGTAATAAGACGACATTTATATAGCTGGAGACGAGCTTAGGAGATACGCAAGATGTAAATGTTTAACTCAGGATCTACAGTTAAAACTAATACTAATACACAATTCCTTCTTAGATCTGCTGCAGAGACGGTAAAACAGAATGACGCTTTTTGCAAGAGTTGTAGTAATCTGTGCAATTATGCCATGCAAATTGAAGTCTGATGGTCATTTTTATGCAAGCTTTCATCAGTTTTCAATACTATCACATTTTGACTTTGTCTAAAAGACACTGTCTGTACCGTTACCATGAGTTTACGGCGGTTTTTTTCGCTAGCGACGGCGTAACTTTTTGTATGGAAAATTTTAGTTCTGCAAGTGACCGCTAGGGGCGCTGTGCAATTTTCCATATACTTTTTTTACGTAGTCGCTAGCGAGTAAAACCGTCGTAAACTCATGATAAACGTACTGTTCTGTTTGTTTTACACACAATCTTTTGAAACGACTCGTGCGCAGCGCGGCTTGTGAGAGGCATTGTCGCCGATTGCTCGTCGCATGCGCATGCTATCTGCAACTAGTTATAGCTACGAGTTATGTCACGACAGAAATTGAGAAATTATCTCGGAATGGTATCAGCTATTTGCAATAAAGTGGATTAGATTTAAAGGTGTCTAGTTGTAATTGCCAGTTACAATGTTATCTTGAAAGCATCCATCAACATCTTAATCAGCTGGAGGAGGAGCTCTTTCTGGGTGAGCTTGCTCCATCGTCGTCTCTGCCTATGCCACTGGTCTAGCCTGGAGACAAGAGCGAACCCATTTCAAATAAAAAGGACGTCTACTACTAAACGTAACATCAATAGTCTTGTTGAAATAGGTACTAAATTTTTTATAATAAATTGAACTATTTATTCTCACATGACATTTTGATCTGGTCTCTCTCTGGTCATTGGCTGATGAATTGAAACTTACAGTTAGGTTTCGTAGAGATTTTCATTTGAGATTAACGAGAATAGGATCCAAAGCCTTTCATCCCCGATGAAAAAAAATTTGTCGACCTTTTTAGAATAGAATAGAAATAGAATAGAAAGTACTTTATTTGACACATAGGTCACCCGCATGTTACAATAGAAAATTGGTTATTAAAAATGAATCAATATACAAATGAATTATTTAGTTTATGAATTATTATAAGACAACGACAACAACTAAAAATAATAGGTACCTACATATGTCTCAAAAACAATGGCAAATAACAGTATTTAGAATTAGTCGTGTACTCACTGATTGACTCATATGTAGTATAGCATAACAAAGTACCTGTTATGTCATAATAGGGTAGGATTTAGATCAAGAAACATCAACACAAAAAATCCAAAAAAACTGACATCCATAGTCTTTTATTCCATCTAATTTGCAAAATGATTGATGCCCTACCGCGAGCGTTCGTTCGGCACGCGTCATTAGCTGCGCGCGCGCACAGTTTAGGTACGCGTTGCATGTGTCTCTGAATTATCGTCTGATGACTGATATTACACTCGCCATTGTACTGATCATTGACAGAAATATTCATATTATGATAAATGGCTCGGTGGCTCCAAATCAGAATATAAACAACCAATTTAATAAACGTGTGCTTTAGAGAAAAGTTTAAAAATGATGTGACTGAAAAACAAATGAAACTAAACGGGTAGGGTAGATTGGAAGTTGCTGTTAATGTCGTTCTTGTTAACTATTTGAAACAGCTACTATTATAATTATTATCATTAGCAAGACGTTCAAAATTTTATGGTCGAAAACTTTATGAAGTTCAAAGCATACCTGAACTTTCAGCTATCAAATTATCTTCCCGAGGTTCGTAACTTAGCAAAACTAGAAACGAGCAGGCAGTTTAAGTGTTAACAACTAAACGACTTCGGAATGAAAGCACTGGTTATAATAAGCTTAGTAAATAATTTCAAAGCCATCATAGTGCAATCATTAGCTGAAGGTCTTAACGCCGGGCTTACTCCCGAGATATAATTAGCACCCATCAAGCAAAGTATAGCTGTGGTTTGTGCCAAACGAGCTCATCTTTCACGCTGGCATGATTAGCTTTTACTGGCGCATTTCACCTTAATACACTCCGTTCTGCAAATCTGTTTTATTAGGGTTTATAAGTTTTATTAACGCCTGCGAAAACAACGCTCCACATTAGTGCAGCAGTATCTCGACGCGTAACTATACACAAAGTCATTCTCTTTCCCACGGATTGTTCAGGAGGCCTGAATTTTGTAATCGATCGAAAATCGCACGCCATATCCAAGCGAATGATTCAGAAATAGAGGTCCTGACTACGAAAAACGAAATTTCATTTTTTTCCAATCAGTTTAACACAAGCTTTTGATGAAGTGTTCGGTTTGCTGATCATCCTATCTTTTTATAAAATTTTTAAAGGATTTTTTATAACATTTTGCGGCAGATTTTACCAAAGACTTTGTGCTATTGGCTTGGTGTTATTTTACGTGTTTGACCACCCGCCCATCAAGCTTAGTGATGTCGTACGTCCAACGACTTCAATCGAACACGGTCGATTACGTGCGCACGCGTCGCCAACGATTCGCCATTTGAATGATGTCGTTATTGTCTGTGGAGAATTTTTAACTACGTACTGGCGTTTGTGGTGAATTTTGTTTATGATTTATTTGAGGTCTGTCTTTGGAGTAAGAGCCTGAAGCCTGATGCTAGAGATGAAAGTCAATGTTGATGTTGAACTCTTAAAACCACTTATTGATATTGAATATTGATATTAATATCTACGTTAATACATACTAGTCGTACTGTAGGTATTTATACAATTATGAGATTTTAAACTTTCGCGTTGCATTACAATTACAACTCACTCATATTAATATTTTGTGTTTAGACCCGTCATGTCTAATTCTCATTTAATCAATTAGTTAAGAATCGAAATATCTAACTTTGTACATAACGTAATTTCTTTTACCGTAATTAATGTTCCACATCAACAATCACATCCCATCATTAAACATTGGCTTAGAAGTAGAACGAATGTTTTTAACACTCAGTGTTATTTTTGTATTCTTATAAGATTAAATAAGGATCGTTTAAAAATTACATAGGTGTAATTCGTCATTTTATCAAGCGTCGACTATTAGCATAGTAACATCAGAAGATCTTCTGATTGAATTTAAAAGGTGATACAATTAAAATAGGTTTATCAAATCGCGCGTAGTCGTGCATAAGCGCACACGCACACACGTCAACGACCGGTGGATCATGATGAATTATTTCAATACTAGTCAATCTATACCTCAGTACTTCTGCGGTACATCTTTATCTTCTACTAGCGGTCCCAGCGAACTTTGTTTCGCCCCGGCCCCGTCCCGCCCCAGCCCCGGCCCCGTTGAACGGGATAAAAAAGGATCCTATGTCCTTCTCCTGGTTGTAAGCTACCTCCCCACCGTTTCGCCCCGGCCCAATCCCACCCCAGCCCCGGCCCCGTCTAACGGGATAAAAAGTATCCTATGTCCTTCTCCTGGCTCTAAACTACCTCCCTACCAATTTTCAGCCAAATCTGTTCTGCCGTTCTTGAGTTATAAGTGGTGTAACTAACACGACTTTCTTTTATAATATAGATTGCTTGACTTATAGCACAGCAAAGCCAATATCAGAGATGCAAGACTTTTTTGTCCAAAATTTTGGGTAGAAGCAGTTGAGGCGACACGACTTGGTAAATTAATATTTTTGTTTGTAGAGAACATTTAAGCTAAGTTTATTGAAAACATAAAATATAAATGAAATATCGAACACGTTAGGCGATTTATTTGACATAAGATATTAATTTCAAAATAAAATCGCTACAGTTATATAATGCTTTATATATAACTTTTCGGACATTTACATAATTTACTTTCTTGTAGCAAGCAAGTTAAATGTCATCTATTTACCTGCAATGAAATTTGAATTTTATTCTGATGTAATAGAGTTTCCTTTGGCCCATCCATTTCATTTGGTAATACCTACTTAATACTGTCACATGTTATTTATAGTGCGACTAATGTCAAACTAATGTGTACCAACCAATGGTATTATTGATAATTATGAAATATTATTAATTGCTCTCTTCGAGCGTAATCAAGTACTATCAGACATTTATGTGCTATATTTTAATGGGAATTACATCAATTAGATATGAATTTAATTGATTTGGAAATCTTAACTTTCGTCGGTTACATTAATGGTCACCTTGATTCAAATGTAATATGAGTTGCCTCAATCTGTCAATGGTGTTATTAAGCATGGTGTTAAAACACCTAATTTACTAAATAATCTCTTCAATTGAGCTCAAATGTAAGTATAGTCATGAGATAAAGAATAATCATTTACATTATATCTAAAACCTTATAACTTGACATTGTCATTTACTACAACGAGATAGCGATTTGATATCATTGATTTGGGATTAGAATTTTGGTTAAATCTCTGAGTTAAATCATTTAAGAGCACTATTTATCATATTGACCTGGTCGTCAAGATAACTACGTAAATTCTGTAGAATCATTGATCACAATTTAGGCTCCTGTTTCAAGCCACACGCTGTATATAGGCATAAACTATGTGGTCTAGATTAAATGATATTTTCAAGTAGATAGATTCATAGGAAAAGACACGTTAATGTTTGTTTTTATTCTGAGCACGCAAAATTTCTTCATATTACTAATGTAAGAAAGAAAACGAAAAGACACATTACCTACATTGTTACTGACCATCATCAAATAAATTGTAATTTACAACACGTTTCCCCTGTCAACTTAAAACTAAGAGATAAACATGAAATCACCCAAAATTATTGTTTCCTTCACACTCAATCTTGACTTTCTCTAACAAAATACTCGTTGAGATTATAAGGTGGGTTTGCACGCACGACGAGGCGCGACTAATCGCGGTAACGAGGCTCGCGCTGCGATTTAGTCGCGCACTGGTGTGGTCGTGCCTTTATTGCATTTGATACACACGTGAGTGCATTAAGCGTATTGATATCCTTGTGGGAAGAAGGCATGCGTTTCTAAAGCTTGATCAAGTACTTTAGTGCAAGGTAGGACGGGAATTTGATTCTTAGTTGATTTGTACTGTATTTTTTCTAATAATGAAATGGTTTATGATGGTTTGTTTGCGGTCCCGGCGACCTTCGTTTTCTCTCCCATGTCCGAAGACGAATCCCACATACTAGAAATTATATAATGAGTTCATTCTCGAGTTATAAATTATAAGTTGTGTAGCTAACATGACTTTCTTTTCTGTATATATATAGGCAGACATTATAAAGAAAAAGATAGACCTAATTTTTCCCCGCATGTTAATGTTAATGACCATAAAGCTAGCCCGTATAATGTCGGCTTCAGGCTCGCTCCGGAAGCCTTCTTGCGCGCGCGCACGTATAGAATCAAGGGTGATTTGCTACTGCGTGCCGCGATTGTTCTCTCTGTAAAGCTGGGTACTCATGGATGGAAATATAATTTGCTGTAAACTAGGACAGCAATTTCGTATTGGAATACTTATATGAAACAAAGGAATACTTTCGGTGGAATATTGGCGTCCTTTGGTTTTGTTACCCGATGTTCAAATAATTTTGTTTAACACGTTTCGGGACACTATTCCAGACACAATAGATGTTTTATTGTTTTCACGCCTGTAGGCGTTCACTGTCCCGCAACGTGTTAAATTTTCATCGTGAGTTGCTTAACAGCTAAGTAATTTGTTGTTTGAGTTGATGTTGAGAATTAGTCTGTATATTACTCTAATATGTGTAGGTACTTACTCAAGAGAATACACTGTCAGTATTGGTATTGTACCTTAGGACTTACATATTTTTAGCCATAAAGTATTACCACACTTGTTGAATAAAATTACGGTATAATCGGCCAACGTTCAATGTCTAAGTCACTTAATGACAGAAAAGCCCGTTTTACTTTGCTTGGCGAATATTGTTAACAATCTTATTAATTTTATTTACTAATATTAAGAAAAAAATACAATATTTACCAATTAAATAAGAACGGACTCTACTCCGATTGATCGTGTGCACCCAGCCTAACTGGCTAATCACCTCACGGGTGCGCTCCATTTGGCCATTTGTTCATTTGAGGCACACGCCGCTACTCACCTGTGCCGCCGTGACACAACACCTGACGACTTCATTGAGGGTAATTTGGCCCGCAATTAATATTTTTGTTTTTAGAGAACATAAGCTGAGTTTATTGAAAACATAAAATATAAATGAAATATCGAACACGTTAAGCGATTTATTTGATATTAGATATTAATTTCAAAATAGAATCATTACAGTTATATAATGCTTTATATATAACTTTTCGGACATTTACATAATTTACTTTCTTGTAGCAAGCAAGTTAAATGTCATCTATTTACCTGCATTGAAATATAAATTACAATATCTACCAATTAATAAGAACGGACTCTACTCCGATTGATCGTGTGTACCCAGCCTAACTGGCTAATCACCGCACGGGTGCGCTCCATTTGGCCATTTGTTCATTTGAGGCACACGCCGCTACTCACCTGTGCCGCCGTGA
Source organism: Pyrausta aurata (assembly GCA_963584085.1). NCBI lineage: Eukaryota > Metazoa > Arthropoda > Insecta > Lepidoptera > Crambidae > Pyrausta > Pyrausta aurata. The sequence goes on from OY757264.1 coordinate 3,536,000, forward strand.
CACAACACCTGACGACTTCATTGAGGGTAATTTGGCCCGCAATTTGACAATGTCTTTGACAATCGCGATTAGAAAGGCACGTTTCGTTTGTCTTGCGTGATGACAGATGTTGGGAGTACCTACTTGTTACGGTTGTGTAGATAGGTACTTACAAAATCGACGGCTGATTTTTGAAGAGACTGTCATTTCATTTTGGCTAAATGAATTATCAATGATCAAGCATAGATTTCTTTGAGTTAAGTTCACACGAATGTGAACTAAGAAATCTTTATTTTTATTTTTTGTTGTCTTATGTTCTTTACTTCTACGCTAAAAATTATTTATCTTACTATATTTTAATGTTAATTTTCTTTTTTTTTCAGGTAATATTTCGTACTCCATTTGCGGTTACCTTAACTCGGCATATTTTCGTAAGTACATAATTGAATACAAATCAATCCAACCTTAAAATGTGCTGTTATTATAAACAAATACGTTGCATATAACACAAATTATAAAGAAAAATAATAAAAAAGACCTAAAAAATATATGTAAAATCTCACTTTAGGCAAGGTTACGAAGATAGTGGTAGCGTTCCCCCTTTGAATAACAAGACTTATTATTTGTCCGAGGAAAACAAATTAAATGTTCCAGTATTTAAACTTGTCTTTATTTACCGTATTTCAAGAAAAGCTCAATGGAATAAACAGCCAAGAAAAATTCAAAACATTCTAACATAGGTAGGTTTTAATCAGAACTTGCCGTTTTTGCCTTTATTGAGTCTGATAAAATTACGTATGCTTAACGGAGCCTTATTATAAAATTTTATAGTCAATTGTATCTGAAAATCAATAATTAGAGATTTTATTTGGACACAGAAGGTGACTTTAACATAGTCATAATATTTAATGACATGGAAAAAGAAAATCTCATGCAACTCTTGATCACATGCATTGTCACTTTCCAAGCACTATGCTCTCATTCATATTAATACATGCTCTGAATAGTAGCACAAAGTGACCGCGTATTACCATATTATCAGCGCACCAATTAATTTCAGAATATATTGCAGCTAATTGCGCTGAATTTATACTCTGACTTTTAATGTATGGTGGGACATCTTAAACGGTTTTTAGTAATTACGCCTCCGAGCTAGAGACATTGGAATGAGCTACGTAATGCTATAGTTAATGCTCTTTATTATTGTAATTTTTATCTAGAGCGTCGCGTGATACCATTTTGTTTTTGAAAAAAAAATTGCATTATGATTAATTAAATAGCAAGGACGTCAAAAAAGTACTCAAACGCATTGCTAGAGGGCTTGTTCAACCTTATTGCAAAACTATATCGAAACAGCTCATAGGCTCTCTAAATTATTATCAAAAGACGTGTTCCTTAATGCAGATTGCAGATCAATTCCGAAAACTGGTGGAATTCTGCATTTTCTTATACACTGACTGAACCACATTGCAGCAAGTATAAAAAGCGCGAAACCAAAAATATGTTCATTTGTATCTTTCTCGTAGCGCCTCGGAGGTGCTCGTAGCGCAGTGGTGGCAGCGTTTTGGTAGTAATACCGAAGTTAAGCAACTTTCGGCGCGGTCGGCGTTTGGATGGGTGACCATTCCGACCATATAAGTGACGTACATCACGAGCATCTCCGTGCTTCGGAAGGCACGTTAAGCCGTTGGTCCCGGCTAATATCGATCGGTATTAGTCGTTAAGCCTAGTCAGAGGCCCTATGGGCGGCTTGATAAAAATCTGAAAGCAAGGTTGGTCGCTTGCCTTGCAAACACTCCTCCGCCAATCCACACTGAGCCCGCGTGGTGGAGTATGGCTCATACTACCTCACATTTGAGGTAAGGCCTTTGCCCAGCAGTGGGATGCTTACGGGCTAACTTTACCTTTTTTTACTTTTTTGTATCTTTCTATCAGATAGCTTCGAAGCTCTAGACTGTAAAAAAGAGCATAGTCAAGTAATAGTGTTAATAATACTGTTTTTTTATGCTTTCGAAGTAAACTACTAGATAGCAAAATCAAAAATACGTAATCAAAGATAACGAATCAAATGAACTAAAACTGAATTATTTTAGAAAATTACCCAATGTTGCAAGTCCTCAGCAGAATCAAAAGGAAGGTTTAATTCAAGTAGTTTGATATATCGTTTTACCGTCGATATTCGAAAGTATGTTTTCGCACAGATAGCTTTTCCATTCTGAAATGAAATCATGAACAAACATGGCGTTAGGAAGTAAGCTTTCATACCATTTAACCTACCAACCTTCCCAGAGAAATCAACTAACTAGTAACAAAGAAAAACACATTCCCAGAAGTAAAGATGACAGTTAAGGCTGCTGTCACCTACCTTCTAACAAAGTTCAAGTGCAGTTTTCTTCCCAAAAATGACTTAACTGACAACTTTTTTTGACTGATTTGTGTAGAAATAAGCTATCTACATAAGATGTAAGCTCTGAATTTTTGATTCAATCTTTAAAATGCCTGTAATTTGCAATCATAGAAGCCAAATTGACGGTTTTTCTGGTGCACTTTTCTAGATCAGTTGTTGACATCAGCTATCGAAATAACATAAACTTGAAGGGAATTACGTTCGTCTACAAGGTGTAGACTCTGTTTTTTTTATTTATTGCTCTGGTTATTCCAAATGAAGACAAAATTAAAACCATGTTTTGGCATAAAATACGCATCTAAAGGCAGGCGATTATCTCTGAGATACATTGCACTTATTGTGTGTTATTTGATGAAACAATGCTATAGAGGTTCCTATCTTTGACTTAGCATCTAAATTCTTGATTTTATCTTGTGCACTATATTCAAAATATCTTACTAAAGTAACCCATAAATTTGAGATTTGGAGCTGTCACGGACGTTCATCTTCGATCGAGATTTGACAGACAGCGCCGAGCGCTCGGAGGGGAAGGGTGTGTCGCTCGTTGTCTTCGTTGCTACTCTTTTATTTCGTGTATGATACTAATTCCAAATTTGAAAATATCACGCTTTGCACAATTTTTATACGGCGACCAATTCGCTTTGAGGCTTTATGCAACAGGCATAAAGCCATAGTGCATTTGGATCGTCGATGGTCTAATTATAACAAAAAAGTATTCGTTCTTTTGTATCAATTAGTAGTTGTATTTAAATGATTAATCAATGTTATGTAAACTTGCATAGAAAGAAATCCTTATTAATACTATAAACAAGAAAGATTTATATGTATGGCGACTATTTCAAGAGGTTCATGAGTCATAAGTCATAAGTCATAAGTCATTTATTCCATTGTTAACAAAATACATTGTGTTGGAAATTAACAATTATGAGTTATTAAATTAATTATTATGAGTTAAAACGAAGATCTTTTATCATATACAATTTGTATTTTCGAAACTTGATCAAACAAAATGTGCAGATACTAGGACCAAAATTATCGACAAAAATAATAATAATAAAAAATTGTCTCCAAAATAAAATTGTGGTATATGATGAGCAAACTGTTTCTATCACCAAACAGTTAAATGTCAATTTTAGACAAATACTGAATTAATAAGGCCAAGAATAGGCAATAGTATCAATTCTATTGCATATGTATGGGGTTGCAAATAATAACCTTATTTATATAAAATAAAGTAATATCAGTAACACTACTTTATAGTTCAACAAAGGTAGACCGATTATCTTGATATTTACTTTGTTGAATTGGTATTTACCTCTTACCCCTTAAGTTATTATAAAACAGGGCTGGGGCACGCCAAGGCTGGATATGAAGCAAAGTTTTCTGTGGTCGAAGTTTTTTTTTTTACTAAAAAGTCTAAAACTCTTCAAATGACTCCAATTTAGGCAAACCATTTCTTTTTGAAGTCAGTTCCATCGCATGGGCTCTCTCAAGTTCCATCTTAAGCGACATCTATCTGGGCATCGACTCCAAAAAGAAATGGTTTGCCTAAAATGGAGTCCTTTGAAGAGTTTATTTAAGACTTTTTAATGTGTTTTGTTTTTGAAGTCGGTTTTATTGAAATAGTATGGTGGTGAAGTGACTATTAACCCAACAAAATTGAAGACAAATAAGGGCTTTTGTTTTAAGTATTTGACTTTGAGTAGTAAACAAGTAAGTTTATAAATTTTCTTACATCATTCGTGCTTTGGATTTTGAATAAGAATAAACGGACGACAAAAATTAAAAGGTCAGTTTTTCTTAATATAGACCTTATATAGGCGTTATTTAGTTCCACAACCTTTGTTACGCACTTGTACGTACATACCATTGGCCATTGGCGTCAATACCATACTGTGTGGGACTTGTTCATGGCATTAATTCCATACGCTAGTAACAGTGTTTCAATGGTTTAAACCTATAAATAGGGCAATATTTTGCTTATTTAACATTACTTTTCTTTCTACCACAATCTACAACCACAACCTAACCATAAACTTGTATAGTAAAACGCTTGTTATAGAAGCGTTTCATGTGATGTGTATGTAGTTAATATGAACCTGTATTCAAATTGTACGCAAATGCCATGAAGTTCCATGGTTCTATTCAAGTCCATATTCATATAATATTTCATTATTGAAAAATGTATATGGACAAAATGATATAATACCGGTGTAAACCAAATAATTAAATAAAAATTATCTTGTTTATCATCTTTAATACATGAAATACTTGAAATCTTGATCGAAATTTTCTTAACTACATTTTCTGAATGTTAGCTATAATAACTTGTGACATATTTCATATATCAAAATACAAATCATATCAAAGAACAGCGTTACACTAAAAAGCATTTATGTGTAAATAAATCCTCATAGCATCCAGCTGGTATGACACGTAGTAGATCAAGCCCAGAACCAATGGCATCATCCACCAATAACCCTTAGTCCCCGTTTCTCGTGGAGTTTACATTCGTAAAAAAATACCTACTCTGAGAAGTCACGATTTGGGTGAAGACATAAAGAGGCAGATAACCGGTACCAACCTGTACCGACTGACTAGTGATGTGCCAAGTCATCTATTTTTAATCTCGAAATATTTAAGAAATTCGTTACAACAATCCAAATAAGGACCGACTGACACTAGAAAATTGTTTTAACACGTCAAGTATGTGTGAACGAGACACAATAGAAATTCCATTATTATGCGACTCCCGGCAGTCGTTTGATACCTGACTGATTAAAACAAGATTCAAATCAAGACTTGAGTCGGAAAAGTCTCTATAAAGCATTTCAATTCCATGAAATAGCCAACACGGCACAACACTGGTTAGTCGTTGCAGGTCAGTGCGTGTTACCCGCCTCTATATGTCTTCACCCTTTGGATGCATTTCGTTTATTCTATGCTGTAAGTTTTTTACGTTATTATAACTGTACGTTTGTGTTTAAATCTGTGAATTTAGTTATTTAATTATCAAAAGGAAAATGTTCGCGAACGGAATGGACGCGAGCCCTGATTCCGAACTGTATTCACTGTATTCGTAATAGGTATTTCAAATACAAAAAAACTGGTATAACATTAATTTATCACATCGACTTTTTAAGACCATCATTTTCTGTGTTCATCATACGCATAGCCTACTACCTAGAGATAAAGTATCAAAATTGTTTAATCACAGTTAACATTTTTTTGTGTCCCGGACATATAAAATCGCACACACACATTGATAAATTAGGTAAAATCTGAGAATCTCCAAACTGTCATATGGCTCTTAAGGAGATGTGTAATTGGAAGTCCAATATCCCTGGTCGGTATGACAGCAGATATGAGATATCATCGGCGTGCCCATAGTGAGCGATGCGCGTATGAGCTAGTACGGAATACTGCCAATTAGGTGTCTGTGATGTAGCGGGGTGGTATTTGGAAGAAGTACACTTATGTTGTACTAGCGGTCCCTCGCTACTGCGTCCGCGCGTTTTGAGTTTACTCCCTCCCCTCCCGTCACAGCGTGATGTTTTATAGCCGCAAGCCTTCCCCGATAAATCAGCTATCCAACACTCAAATATTATTTTTAATTGGTCCAGTAATTCCTGATATAATCGCGTTCAAACAAACAAACTCTTCAGCTTTATAATATTAGTATAGATTAGTATACATGACGCAGTTGAGCGCAGGCTGAAACAAGCTACCAGCCAGAGCATCGCGAGTACACTCGATTCTGCAAAAAGTTTTTTTTTCTTAAATTTTTTATGACAGGTTCGTCAAACGGAATTCGTAGCTATACGAATAGAAAACACGATTTTACTATGCTATGTTGCTGTAACTGTAGTCGTCTTTTCAATATATAAGGTCACCTCGTTTTAAGTGATAATATTTAAAGGACCGATTCAGCACAATAAATTAATCATTTTTCATAGAAAACACTTTGGGTTTTTATCCTCTAGTTTTTGAGAAAATTGGAGACTAAGGTAATATTTTTGTTCAGATTTTATTTTTTTATTAATTAAGGCTAAGATTAGAGAAAAAGAACATTTGACCATTGAATTGAGAGAGGCGAAGCCGATGACGTAGATAACTTTTTAAATTGTCAGGGTGCTGTTTTAAAAAATGAAATTGTGTATGTCAAAGAAAATAAAAAAAATTAAAATCTCAATTTTCCAAAAAATAATGATAGTGTCCTGTTTCTATGATGTATACTAAGCTACTGTTAAAATATTATCACTTAAAATTATTTGACCTTATATACCTAATAGCTAAAATATTAATAAGCGGCATTAAATGCAAAACTGGAGAGTTATTATAAGTAGTGTCAGTCACTCTCTTGTCCTGTAAATAGTGCTGCTGCCACACATTTAATTTTGTAATTTCAACACTGCCAAGTAATTACGGCGCTAAGGAGCTGACACCAATTAGAGCGATGGCCACCCATCTACGGTAATTGAAATTATTCCTCCCTTAATTTATTCTTTCCACGATGTTTATTTACTTCTGTACGCCTAGAAGTTTATTAAGTAACCTGTAAGAGATCGCGTCGCGATTGCAATTCAAATTACAAATAAAATCGAGGTTGTAACATCAATCGTCTATTTCTTTGATGTGTGACGGGGACAGGACGATGTTTTTAACGGGTATTTGGCGATTGGTACGGAATGAACGTTTTTTCTATCTTTCTTTTGATCGTGATCATATATGAGTAGATTATTTGTCAATACTGACATATGTAAGTACAATTTAGAACTTTAAAATATTTGGCATTATGACTTTCCCGCGATATCTTGTTAAAAATCTTAAATTAGCCACCTGTGTGGTAGTTATAAAGTGCCACCACCATAGTCTGAAAGACTAGACTTTACGTGCTTTCTCGGGCTTGGGTTATTATATCTGATTCTTGTCTCCAAGCTTAATTGTTAAAAACAAAAACCCAAAAACAATCCCTTGATTTCTATATGTGGGAGCGATGAATTTAGGTAAAAAGCTCTACCAAGTTAACAACATCCCGTCGCCTGCGCAGGTGGCGAGTCGTTGTCAGGCGGTTTCCGGAGCGCCCGCGTCGCGACAAGGTTACCTCGTGCAAAACTTGTGTGCGTGATTAGATCCGCGTCCATCGGGTCTCCTGTGATAGTGCCGACAGTGCAATGTTATGTGGTGCGCGGCAGCTGCATAATGTTGATGCTTATGCAGTGAGTTAGCTGAACGTCATTTGTTTTAGGATATGTAATATATAAAGGTTTAATAGTAACAGGTATGAAATAGTACATTAAAATGTACCATGAAGATATTCAAAAGCAGCCGAGAGATGAATACTTAGCAATTACTACGCCGATAAGGTCCAGTTGCGTGATCGATAGTTAGGTAACGGTAACGAAATTTGACTATTGCTTGAGTTAACTATCGATTACAAAACTGGGCCTAAGAGTCTTACATTATAAAGAAAGAAACAAATAAAAAAAATATTGAGATGAAAGTAATTATTTTAGTACTAAATACCTTGTAGTGTAACTATATTACGTAAGAATTTCACTTGTATGTTAGGTAACCAAAACTTAGTGACTTTACACTTAGCACTCGCTCATTCAATGATATCATCTAATCAAATTCAAAATCAGCATCTATGGCTTAAAACTTTAATAGTCATATACACTCCACACATAGGTACAATGCACACATGGCAATAGTTAAGTCCACCACAAAAGCAAATAAAACGTTAAATTTAACATCCCGCAAACAGTTAGCGTAACTCTACAGACAACATCATTACTAGTTACCATAGAATCGCCATACAGTCAGTAACTTAGTACATTTGAATGTTCACAATCGTACTGCATTGGATGATAACATCTAGGAAAGCGAGGTGTGAAATTATTTACACAGGCTGTTCGGAGACAGTTTACGAGAGGACATAAGTGTAAAGAAATTTACATTTAAAAATACTGCAACGTAATTGACAAAACAGCATGCTTTAATAAGGAGCTAGGTATTGTAGAATGTAGTTAAACGAATCACCAAATCTTTGTGCAAGTGCAAGTCCCGAAAGTTTGTCCTTTGGCCCACAATATTGTCCCGCAGCAGTTGAAGAGTTTATATTGGGACGTGTACATAAGTGGGCTCCAGTAGGTCTATCCGCAAAAATATATAACGTTTATTGACTTTTTATAACAAAAGCTTTTGGTGTATGTGGTGGCCCAAACGGTGGCTATACAGTCATACTGATAGTGGCATTGATTACTTTTGGCTATAGGTAAGTCAAAAAATCGAAAATAGAGGCCGAGTCGTAATTTTTTAGTTCTTTATAATTTTGTTATTTTTTATATGAGGTGTAAAATACCAAACAAATAAAAAAAATGATTTTAAAAGTCCCATCTTGTCTTGGGCATGACATAAAGTTGATCATAATGGGCCTTAACTAGATCCACACTAATAAATGTGCCTTGCTATAGCCTTGTATAGTCACAGACTCACAGTTAAGCATTTGAAGAGAAACCGTTTACAATGTTGATACGATGATGGCACTTGATCTATTTACGACGGTCCTAAGGCAGCACATTAATCAAGGGTGGTAATTAGCGCGAAGCGAGAACAAGTACTAGCGATAAATCTCGCTTTCTACTGAACACCACTCATGATGTACTCGTAGGATGGCGAGATCGTATCAATTTCGCGCAAATATTTATTTTGATTTCAACTTTCACGAAGGTCTCGTCAACGATTAAACATTATGAGGTATTTACACTGTTGATATTTCACTCATTAACTGCCTCGGTAGCGCAGCGGGGAGAGGGTCACATGTTAAAGCTGCGCCAGAGGTCCCAGGTTCGATCCTCGGGTCAGGCCAAAAATATATATATACATGGGTTTTTCTGTTTAGAAATTCTCAGGGTAACCCGGAGTTTAGAAGTTGGCGGTGTTTCACCCCCGTGCCTCGGAAAGCACGTAAAGCCGTTGGTCCTTCGCCTGATCTCTCTCCGGTCGTATCAGGTCAGATTGCTGTCCCAGCGGACTATGAGATTAAAAGGAATAGAGAGTGCATCTGTGTTTGCGCACACACTTGTGCACTATAAATGTCCCGTGCAGTCGGTTAGTCGTTGTGACTGGCCACCGAAGTCGAAATCGGCTAGAGGGACTATTATTATAATTTTACTCATTAGGTACTTACTTTTTATAAATTTTATCGGTCCTATTCCTTCTTTACAATGTCTATCTAACCTAAAAGTATACGCCGAATGTTTGTTCTAACATTGAACAAATATTTAACTCAGATATTCCTTTAAAAAAAAACAGCTACAAATAATGCTTTAATCTTTATTATTGTCTATGATATTAATGGCCTGTTTCACCATCGACACATAAGCACTAACAAACGAATAATAATGTAATTATTATTTCCGTATCTGTTAAGAATATTTTTTTCATTGTAACTTTGTGTTGTGAAGCGTGTCTGTATGTTTGCTATCCCTTTACCAAGAAAGTGTTTTTTCTTTTTTTTCTAATTTAAATATAGAGCATCATTTCGTATGAAGTAAAAATACATTTACTGGTTACTTACTGACATTATAAAACAAACCGTAAGTACGAGTATAGTGTCTATGTATTGTACGCTACTGAGCTGATTAATTTCGTACATAAATGAAAAATTAGTAATAAGATTGTGTACAAAATAATGGCCCATAATAATAATAAACCGTTAGTGGGTTAAAAATCGTTTTCGCCTCGAATCTGTACCGAGGCGTATAACTAATTAAATGATAAGCATCGCACCGCTTCAATAGTACGGCGATTTACGTAAACGAAAACTAACATTATCTCGAATGAGACATGCCTTTCCAGTCCGCTTTTCAAGACGACACCTTTAAAGCATATACAGGGTGCAGTTAAGCTGCTCTTCTTTCAATTTGATTAGCGAATTTCGTATTGCGATGTCTTAATTCCGATCGATTTCTATATCCTAACTTCGACCATATGAGTGAGTAAGAAAGAAGTACCTACTATTATTTTTTCTTAAGTTGAATCGCAATTACCAATTTAGCAACTCAGCTAGCTGTGTGGGGATTGAACTACCTGGAACTTAAACGAATTAAAGTGAGATCGCAACACGCTACCAGGGTGTAAACGAAAATATCTGAAATATTTATTTGTGAGCACAGCTTTACTAACAATTTTGGACAAGTGGTTAATACAGAAGTTAGTTCTTAATCAACAAGCGTTTTCCGATGATTACTGAAAGCTCGATACTATTTTTTGTCGTTCATATGTGCCTTTATTTCTTAGAATATTATAAAAGCTATAAGCGCTTTAATATTCTCACCCTGTATTATATATCTTTTTGGAAACATTCGCGACAGTCGCACTGGATTGTGAATAACGCAGAGTCCTTATCGCGTAAAGACTTGTCCATCTTCCCAATTACTTACAAGTTTGGGCAAAAATGTCTTCAAAAAGATTTGGACTTTTAAGTTTTTGTGCAGTTGATGCTGATAACGAACGAGCAATTTGTCATTGATGTATCTTCACGAATTCCGAAATCACTATGGTATGATATCAATGTTGATATTAATGTAATATTTGATATGGAAAAAGTATGTACATAAAATTAAACAGATTTAGACCTGTTTAACTTTAAAACAGAAGAAGGAAAGTAGAAGATAGAAAAATAAAGAAGAGTAGAGTAGGAGTGGGTTGCAGGATTTTGGTCGTCATTTTCCTTTTGTAATTGTTTAAAAGTTGGTATTAGTTTATGTCATTTATAAACCTGCTATTAATTTATTCGTTTAAGTACATAGATACATATTCTTAAAAAATCTTGTGTGTGATCGAACCCTAAACAGACGTCCCAGATTAAGTCCCAGGTACCCTGTAATGACATAACTTGTGGTGCAGTGTAGTCGTAAAATTAGGCATTTCCTCGCCACCTGTTCTGTTGTTACCAACAATTTCTATTGAAAGAACTGGTTTTAAATACAACTTAAGATGGAACAGTAGATTCATCAATATTTTTTTATACGAGGAGAATTATTAATAATAATAGTCCCCCTGGCCGATTTCGACTACGGTGGCCAGTCACAACGACTAACCGACTGCGCGGGACATATTATAGTGCACAAGTGTGTGCGCAAACACAGGTGCACTCTCTATTCCTTTCACTCTCATAGCCCGATGGGACAGCAATCTGACACGACCGGAGAGAGATCAGGCGCAGGACCAACGGCTTAACGTGCTTTCCGAGGCACGGGGGTGAAACACCGCCAACTTCCAAACTCCGGGCTACCCTAAGAATTTCTGAACAGAAAAACTCCGGTATATATTTTTGGCCCGACCCGGGAATTGAACCTGGGACCTCCGGCGCAGCCGTCGCTTTGAACTGAATTATTAACCCTATTATGAACCCAAAACTTACTACGTAAATGACGCCATTTACTCTTTTGTACCACTTTCAGAGGACCTACGTCTGATTTCAGACATAAATATAAAAGTATCTGAAAATACATCTGAATATTATGTGCTGGCTGCGCATGAAATTATATATTTAACTGTGGTGTGCATTTCTGTTGATATTAGCCGCTCTTTAGCGAATATAATGTTTTAAAACGTATTATTACATACATACCTGGGTACTTCAAAACAAAGCTCGAAATTGCGTTATTTAAATTGACTATAAATAAACACATTGTATTTTGTGTTTGACACGTAAATGTGATATTTTTGGAGCTTGGGACATAGTGAGGGAATGATATTCAGGGTCATTTTAGGGGTATATTTTATTGAAATAACGTAATTGTTCCAAAATGACAAACGACACTTCTAGAGACGAAGCGCTTGTCTAAGCTAGAATGACGCGCCCCACTACTTAATTAGTTGATTTCGACGTGTGAGTGCAAATATTAATAACGACACTTCATCTGTGTGGGAGTGTTGACTGCTCCGCGAATTAAGATCTTCATACCTAAGTACGTCACAGTCGACTAGTTTAAATGTGCTTGTGTGCGTTAATGCAATAGTAGAGCGCGTCATTTCAGTTTAGACAAGATCTACTATAGATTACAAAAAAAACATTTGTAACTTTTAAATATTCGTTACATATTTTTTTAAATTTTCAGTACAAGAATTTCGTGATTTGGTGAGAATTACCCACCTATTTGCGGGCTTGTATTATTCGGTGTATGTAATAGTACTGAGTCTACGTACTATTCCTTCAGCTACGATAGTGGCCTCGGGCAAATGTTGCAAGATCTGTAAGATAGAGCAGATAATAGATGTACTTCTTCCTTTTAATGTTTTGCCTGATTGTTATTTATAACGCCGCTCTAAATACACTCGTCAGTATTCATTTTAGTGCCTTTACTGCGACTGTGTTTAGTTGAATCCCGATTATTTAAAATGACATAACATATTTTCTACTTTTGATTAAAAAAAACCAGTTTAATATTTTACTATTTTTTTTTCAGTAATAAGAAGGCTAAAATTCGTATTCGCATTGCTTCAAATTATTTTACTAAACTACTCATAACCAGACGTCAAAAAATTTAATTGCTTGTAAATGTAGACATATTTTAGACTAAGTGCAAAGGAATATATACAACCAGATTTCTTATATTCTTGACAACTCGTATTTCGTTTTAATGTATTTGTCAAATTTCCAATACTTGTTTGTTTATCTCGATTAAACGAATTAATTATTGATTTAATGATTTGTCCATTTCCTGCCTTAGGACGATGCTATCAGCCGTTTACGTGGTTTTACTTTAGAAAGTTATTTTATAAGTAACGTCATCAGATAAACTAATCAAACATGATAAATTGCAATTTTCTACATTCTGAATACTAAATTTGCTTGATTTATTATGTATGATGCAAGAAGTTATTGCAAGCCCTCGGGTTTGTTCTAAGGGGTTTTACATATTTTTATTTCAAGACAAGTACCATATCTACATAAGGTACTTATTAAATAAAGATTTGATATAGAAAAACAGCTCAGTCAAACAAGATCACATAGTAATGTAATACGATATCTAACAAAAGCTTTTCATATGTTTAGTATTAGTTTCTTACTTAGTCAGTTTTTATATTTGCACTTAGAAACGGCATTATAATTTACCCGATCAAAAAATTCTTCTAAATTTTGACACAACATGTACTTATGGAAAGAATGTCAAACTTCTAGGTTTTGACAATTTTCATATACGTTTTCCGTCAAAATTGAAAACGACAAAATAGCATTCTCTGAGCGGCTGGACTGTAGTTAGGTTTAGTTAAGTGCTCGTAAAGGTCGAAGATAAAAGCAGAACTAGACGCAAACTTGGTTGTGCCTGCCTGTTAAAATTTCCAAAATCTTTGCAAAATAGCGAAAGATAGACAGACCTCCAGTTACTTCTTACAGACAAACGAGAGCAAATCGAGCATACCGTAAATACGTATTCATTAAACACAGGGCCGGCGCAGGCCGGGGGCGGAGCACCTGCGGTAGCGCGGTAAGAATACGATATTAACGCGCGCTCTTTTATTTTCCGAGCGATAGCCGCGAGCCAAAGGTTATGCTGGGCCGGGCTTGAGGCTATGTTTGGAGGCTTATATTTTTAGTTTTAGGCGCATGTTACGTAATTTTTTAAGCTATTCTATTTTTTGGTTCTTCTATATACCTAATTATTTGAGTGCATTGAAATTTTAATGTCAAACAGTATGTCTTTTGTGAAAAATATAAATAGATTAGATGATCAATAGGTAGATTTATCGTTTCAATCTTTGACAATATTAACAATTTAACTATAGCATGAATCCAATCATAATTAAAGTATAAAAAATAGGACAAGTTACATATTAGTGTTAGTAAACATACTCGTAAAGAAAACTTATCAGTTAATGTTAGTACTTAATAACTAAAGGGGATCAAGTAGCATCACTAAGGTGCGCAACTCTGCGCTTATCTCTTTCCATATCAGCATCGTCTTTGAGATCCTCTGTGACAAGGTGAACCAAGTACCTAAATTATTATAACACGCAACAAATTGTAACTCACTCAACAACAAATCAGACAGACACAAAAAACCAAACTTTCAATTAGGACCACAAACGATCAAATCATAGTCCCGTCTAATAGCACCATTTTACAGCACTCTATTTGAAATTATTAAAAACCAATCAACTCCCTAAATCCGCACCTGGCTGACATGTTTCGGCATCTGTCCGGTCGGAGGCTGCGATCAGATAGCCGGGTCACTGTCCCCTGAGCACGCACACTCCGGCCCTGTACTAGCGCAGTGCGGAAAGCTTAGTAATTACTCGGGTTTTTTTTTTTTGTAATACTTGACTACGAAAAGAAAATAAAAATTTAAAAGAAGTAGTACGTTCTATGTTGGCATTTTGTTACAATATCGACAATATACATATATAAGTGATTTAAAATAACCCTTACAAACGCAAGCACGAGAATTTAAGTAAAATATAAATAAATAAATATTAATATGCACCAGACAACACACCAATTATCTGGTCTGGTTTTTTAAAGTAAAGAATTTTCTATAATATGTTAGCCTTTTGAAAGTATTGAGCTTTCTTTTGACTCTATGTTTTTTCTAAGCCAGACTAATACCCGTATTAATTGACAAGCAAAAGTTACTTTTCTTTAGGTAATGAATTAAAAATAAGATTCCAAAAATAAAATATTGTATAAAATTAGTGATGTCGAAAGTCCATCGAGTTGTAACTAGTTTTAATACTTGAATACTAGTCGGAGTATTTATAAAGTGTAGTAGACTCGTAGGCACGACACTAGTCAGTGATCTTGTTTTGTAACCTTCATAATTACGTTTCATTGAGCCAACAGAAATTGATACCACTCTCATTCAGCGTTCTAGGCTAATCATGATTTGATGGTAGTTTTTTTTTATTCTTTTGCATGTGGAGCAAGAAGTATTTCTGGTTCAGACTTATTTCTTTTTGCTCCAGTTTTCTTAAAGCAATAAATTAACGATTGTTTTAAAAAAAATGTGTTGAAATTGAAAGCAAAAATATTTCGAAACAAAACTTTGATTATATTGTCGTTCTATAGACCGTTTTTTTTTCGGTACTAACTTTTTAGGGTTCCGTAGCCGAATGGCAAAAAACGGAACCCTTATAGTTTCGTCAAGTCTGTCTGTCTGTCTGTCTGTCTGTCCGTCCGTATGTCACAGCCACTTTATTCTGAAACTATAAGCATCACATAGCTGAAACTTGGTAAGTAGGTGTATTTTGTTCACCGCTTTCCGATTCAGATACAAAAAATAAGAAAAAAATAATATTTAAGGGGGGGCTCCCATACATGTAACTAAAACCAAAAATTTTTTTTTTACTCAAACCTATGCGTGTGGGGTGTCTATGGATAGGTCTTTTAAAATGATGTTGAGGTTTCTAAAACCGTTTTTTCTAAAAGTGTAAGGTTTGAGATATAGACGCTTCCAAAGTGGTAAAATGGGCGTCCCCCCCCCATCTAACTTTTGAACTAAGAAAGTGAAAATTTTGAAAAAAATATATGATGTAGATCTCAATAAAAACTTGCAACGAAAATTGGTTTGAAGGAGATCGAACCAGTAGTTTTTGAGATATTGCACATTTTTATCAACCGCAAATATAACTTTGTCTTTCATACAAACACTATGAAAAACAAAGTTATTTTTGCTGTCGCAATATATTGTGATGTTTTCGTTAAGTGAAAGTAAGTGGACCCTAAAATCAGTTAAGGGTGGCACGGAACCCTTAGTGCGCGGGTCCGACACGCACTTAACCGGTTTTTTTTTGTTAATAATCAAATCCGCATTTATGTAATAGTTCCAGCAATAATAATATGTCCGTTGCGTTTTCGCTTGGACACCATTGTTAAAATGATAATGTAGATAAATTCATAAACTGTACGTAGTTACGTATTGCACGCAAACACAACAAAAACCATATTTTCATACTCAATGGTCTAATTAACCCTATCTATCTCCTCACAATCGTTAAACTACCACAGGCTATATATATTATAGTTTGACTTCCTTAACCGCAACAGCGCCTCCACACATCTAAACAAGCGGAGACAAAACGAAAGCAATGAAGCGATACTATCGGCCTTTCACCGGCCATTCTGGCCCAAATAGGCAAACTTCACTTTTATGCACTAATAAAATGGACACCTAAATAGCCCGATCTTATCTGCCGGCTTAAATTTATTCGATACCAGCCTTACTAGTCGGTAGTCGATGGGCTAAGCGGAACGTAATGCATCGATATTGTGAGATATCGATAGTGGTTTATCGATGTAAACATTAGTTAACTCATTCAGGCCTGATGCTATGAGAATTAGTAGTCGGCCTTCTTTTAAAATGCCTCTTTTATTTGTTGATTAGCTCACATAAACGCAATTTTTTATATCTATTTACAACACTCTCCTGCACCCATCACAATCTCTCTGCATGACCTAAAGGTATGACTGGGAGAGAATGCCTTTAGCATTAAGTCCACCTTTTGTACACTTTTATTTGTGCAATAAAGTTTTTAAATAAAATAAAATAAATAAACGTGTCACATAAGCTGTGCAGTCCAAAAACACATCTGCTGCTATAGTGGAGTGGGATGCTGCATCTTAAACACAAGTTTTTAGGTACCTAGATTGGGAAATAGTTGTGACCTACGAACGCGATAATATGGTTAGAGTTTTGTCAATAGAAAATTAGGCTTTACCAGTATATTATTCCTTTTGGGTTAAAATTGAAATTTTTAGGATATCATCAGCATGTCCATCAAATAACAAAGAATGCGAACACTACAAAAGAAATCGGATACTCGTATTTTTAATAGAATTCACGTATCAAGATCGACAGTTAAATAACTATAGCACCTCAAGAAGAACTGATGTTCTATACTGTTTTGTTTATCAGATTAAAAAAATCATGAACTGATGTTTGTTGAGATTAAATAACTAATCAGTCCAAATAGCGGTCACTGATCGTAAAAGTTCAGCCAGATTGTTTTACTACAAGAATCAAAATAAATAATTCAAACAAATCAGGATTCCTTTCTTTGAAAGCGCAGAAGAAAACTTAGGTTAGCAAATCAGCATATTAAAAGGCCCAGTTGCGTGGTTGATTAACCAATGGTTAAACGTCGTAACCAGCAGGCTAGCAGTTTAATAATAACGACTGTGCGCTTTTTAAAGAAAAAAGACCTTAACCAAAAGTAATTAAAATAGAATATTATATTTTCATCTAAATAATTTTTATTTTTAATGCAAAGAAACTGTATCATTATTTCTTAAGTTTCTATAAATCATTAATTCATAAATACAGAAAAAAAAATAAACTAAACTAAAAGATAAAACAAAACAAAAACCTCACAACGAGCACGAATCAGATTTTTTATTTGTAAGTTGTTATCAACCTACAAATAAAAAATCTGACCCAGGTCACTGTCCCACGGAAAGGTGCCCATGAGGCTGGCCACATTGCCTCTTTGAATGGCCAAGCTTATACGCTGGCCAAGGTAGAGGCCAGCCTTTGCATCGTGAGAATTCAAAACTAGGCGTTTTGAAATCTCACGATACAATTTATGGGCACTTGGTCCCCACGGCCCCAGAGTTTCGACTCCAAACGGCTCAAACATGTAAGTCTCACTTAGACTTTCATATTTGCGCCGTTTGAGGACTTCAGCAGAAGCAGCTGTTGATCCAGCCCTATTGCCAGTCAATGGAAGATGGGAGGGTGCCAAAGTGTCGACGCAAGTAGCGTCCCACACTAAGGGCCTGCCCATCCTCCAAGGAACTAGAGTCATGCCATCGGGCCGCTTACCGTCGCTACGCACGAGGCCGTTAGGTTCCAAAACGGCTGGAATACGTGCGCTAGCAAGCGCCCGACGGATGACATCGTTCAAACTAGCGTGTCGGGGGATCCTGCCGGCGCTTCTGCTACACGAGAGGCCATGGTGAGCGAGTTGGTCGACCACCTTTCCGCAGGTACAGCGATGTGTCATTGTGTTGAAAGCACCTAAACGTAAACTTACAGCTACACGAAAACTAACGTTATCAAAAAGAGTGCCGAGGACAGGTGAGGGAATAGTCGTTAGCCACAGATTTGATTCCCACTCCCCAACGGCTAAAAGACGAGCACGGTCTGCAGAGTTCGTAGCGGTTTGTAAAAGATTTTTACGTACTTCTCTACAGAGAGGCTCGTCCCATAGCCGCTGAATAGAGTGGTTACCCGGAAGGTCCTCGGAAGTTATAGTTTTCCAAACTTCAACAGCTTCGGCTAAAAAAGGTATGTGAATAGTATTAGACTGATGGGAATTTGTTAGAATGTTGCAAATAAGGCCAAAATTTTTATGACAGGATGATAAAAACGCTGGGAGACTGACCGCGGAGATCGACCTTATACCCAAGCCTCCATGCCTAATAGGCAAGGATGCCTGAGTCCAGACTTGGTCCTCCAGCTTTATGTTTAAAGTCGTTGAAATTATTTTTTGGATAACATCGTCTAATTTTGAAGTCAGGTCGGGATGATTCCAGAGTTGAGATGAACGTAGTGTGTACATAAAATTTGGTACAAAGAGACAAAACCGAATAATCGTGTATGCAAAGTGACTATTAATTTTGAGGAGACGGTCCGAAAACGAATTAAATTTGGCTAGTTTTTCCGCAACAAAATCTGGAAAAGATTCCTCAAAAATTGGGGAACCTAGTAAGCGAAGGGAGGATTTGTCTATAATTTGGATGGATTTTTTCATCTTATCAACATATCGAGCACTAATCAATTACTTGCCAATACGTCATTATACAGGTGAGACATTTATCGGCTAAAGACGGGTTTTAGCCACTCCAAATACATATTTAAATGTTACGTAATTAGTCATTTCGATTACATCAATCGGTTTACTTTAAATGGTAATATATTTAATTATCTGCAACGTTTACTATCGTATTTATTGGCCACCAAAAGTTTGTCTGGTCTTTCAGTTTCCCGTAGTGGGACAAAACTAGACAGAATTTGTAGAATAGAAAACTTTCTCAAACAGAATCTATCGTTAAGATTTGAGTATATAATATACTTTGTTTTTGAGATTATGATTTTGGTCCCATTCAATTTAGAATACTAGAAACATTCTCAGGTTATTGAATTAAAACCTTATGTTTGCTGTCCTAGAGTTTCATTTTATGCTTACTCAATCTTTGAACGTTCAACATTGTTACAAAATAATAAAAGGACTTCTCTATCTGCTGGTACCAGCAAGTTTGTGATACCGTTCGTTACACAGGTACTTATAATTTCTATTCGGATATATTGCCTGCAGATTACTCTACAGGCTGTAGAATATCAGTCAGAGGTTGACAACCTGAGGCATTTTAATTATTTTAACTTGGTTTTGACTACATGTCATGTAATAATAACATGACTCCTGTCTTATGCATAGTACACGCACTAAAGTCACACAGTATAAATGAGCCCAATGCCCAACAAGAATAACATTTTGCTGATGATACTCTAGAAATTCTAGAATATTATTGATAAGTGAAATGAATTATTCTAAACAAAGCATAGTTGTTTTAGTGGCGAAAACTAAGACAGCCATTACTGTCTAATAAAAGTAATAGTCCTTTTCTAATATTTATATATACACATTTTATTAAACTTAAAATGAAATCAATATTATGAAAACAGTGAGGATGTTTGTCAAGAAAGTTTTCTGGAAGTAAAGCATTTTCAAATCGTTTGTTCTTATGAACATATCGTGTGCAGGCGTAACGCAGCGCGAAATTGCCTACATTTTGAACACCTACGGTCGAAATATGCTTGCTAGTGAAAACGTTTTCCAACCCGTAAGCCTTTATGAAATAATACAAATTTGGTCTCATTCGTTTTCGTACATTCTGGACTAAGCTTTACGTCTTCGATTTTTAAAATTATATTATGGATTTGTAGAAGGTGGACAAAGTTTTTTTAGTAAAAAAGTGAATGTTTAGGTTCTTATATTTACTAAAACATACAATATTAATATGTATTGTAATATTGCCAATATTGTACTTGTGATCGTCTGTTTTAATGTTTTTGTGTCCTTTATTGTGCAATAAAGAATTTTTTTTTTATATGAAGACGTGCAAACATTGTTTTTCAAAATATATCAAAAAAACCGGTTAAGTGCGTGTCGGACCCGCGCACTGAGGGTTCCGTGCCACCCTTAACTGAATTCAGGGTCCACTTACTTTCACTTAACGAAAACATCACAATATATTGCGACAGCAAAAATAACTTTGTTTTTCATAGTGTTTGTATGAAAGACAAAGTTATATTTGCGGTTGATAAAAATGTGCAATATCTCAAAAACTACTGGTTCGATCTCCTTCAAACCAATTTTCGTTGCAAGTTTTTATTGAGATCTACATCATATATTTTTTTCAAAATTTTCACTTTCTTAGTTCAAAAGTTAGATGGGGGGGGGACGCCCATTTTACCACTTTGGAAGCGTCTATATCTCAAACCTTACACTTTTGGAAAAAATGGTTTTAGAAACCTCAACATCATTTTAAAAGACCTATCCATAGACACCCCACACGCATAGGTTTGAGTAAAAAAAAATTTTAGATTTTAGTTTCATGTATGGGAGCCCCCCCTTAAATATTGATTTTTCTTACTTTTTGTATCTGAATCGGAAAGCGGTGAACAAAATACATCTACCTACCAAGTTTCAGCTATGTGATGCTAATAGTTTCCGAATAAAGTGGCTGTGACATACGGACGGACAGACAGACAGACAGACAGACAGACAGACAGACAGACAGACAGACAGACAGACAGACAGACTTGACGAAACTGTAAGGGTTCCGTTTTTTGCCATTCGGCTACGGAACCCTAAAAATTGACAACGTTTAAAGGGTGGTAAACGTTTTACCTCTTTTTGTATGGAAATTCACGCTCACACGATCCTCGTAACACCACTACTAACCCGTAACCATGCGGGTGACGTAATACACTTTAATTTATACAAAATATAACTATCATTTACTGTAAGGGTGGAACGATTCATTAATAAAACCCATAATGAAGGACGATACTCACATTTCCGTATTAACGCACTTGGCCAGCTATAAATCAACAGCTTGTAGATCATTTATTAAACTATTACATATAGACTTCAATTGGCATAATTGCAGTATTACCATACAATAAATTACAATATCGCTGAACTTTAAGTAATTAATAACAAATTGAGTTACCTCCTACTACATTGACTATTAAATCAAATGTTGTAATTGTAGTCTTAATATTCGTGTAGCCGATTACTTTTATTTGGTAATTGATTTCTATTACTTGACCGTTGAAATAGATTTTTTTTTCATTTATTTTGTCATTTAAGCTTCTAATAAAATTATTCTTGTTTCATCGAGTCTTGTAGATGGTGTATTACATCTTACTTAAGAAAGTAAGACTTGTATGTTTAAAATTGAAAACATCTAATAGAGCCGGGCGGGATTCTTATCGTTTATAATACAGCTATTTTTACCTACATCAAAAAAGGAGGTAATCAATCACTACTAATATTGTTTAGCTCGTATGTGATGTTGTGGAGTTGGATAATATTTGAGTATTCAACGAATTTTTCTCGAAAATGAAAGGTGATATAGAAATTATTATTTGGTTCAGACACGTAATATTCTAACTAACGGAATAGTACAATACTTGCAGCACTTACTAGTAGTTTTCGAGATACGAGTATGGATAAAAACTTTTTAAATAAAAATAATATATATAGACTTACTAAAGATCATTGTCTTACCATTTCAGTCTAGTCTCTACTATTCTACAGATAATATTTATATTAGTAAGTCCGTATTAAGTAAGTACTCAAAACTAAACAAATACCCATCAAAACACCCCATATACTAACGTCGATGGATTCACTATTTATATGCAGATGTCGTCCGAACTGTTTTCTTCTTGTAAATCAACTAACAATTTGCGTCTAGTTTCGAGAAAGACAATAATTTTCGCCTCTCTGAAATGGCGGAGGACATTTTGAATTTCAAATAGCTGTATTTGTTATTGATCGCTGCCCAGATAGAAAGCTCGCGAGTGATCTTAACGTTATGGCGCAATTTAACACTATTCTACGAACTACGACCTGTCATTTGATATGGTGGTTTGATGATAGGGCTGCCAAAATGTTATGTTAGTAAACTCATTCGTCTTTGCTAGTCCAACATTGTAAACAATCTTGACATTTCTTTTTAGATAAAATATTCCTTTTAAAACAAGATTAACACAAGACTTACAACATACATAGCTAATTCATCGTTTAACACTGAGATCTTTTTAAATTAAATAGTAAATTAATGTTATTTACTGATTTTATGTTAAAAGAAACAAAAAGATAGAGACAGAAATAAGAGAAAATGAGACAGAGATTGTTGTAAGAAAGCGAAAGAAGTGCGCCTTGCAATGCACACAGTCAATTTGTGAAAGGGCAAAAAGGCAATAAATTAATAATACCTACTTAGTTAAGTATAGGACCTACCTAGTAATACTTAGTTAATATAAGAAAAACACAAATGCCTACACACACACCTAGAAAAATAATCATCCCAGAATAACTCCCATGCCGCAAAAAGACGCTCAATAAATAAATCTCGTTACTTCCAATGACAATAAAACCACTTAGTACCGATCAGAAAACCTTGTCATAGATTAATGTAACACAGAGGGGATACCTCGAATATTTCTGCCTACATTACACGGTTGTCAGCGCAAGGTCCGCGTCGTAACTTAACCATAGATTTCAGCACAATAAAGATCGTAGATCGGACGTAATATTGTAACTAATGGTGCACGATGGATTGGGTACTAAAAGGTCACTTTCGCCCGAAGAATGATTAGCTTCAGCTGGTAATAAATTGAGCCGGAATAATTGAAGCGAGCTGAAACTCCGATGACGGGGTAAGAGTGGATAAATTATGATGACATAATGTAAAAGTGTGCTATTTTTTTATTGTATTTTTCTTGATATTTCTTAATCATACTCTATAAGGGACTGCAGAGTCATGGTTGATATTTTTTTATCTTATTGATGAGGTTATGACTACACACTACAGTTAATTTCGTTGCTCTTTCTAAATGACTTTTTGATTTACCTCTTATTATAAAACAGCCGATTTAAATCGTATACCATAGTGTTATTTAAATTGGTCACCTTCCATATTCTAGAATCAAATACATATGTTTATCAAAATGTGGAGGATTATCATTTTGTTAAGTCAATATCTTAATCATCTTTTTACCCTAGCATAACCTTCGCTACCACATTCTCTACTAAATAGTAAGGGTACCCGACAGTTTTCAGCCGCGTCCTGATTAGCCGACCGGTGTCCGGCGCCCACGCAGCGGAATTAGAACTACCCGCGCTTATTTATCGGCGCGCTGGAGAAATCTGCTCAGATCATAGGGTTATGCTAAAGGTTATTTGAGTAACGATCAGATTTGACAAAAAAGGTCAGATAAATAGAGCATGGTCAAATAAAACAGTTGAAATAAAAAAAGGTTCCTACGACATCTTTATAATTATCAAACAAAATTGCGAGTTATTTTTAGATACTTACAAAATTTTTTTTCTTATCGAATTTGCAAACATTCTGCTCTTATATGGTTGGCCAATGGAAATTGATACTTAACCATTGACAAAATACTTTCCTGTATTTTCATGTAACTGCCAGCCCTAACACAGTAATGTGTCACTTGCTTCCTACTCGCTTACCGTATGGAGAGCACTCCTTAGGCGAATGTAAAATATGTAAAATGCCCTTTATGAGATCACTTTAAATTACTATCAGTTCAAACATCAATATTAACATTTAAACGTACAGTTGTGATAAAATTGGATAATCTTGAATACGTACGTTTATCAAAATGAGGACATATGATATTTGTTTCGAACCAAAAACTGGGTATACCGCTAGTCAAATAGGTACCCTACTCGTTTCTTTCCCAAACAATAAGTGACAGCGGGTTCCTGTTTCATCATCGACAAATAATCACTATCCAATGAATAATCAAGTATGATATGAAACGTCATTTCGTGTGAAGTATTTGAAAGATAATGGTGAAATGGCCTATTTCACCTTTATGCCAAGCAAAGTCAACATGATAACAACCTTCATGTAGCTAGTACTAAAGTACTAAATTTTTACCTTGCTACTTTAAAACTTAGCAAGTGCGTTAGCCACTGAGGTTTAGGTGTCAGATACAGCGTCGCGTCGTATCACTTTTTGCTGACTCCACCTACTCGTATTAGACAAAAAACTGACAAAATGAATGTGTTAATTTATTCAACCTGACGCATCAAATCAAAAAAGATAAGCAGAATAAGGCGCTATATTTAAATCAATGAGGTTTTAATTAAGACGTCTAGATATATATTATTTCCTTTTGATCTATGACATAACCGAATTAAAAAAAAAACTGTTAAATAATGTATGTACATATTCAGATAAGAACAGACGTTATTTTCTACAAGAACTAATAAATAGTTTAACACAAATCAATATGTTAATTCGAATTCCTCATTCCACATCCACACTGGCATTTGATAAGTACTGCATGTGTAACAGTTGTTGAATTTTGTACCTCATGTGCGTCATTCATGGTCGCAGAGTCGTTGTAATACTGTAAACTTGAATTAAAAACTGCATTATGTTTTGCATATTTTTCTTTAAAGTTGTTAGGATTCCCTAGTCCAGGCAGTTGATTTGGTATAACTTTACAAATCAGTATTCCTATTTCTCTTTTTACTCGTCTCCTTCTCATCTACGTCAATCTGTTCATTATGAGACTTAGTTATTACTATCTCATTTGTTAATCTCGTAAACTAAAGTGCTTAGCCTTCATCGTCGTGCAATATAAACCTGTACATTTTCAATTCACACATGCCGCTAAACACGCTATCGTCCAAAAATAACGACAATATGATTGCGGAAACCATAAACCAGAGGCACACGCATGACCGATCTCTTTTTACGACTTGACATTTACGTTGACACTTGACATTAGAGCTCGCCATCCGTCTAATTATTATCTGTGGGTGTGGGCTGTCAACTAAGGTTGTCAATGCATACCTAAACTGGGCTAAGTGATCGATATCGTGGCGACCGGTTTTTGATTAATGCATCACCCTGAATGTCGTGTGACTGTTCGGTATAATTATATGCTTTTCCTGCTTGAAATGTGTTTTTTTTTGTTCGCGATATTAAAACAGTTGTTTGAGAGCACAAGATTGTGTCACTACGAGGAATTACTTACTACTACCACAGATAATATCTACTACTTAGGCCTAGTTGCGTGATCGATAGTTTCCTAACTCAACTGATGGTTAAATCGTTACCAGCAGTTGAATATTTGCTATTGTGCGCGTTTTGAACACAATATACTAAGGTATATTTTATTTAACCAATGGTCATTAAAATAGCCATTCTGATAATTGTTGAGTTAATTGTATACCAGATTTTTATTAATTATTCTATAAGATTTTGATTCCATGCACTGTAAATGATTTGCATTCTATTTTATTATATTAGCGAAACATGAGCACCTTTTATTGTACCTATGTAATATAAATTTATCCCATGTTTTCAGCAAATAAACGATTTATGATTTAACATCGATCACGCAAATGGGTGTTAGTGTATCCACTTTTTTTACCTCGGTTTATCGACATTACATATATATCATTTTACCTATGTTATAAGAGTATTTAGGTTCAATTATAAGAAGTTAAAAAAAATGCGTAATTTTTCGCAAATTCCTACATTTTTTTTTTATTTTTTTTATTTATGAAGTACACAAACAGATTACAGTCTTAACTAGCTTATAAATAAGGGTTCTAATTAAATTACAGACAAAACTGTAGTCCAATAATAGTGTACATAGCATGATTTTATATATCGAAGCATAGTGTGGAAGTTAAAGATTAGAAGTTAGAATGAATTGATATTTATAACAAACCAAATAGAAAAAAAAATAACAAATCAGCAGTTATTCAATATACGAGGGTGATTGAGAATACTTGGCTTTTATGATGTCAGAGATTTTCTTTTTGTATTGAGAAAACCTGCAAAACACGTCCACATCATTGTTGTTTTTTTTTAGCTCGTTAAAGGCCCTACACATTCTGACCACGGGATTATAATATGAGGTATTATTTTTAAGCACTTGCATCGCAAAGGTGCTAGGGCAGCGTGTCCTATAAGCGGTGTTGATGTTAACTGTCGACAACAGATCCGGGGTATTAATAGAAGAATGCAATATCTTATGCAGACAAAGTAAGTCATATCTCTCTCGGCGAGCACTTAATGGGAGCACACCAAATTTATTCAGTCTCTCATCGTAACTCTTAAATGCTCTACCTAGGTTACATTTACGGGCAAGATACCTTAAGCAACGTTTCTGAACCCGCTCAATACTTTCCACGTGAGTCACGTAAAATGGAGACCACACAGGACAGCAGTATTTTAAAATACTTCTCACCAGGCTTTGATATAGTGACAGAACACTACTTGGCTTTTTAAAATCCCTAGTGGACCTCATGACGAAGCCTAATATCCTTTGGCTTTTCTTTATGATATGTTCATAATGAGGCCGAAAGGACAGTTCCTCATCGAACAAAACCCCCAGGTCTCTGACAGTTTGTTTTCTACAAAGTGGTTTATCTTGCACGAAATATGTTCGATTTTGCTTATATTTCTTACGAGTAAAAGATATTACGCAGCATTTATCAACATTTAGTTTCATATTATTTAACAAACACCAGTCAGAGATAATACGGAGGTCGTTCTGTAAAGCAAGGTACTGATCTTCATTCATTATATCTGTGTATATTTTAAGGTCATCAGCATATAGGAGAGCCGGGCATGAAAGTCTGTTAATCAGGTCATTGATAAAAATGACAAATAAAAGTGGCCCAAGGTGAGAACCCTGTGGCACCCCTGAGGCGACTGAAACATGGGAAAAGCAGTATCCCTTCAAGGCCACAAGTTGACTTCTTTTAGTAAGATATGAAGTAACCCACCTCAGCAAATTCCCGTGAATACCATAGGACGATAGCTTGTGTATTAATAAAACATGATCAACTTTGTCAAAGGCTTTGCTGAAATCAAGGTAAATTGCATCAGCTTGACTACCAGATGCAAATACCTGACATAAATAATTTTTAAATTACAAGAGGTTACTGAGAGTAGACCTTTTCTGAACAAATCCGTGTTGCTTAGTTGATATGTGTTTGCTAAGGTGGCTGTAAAGGTGGACGTAAACCAACGATTCAAACAGTTTTGCCATACATGATAAAATGCTTATAGGTCGATAGTTACATAGAATATAGCCATATTTTATTTAGGTACGACCCATGCCACTGCGAGTTAAAATAGAGCATGACATAAGACTGTTGTCCGCCTCAAGTTTTACTCGTATTAATTAAATAAATGCCTCACATCTGATTTATAAGCACTTTGACAGAAATGTTTTATTCAGAATTTTAAGTACCGGTTGATTACTATGGACTTGGACTACTATAGGTTAACTAAAAGCTATTTGCAAATAGTTGTACCCGACTGCGACAAAGCCCAAAAGGATAAAAGCATATTAGAGATAATGAACCTACATCTTCTATTCTTGAATCCCTATCAAAAAGCAAAGCCATACCAACAAAATATTGTCATATCTGCAGTATTTATTCGAATTCAATCTATTTATTTCAGGCCGTGAAACCCTTAAATTTGTTTCTAGCATTTTTATCCTAAAATAATGTTAGTAAACTACACTATATTTATTATTTATTTTTATGTATGTTTCTAATGTATCACGTCGAATTTATTATTTCATACATATCCTTTTAAAATATTATTTCACACCCTTTTAATACCAAATTAATTTTTGTTTCAGGTATGCACATCCTTAAGGAACAATAAGACGTAAGGTAGCGAAAATCGTAAGTTTTCATAAGCCCTGTTTCTGAGGCACATGAAGTCTGTAAAGAAAACAATAACTTTCATCTTCTTACCAATTTTTTTTCATTTTCAGTTTTTCAGGTGTTAAATATGATGTTTTTAGCCAAAAGCCTTAAATTTAGTTAAACATTTATAGTACGCGAAGCTTACCAGAATATAGCTTTTATGATGTGTAATTGTCATGATGGAGAGATAAAAAATCATGTTCACCATATCTTAATATTAAAATACATCGGGCATGCCGCAGTCCAGCTTTGTTAGGAAAAAAGGAGTAAGTACACAAGTTATTAAAGATTTAACATTCATTTTCTTTTTTACTCTCATTCATTGATCTGTAACTAGTACTTGCCATAATTAATGAAAATTATTGCTAAATATTAGAAACATTAATCTAAATAGAAATAAACCCGCTTATCTAACCTAACGTACAAACAGTGACATTTTGACATTTCGTAGACCTCACTAGCGGTAAAGTCATACGCGATAGCCCTTATTGGAGTGACGTAAACGCACTATTTAAATTTTTAAAGATATACATTTAATATTCTAAAAAGAGATAGTAGTGTATTTGATACTGAACTGAATACTCAACTTCCTAGCTTGTAACTCAATTGTTATCTATATGATTGTATGTCAATCTGTAACAAGATTGGTCTCTACTTTACGACCTTACTTCATCAATCTTAGCAGTGGAGTATATAATATTTTATCTAAAATATATGGCTGCCATAACTAAATTAATTAAAATACTCTACAATCTGGGCCATCAAATTAACAGATAGTAAAACTGATGTCATAAATATTTCAATGGGAATATCAAACAGATGTTATATCGTCATCTGACAATGGCTCGGAAAGGTTTAGGTCAATACATGTACTATAGAGGTTACCTTAAACCACTTTGTAGTTAAATTCTCTTGCACGTACGTGACAATAACGGACCTTACTTTACTCAAAAGCATTTAATATTTCATCATATGCATGCAAACGATTAAAACAATAGTATATCATAGCATTATGATCTTTGACACACATATAAGTAATGAACCGTCTAAGCACAATCGTCATGGTAGTACTTTTTAATAATGAACCAGGTAAAAGTTAATTTTAAAAACCCCCGATCTAAGCTTTACCCTAAAACCGATGCAAACGCGATGCAGTCGCGAAGCAGCATCGATGCAGTCGCGAAATGTCAACCTTTAGAAAAAAACTGATGATCTTTAAACGGCTGAACAGATTTTCATGAAACATGGCCAAGATACAACAAACACTTCGAATAAAATTATCTATGATACACAAAAATATGTTCATCCATTTGGGAGCTACAATGACCACAGCGTTTTTGCGTCAGGGGTTAACAATTTTTGTTTTTAATGTTATAACGTATTTACTTGAGTATCTGCTGCATGCTCATCTGACCGTAACCATTCCTCAAAAATAGTAACTTACTCTTGGGCAAGACTGTACTAGAATCGTTTGCTACCCTAAAGTATTAGTAATGGTATTTGATAAGAAGTATTTTCTTCAAAATTATACTTATCATAAAACCCCTCGTCAATGATCTGCGTGCCCTCCGAGAGCCCGCTGTGGAAAACGCAGGTTTCGTTTACATAAAGATTTAGCAGAGCTTCTAAAACAATTATAGCCAGAATGATAAATTTATAGCTGTTGTAAGTTGTCCGCTATAACTCGCCGAATGTGGGCCCTCAGATGAACTGTGCCAAACACCAAATTACTGAAACGGACCAAATAAGATGATTTTAAAGAGTGGTCATATTTAGCAGGTAAATTATAGGGCAACATACGAAAGTAAGAGCTCTGCCTAGTTATTGCAAATAAAGAAAATCCAATAAAATGATGGGCCCTCAGTTCTTAAGTGCAAAAATTTTACTTTGATGCTACAAAGTTTAACTTACAACTTAATGTCTTTGGTAAGGTTTTAATTTTAGCAGAAGTAGCCACAATGCTAACCTGAGAGTACTGGGTTTATATATTCATCTAGTATAGAATAAAAGCTCTAGCAAAGTGAGCTCTCGTACCACACGTTTTAGAAGAAAGTTATCATATTTAGAGTCAAGGTGGAAGGTGTATTAATTTACACTTATTAGTAAAAAAACGTAGTCATTTCATAGTACAAACTTATGTATCTGTGTGGCGTGTAAATATTTCCTTTCTTGAAAAAAAACTAATTCATTTATATGTGAACAAAATGTTCGTATTAGGGTAACCACAAATCAGAAGATTAGTGGAAAGTAATGGAAAAAATAAATAAGTACACATTTTATTTATTCGTATTAATCTAATCTGCTACATCCGAATAGTTACATTATTCGTTAATTAGTTTTTTATCACTCCTGTTAGGAAAGTTGACTTTTCATGTATGGAAAATTGCTTTTTCATACGTGGTCAAAGTTAATTGAGCCACATTGTGTTAAAAATAAACCATGCCCATAGATAGAAGTTGCTACCAACAGCTACCATCTCTCTGCATGACCTAAAGGTTTGACTGACAGAGAATGCTTTTACATTAAGTCCACCTTTGTACACTATGATTTGTGCAATAAAGTCTTCAAATAAAAAATACATAAAATATAGCAACTGCAATTATTTATGGTTATTTTTGGTAAGATTGTTCTTAATTTTCAACCTTGTACATGTAAACGTTGAGATTCACGTTTTTCAACTGTAAAATAAACAGCGTTGATAACAAATGCGTCTTATGTGCAATGCAAGATCACTGTTCTGCCGATGCGCGTTTGATCTATAAGTACATTTTTATGATGATCGCTGAGACATTTCTTGACATGACATATTCTTCCGTTCTTCTCTTCATATTCTTCTTCATTACATCGTATGAAAAACGTCGATTCAATTTTACTGGATTATCACTAAAATTTTCAAAATGACAACGTCTCAGCGATCATTTTAGATCGAATTAACTTCTTTAGAGTGTGTATTTGTCAGAAACTCAAACTGAAAAAAATCGTTATACCCATACATAATAATAATTAAAGAACAACTGGTGTTTAACCAGATTTATTATTTATCCACTATCATTAACAAATAAATGAAGAAATCCATTATTACCTACTATGTTGTATTTTTGTATTTGTCAAACGTTGCTCAGGCGTGGAAGTCTCGGTAAACCACCAGGTGGCGCTCGATAAATGCAAATTTATTTTTTTGTGCAAAACAAAATTGAAATTTTCGTGTATTTATTGATTGAGAAAAATTGATAAATGAAATTGATTCAACCTCTAAATTTTTTTTAAAGATTTAGCTACGTAAGTTAAAAGGATGCAGTAGAATCGATGCAGTAGAAAATCAGAATATTGATTTGAATCAATTGTCTACGCAAAATGTAAAAAAATTTGCTTGAGACTTCCAGGAGTCATAAAATATCCTCATCATTGTTTAAGTATTTTTTTATCATATATTTTTCTCAGAATACCTCTTAAGCAATCGTACAGCATATACTTTTGTTTCGAGTTTCCTAAAAAAATTGATAATGTGGTTAACATACACAAAATCAGTATGGAGAATATAAAAAGCTAGATATTTCTTTAAATACTTTATATAGCAATAATATTTTAATACAATTTGAAACTATAAATTTTGTATAAAAAATGCTGTAAACAATTTTTATCAAACAATGACCAGGGAGAGAGATTTCTTATGGAGTTGGTTTTTAGCGTGTGGTTCGAGAGCTCACTTTGCTAGAGCTTTTATTCTATACTAGATGAATATATAAACCCAGTACTCTCAGGTTAGCATTGTGGCTACTTCTGCTAAAATTAAAACCTTACCAAAGACATTAAGTTGTAAGTTAAACTTTGTAGCATCAAAGTAAAATTTTTGCACTTAAGAACTGAGGGCCCATCATTTTATTGGATTTTCTTTATTTGCAATAACTAGGCAGAGCTCTTACTTTCGTATGTTGCCCTATAATTTACCTGCTAAATATGACCACTCTTTAAAATCATCTTATTTGGTCCGTTTCAGTAATTTGGTGTTTGGCACAGTTCATCTGAGGGCCCACATTCGGCGAGTTATAGCGGACAACTTACAACAGCTATAAATTTATCATTCTGGCTATAATTGTTTTAGAGGCTCTGCTAAATCTTTATGTAAACGAAACCTGCGTTTTCCACAGCGGGCTCTCGGAGGGCACGCACATTCGTCAATGGCGTAGACATTTGTTTTGCATTAAGATTTAAAGCCGCAAACCAATAAACAGTGAAACTTTCAAGTGATAAATGTATTATTTCAATCGGAACAACTTATTTGGTCTGATAAAGCATTGAGACGATCTGTCAAATAGATCACTAACGCACTTAAGGTCAAAACGAGTCCATATCTACAGACTGGTGGAATGTACAGTCAGCTACGAAAATTATATCGATTTCAAAAGTGAAGTTTTAATCAGCGCCAGCATGTAGCTTTTGGGGAACTCCGATGAAATCTAGGAATTCAGCAGCCTTTATTAGTATTTTAGTATTAGCATTAAACTCGTTCGAAATAAAATAAAAATATCGTCTCTTATTACATCATTGAACATCATCGTCATTATTCTCTAAAAATTCGGGACTTAGAAAAATAATAATGAGAAACGAATTGCTCTGTCATCTATCAAAGTCCCCTTCATTATCTCCTCTGTCTCTCTCATTTCAATGAAAATAAATAAACTAAAAAATAAATTAATCTTGACCCCTAATTTTCATTTAAACTAGGGTATAAAAAAAAGGTTTACATACGAACAATTATTTATTTATTTTGCTAAATAGACCCTTAACATATTTTCACCCAACCAGCTTCTACTGCAGTGCATCACTGAGCGCTCATTATTGATATTTGTCTATGCTAACACGCTGTATATCAACAATTTTGTCCACAACTGTACCACACCTATGGTTCAGACCAACAATGGCCTGTAGGCGAACTAGATACGACTTGAAATGTTTAGTGATAGTCTTCCTACACAAATAAGCGGTATTCAATGTGTTTCTAAAAAACACGCCGGTTTTATGACAGAGGAATGCTTTGGTATTTTAATAGACAAGATCTACCTACCGCAGATTCTAGTGGATTGAAGAGTTTATTTATTAGTTGAGAATTGAGATGTGGAGCTGGCACGAAAGTTAAAAGTGCTATGTTTTTGGTTAATTTAATTATTCTCTTTTAATATATTAGTTACATAACATGACGCAACCTTTAACTGTTAGTAATTAGCCTGTAATAAATTTCGAGGGAAATAAAAGTGTGACCTTTTGGTTTCTCATCCAAATAAATTTATAATTTGGACCAATAAAAAGAGTTAACATCTTACTTAATTTCACCTTTAATAATGTGTATTTACATTTCCTCCAAGCGTGTATACAGCTCGACATAAATCTCGCAGGTTAACAACGCACAATAAAGTCATCACTTGGTATCTTGAAGCGATAGGCAAATTAAAAAAGCCAGGACAATTGATACTAGTCTTAAACATTAGATAGACAAAGCTTATTATGAAATTGTAAATCCAAAAAAACCTCTACAACATTGACTGAGTGTTATTGACCAACCTATATTGGAGCTTCGTTGTTTACAAACAATTCATTATAAGTACTAATATTCTCCTACCGATTTTCGGCAATGACGGTCATGATCGATGAGAGATCAGGCGGTCAACTTCGAAAAACGAAATCCGTCAATACGATTATCGTTTTTCGGATCCGAAACAATTTATTATGAATTCCCTATTACAAAATGCTTCGGATCCGCAAAACGATTATCGTATTGACGGATTCCGTTTTTCGTGGTAGGCCTTCAGGCGCAGGGCCAACGGCTTAACGTGCATTATAAGTATTAACTTTTAGTATAGCAAAGGTAACAAATCTGTCAGCCTATAAAAATAATTATGTTTTGACGTTTGGTAACGATTAGTGTTCGTATCGAATATAAGGTATAGGGGTAAGAACTTAAGATAAAATAAATATGTAGCACCATGTCAACTTCAACTGCCAGTGGCTAAGTGGTTTTATGAAAGTGTCGCTCAAACATGAACTGACTGCTCTTACTGCCCTTTGAACGTGTTTTATTTGCCGGTCCCGTCCACATTGTAGTCTCACGGTGCCCGAAAATGAATTAATCTCTAATTGGACCGATCCTATCTGTCATTTCGTAACCATCAAAATGTCGTCCCGGCATAAAAATGTCACAACCAGTGACATTTCGGATCTTAATCCGCGGTCTCACTGACGGGAAAGTGATCGGGTCCACCTTTGCCGGTATAGGTCGACCGTGTGGTCACGGCTTTAAATTGTTTTTATAAGCTCTTGTTTGTGACGTGTGTGGGTTTTTTGTCAATAGATAGAGCGATGGTAAACAAAGATAGGGTTCTGTTGAAGTTACAATGGTCAATGGGTTCGAAACACACTTATGATAGAGTTATGTTTTGGATAGCCGCACTCAAGTGTAAGATAATGCCAATCAATATGTTCAAAAAAGTATTTATTATTGGGTGTGGTTTGAGTAATAGCGGTACACTGTTGACTGTACAAAAAGTGGTGTTTAATATTTAAAAATAATAAATCTTTGCCTGAAGGACAACAAATGCTAGGAGCAGCTTTTACTGCCAAATTTTAAAGATCTAACTATACTCGATTTAACTAACAGTAAGTCACCTAAAGTTTGTTCCTAGGTAACCTTTACAATTAGAACACTTAGTAAGTGATTGCAAACTAATGCACATAACATCATAAAATAATATTGACAAAGTTTGTGAGTAAATAAACCTCAATAGATAAATAAATGACGTAGGCCAATTAGTCGATTTCGCACTAAGCCCCTTGATTAAGTAGATTTATAGTTCCAAAAACATTTGACGGTCTCAAATATTTGCACAAACAAAGGCGTGTGTTCGATAGATGGCAAATCGGAGGCAACGACCTCACGTGTCGCGGCAAATATGTAAGGTAACCTTTGGGTAGCGGGCGTGGGCGGCGCCGCCCTCTAGCCGGCCAAAGAGTAAAGATTTGAACATCAAATGCTAGTGACGGGTAGGCAGTAAGAAAGTAAATTTAGTCTGTACCATTCTACTGCTGAGAAAAGCTCCACGCGTCTTCAGTGCGGGTTGGAGGAGAGGTTTTTTTAAGACGAGTGACCAACCTGCTGTCAGATGTTATCAAAAGCCGCTCATAGGGTTCTATATAAGTTTAACGACCAATATCATTTATATTAGCTTTACGTGCTGCTAAACGTGCTTTCCCTAGCACGCCACGGAGATGCTCGTAATAGACCTGTCTTCTTCTGAGTCACCTATCCAAACACGACCGCGCCGTAGTATGCTTAATTTCAACCACCACTTCACTACGAGTACGAGCATCTCTAACTTATTTTTTTCCAATAATCGAAAAGCGCAACGTCACCGGCTGACCTATCACCGCAGCAGTAATAAAACGATCAGTTATCCGTGCGACGCATCGGAGAATGTAAATGCTGATACTTGACGCTAACTCATTACGGAGATTCTAGCGCGTCGACATAGGAATCCGCCTCAATGAGGCCCCGTACTGTATCGGTAATTTGTTAGGTGTCTCCAATGAAGGTTGCATTTACACTGTTTAGGTGTCAACGTATTTTATTGGTATTAATTCTCCTCGCCGACTATGAATGTGCCTTTCTATGTGTTTGTTTTTCTTTTCATATGGTACTTCCTAGGTTTTCTACTCACTTACTCGTACATGCCAATTTAGACCCTCTTGTCGCTCAAGGGGGTCAAAAGTATTTTACGCCTGATTTTTTTACGCCTAATTTTTTATGGAAAAAATCTGTCGATTAAGCTGTTTTAGCATAAAAACAAAACATATACAGACTGAAAGATATGGCATAAAGTTTTTGTAGTTAAAGACTTATTTTTTTTTGCGTCAAATTTTGAGTTCAGATCTATTTTATAGTTCGGCAGGTCTTAAAATAAAATTGTTTATTCATTTCCTTTTACGGAAGATTGGAAACTTGAATCGCACATAGATTCCTAATACTCGGTAGCTATCTGTTTTGAAAGTGTAATTTTCGCGCTAAGTGAATCGTTATCACAGACCATCCACTTCATAGACTCCGTATAAGGAGCGGTTGTAGCCTCCACTTTTTTTAACGGATGCGTGCGCAGAAAGTCGGATGTCAAGCTGTCACTGCTCCACATGCGATCGCCAGAACCGATAAATAGATTAGTGATGCGTTCCGAGAAATTGCATTTTTATGCGAAAGATAGACTATACTGTGGCATTGACTCCTGAAAGGCTCCATTCATGCCGCTCAAAATACCTTCCAATTAATAAAATTTAATTGATTACTATAGAAAAATATCATCTAAAATTTAACACATGTATAGCTGGTTATACTCCTACAATGAAGTTGAATTTATTAAATAAATTATAAAATGGAAAACGTTACTTTTGATTTGCACTTTGACAAGTTAAGCAGCAGCTTAGTTTTAGTAAGTAAGATTTTTAATTACCAGAGATGCTTTTTGAGTGTCACTTCTGCATCTAACACCGTTACTCTTTGCCAGCGCGCGCCTATGCGCGTGGGCAGAATAATGAAGACATTTGTCGCGCGTATTGTGTTAAACCCCCAAACCGAACAATCGAACTTCGATACTCGATACTGTATAGACCACGGCATATCTTAACGTTTGTCCATCTAGACGTCTTAAAGAGACATTTGATATCTTACGAACGTGCGTCATAGAGATGTTAAATACGCTATGTTATGTAAAAACGTATTGCAATAATACTGAAATTTAGCTGAATTTTAGCATTAGCCACGATTAGGAATGTAATATAATGGACAAAATAAAACAATAGTAATAGAATTCGATTAGGAGTTTCACTGTTTTACCGAAGAAATCAAGAAATGATATTCAAAAACGGTATTTTCTTCAAAAAGAGAAAATTTGACCAGTAAACTTTTATTGAATGTGCACTGTACGAGAATGGGCACCCTGACTATGTTATGATGAGTCATGCGATACCTAGGCTTGCATAATCGCGGTAACAATGATCCGAAGCCGTCATCAATCAAATACTCTACGCTTCTGATGTTCATAGGCTCAGAATACCTTGATGCATCCTCAGATAATGTTGTATACCGAGAGTAACTATTGCTCTAAATAGACGAGTGTGCCTACTGTCGGCAATACTACTCTACTCTACTACAGATTTCGGTAATGGCGGCCAATGTCAACAAAGACCAGTCAAGTACGCAAGAGCTATAAAAGTTAAAGCACACTTATCAACCGTAATGGAAACAACACTAACCAGGCGTCTACCATACGGAAACACGTTACATAAAGGGCACAGCAACGCCTCGGAATGGGATCGGAGCCGAAAAGCAAATCTCTCACCTCTGATCATGTTTACTACAACTTATGACAGTTCTTCTTGTGAATGACAGCCCGTTTTTAAAGGGTGGGCGGATAGTTGACAACCATCGGGCGACTCGCCGCGAAGCGCCGCTGGTCAAGAGTGGTTCCCGAGTTGATCTCAATCCGAGGTGGTGACGTTATAAAGTTGATAGATGTGCGTTGAAGTATGGAAATCCATACAACAAATACTGAACGCCTCGAGCTGATACGGTGTTAACCTTTATAGTATGTGGGGGCTCGTTCCATTACCGCTGAGATGGCAATCCGACAAGACCGCACAGAGAAATATCGAAACAAATGATTCTACAATTTGACATTTCAGTAGCCAGATGTATCATCGAGAATATCACTGGGCCTGATTCTTGGTATGCAGTGACTAAAACTAAATTAAAAGTTTCTATGTCTCCTA
The DNA here is from genome assembly GCA_963584085.1 of Pyrausta aurata. Classification (NCBI taxonomy): domain Eukaryota; kingdom Metazoa; phylum Arthropoda; class Insecta; order Lepidoptera; family Crambidae; genus Pyrausta; species Pyrausta aurata. The sequence continues at coordinate 3,574,218 of OY757264.1, forward strand.
AATTAACTAAAAGAGACAGAATATAAGGATTAAGAAACGGCAAACAAAACAGTTGTTTGTTGCATAGAAATAAAAACCTAAAACATTTTAGCGGGGAGTAAACCAAACTACGCAAGTGTATTTTTCTGAGCAACTAACAGCTGTTTAATTTTATGTTTCTAAATCACTGTTATCTGTCTCTTTTCATTTATTTAGAAGAGAAAGAGACCTTGACTTTAGTTTTAGTCTGTTGCATACAAGAATTGAGCCCAATTTAGCCAGATGTATCATCGAGAATGTCACTATCAATTTATCAACACGGCAGAGTCGGCTTCATCCAGTTCGGCTATTGTTTTGCTTCGATGCCATAACAGCCGTTACCTCACATTGTTATGTTATAAACTGTGTTTGGCATTGCGCACGCGACCGTTGCTCAGTAATGTCAATATCATTAGTCAGATGTTTACTGATCGAGATGGCTGGGTACATTTCGGCAGTTCAATGAGATGATTGTTGCGTACATCATTAAATCTACGCGCGCGGGCGCAAGAGGGGAGCGCCGGCGGAAAGCCCCGAGCACCGACGACATCGCACGACCCCGCACGAGCACGAGCACGAGCGCGCGCAGCGAATGCTCTGGACTCGCCTTCAGGCTCCCACCGTCGCCGGTCAAAACCACTGTCGCGTATTTTTTTTTAATTTGTTATAAGAAAGGTGAAATTACAGCACCTATTTATTTTATACAGGCCGTTCATTATTTGTTATCGATAGGACCCAAACAATGATAGATAGAGAGAATGATAGAACGAGACCATACTTCTAAATCTTATATTAGAGTTCATGATTTAAAAGAACTCTAATATAAGATTTAGAAGTTAGGTCTCGTTTTTGAACTAAAAAACTATTTATGGTTAGTCTTTGAAAAAAGCTAGTATGTAAGGTGTAATAAATCAAAATAAGAAGAAGCTCCTAATCTATTAACTCGTGCATTGTCTGAAACAATCGAAATAGTACCATGTAAGTTATCCCTTCGGTCCGTCTGAAGGTAATAAAGAAGCCAGATTCCATAGGGCTGTCGCACATTATATAATAGAAGTTCTTTCATTTACTCCCCATCTTTTCAGCTATGCAGTGACCAAAGTTCACATAAATAGGAGTCTGAAAGATATTATTACAACGTCATTGTACAATCATAACATACTCATAATACGAGTATACTCATCTGTAATCATTACTGTACTATTTGATGCATTGCACTGTAACCTTTTAAGTAAAGAAAATTGTCTATCGCCCTGCTTTTACTACGAAGGCAGGTCACACTTCAACTCGGGGGCCCGGCGAGGAAATAACTGAGCAATAACGTAACTAAGTACAACCTACAAGGATGCTCGGTAACCTTAGCAACCTCGAAGACCTTAGGCAGGGGCGTGCCACCGCTGAAAGACTAATTTACAACCACCTTATTGAATACAGGTGCGTCCGGATAATAGCAATGCAAGCCCACAGTGCTGCACTCCTGAATGCAACCATTGTCTGAGAGAATTATAATTTCTAAGAGATTATCGTTAACTTGGTCTTGGAGGAAAGTGAAAAGCTGGTATATTTAAGATAAACACTTTAAATTGTAACAAATAGTCAGTTAAAAGTAAATGATAGTCGACAATACTTGTTAAAATTTTATGTATCTAACTTCGAAATAATTGATTGAAATCCCCAGCTGTATAACCTTAAAACTGTTATGTAGATGTACAGGAGGCGTATTGTGATGAAACTTAATCCGTATAATTCCGAAGCAGATCAATTCCCTCTCAGTGTAAACAAATATTATCAATATTATAATAATACTACAATAGAATATTTATATTGTTATACTAATATTAATATTGTTATATTAAAGTAATATTATCAATATAATGCGAAATTTCAATAAGAATTGCTATTTTGACAGAAAAACAGAGCTGTTTAACTGTCAAAACTGCATCGCAATACGCACCCAGGACAAACATTTTTAATATACGTGTAGCAAACGTAGTAAAGTAATGAAAAATTGTTTCAAAAAAACAAGTACAAAAATACGACAAATCGCGTAACTCATTGTGCAAGTATGTGTCTATTACATTTTAAATACTGTTTAAATAAAAGCCAAATGACATCCTTGACCCAATTATTGGTATACCAATACTTCCTTCTATCGTAAATTCGTTGCGAATGGGCAGTTTATATTCAAATAGCAACACTCGAGATAGAGTAAAAACTGGTTCACCTTTTAGCAGCAAAGTTCATTGCGATACACTTCCTAAATAAATTAAACGTAATTTAGAGGCGTACTTGCACTAATGTAACAAGGTATAGAAGGTTCAGTCAAAAAAAATAGTTTCTTTATCAGCTTCTTGAAAAATTATGGTCTTTCACCGCGACTAAAATAGATGTTTGAATTAAGTGAAGTAAATCGCCATGGTTCTTGTGTCATAATAACAAAATGCAGGGCATACATAGACCTCATTTACGGCATAGGTAGGACACATTTTCATACCACGACTATGGTGGTAGAGCTACACTCTAATAGGTGGTCTTAGATTTCGCATATTGACAGATTTCTTGTTGTTTCTTAATAAACCTTTCCATTAGATAGTAGTACGGTATGTTTTTGTTCAATTAAGCCTGCTTACTAGTATCATCAATTGTTAACTAACCAACGACAACAACTTTGGAATACATTAATTCCTCTATAAGCGAATTTTCGCCCTGTATACTTATATCACGATGTAGGTATTGATGGTATCTCTCACTTCTCAAAATATGGCAACACCTTGCAATGTCACCCTGTATATGAAGGAGTGATTCTACTAGTTATTTTTCTAGTGCGCTACTTGTAATAACTGATTCAATATGGGACATACCAGTTGGAGTAGTTTAAATGTCAACTCGTAAGAATTAGTTTAGGTCGCAATGAGATTATTCTTATGTCAAGACCAAAGGATTATGGCAATTATAAAGTGAGTAGCTTAGCTAATGTTCAAATCATCTGTAGTTATAAAGTAGTTATTTGTTGACGATTATGTCGACGTATTTGACGACGCGTTTGGTGTATTGGTTAGCGCTCCTGACTATTATGCCGGCCGTCGCTTGTTCGAATCCCGCAAGGGGCAAATGTTTGTGTGAAGAGCATGAACATTTGTACCAAAGTCATGGATGTTATATGTATTTAAGTACTTATGGGAGACGCCCCCTTCATAATCGTTGTCTGGTACTTCGTTACAGAAGGAAAAAAAATCCTTACCACGAAACCAGACCATTGGTTCGTTGACTGGCGCATATTTATTCATTTTATTTAATATTGAAAAGATGAAATGAGTGACACTGTGAGTGTTAAAAAATATATTCTAAATCATTTTATTTAGTTATTAACTTAATATATAAGGACGGGAGCGTTATGGCCACGAGAATTGTTTGCGTTTTTTCATAGAAGCGTATCATTACGCGAAAAATACCGCGAGCGTAGCTTAGCGTGCGCGAAAATTAGATCCCCATTTTCCCTTCATGTCAATATTCCTGGCTAGTCTCGCATGGAGTCTATGTCAGGCTCGCGAGTCACTCAAATAGGCTCGGCGGGCCGCAGTTTGAGTATAGATGACTTGGTTAGATTTTTAACTAGATAGAATATTCTTGAATCTTGTAACTTTCACTCAAAAATTACGTTTGTATGAAAATCTAAAGTTTTATCGAGTCAATGCAATATGTTTAGATTTATGGCTCTTCGCCTAAGATCTTTGACCTGACGCACATTCAATAACTTTTTTTTTTAGTTGAGCCTACCAATTATTAAAAACTTGCCAAAAACATATTATTTAAGGGTCGAGTATTTTTGTATCGGCATTTTGTGACAAAGTAGCCAAACCAGTAATTAATTACTGTGTGAATTTCCGTAGTTATTTGTTACTTTTACATACTGGTTTGATCACACGGCTATCAATGGATTAGGTCATCATACGCTGAGAAAGGATTTAGGGTCAACTTAGTGGGCACAATGTGTTAGCTTATGTGTTTCGTAAAAGGCTTTGATCTGAGATCATTCAGAGGCGATCAAATCTTTATTTTGGCAAGCCCTGCCATGTCTTATGTTATTCAAAATTTTTGTAAGTCAAAAATCCGTAGGATTATTTTGTATATGAACTCTTTGGTCAGTAATTGTAACACTTAAGAGATTTATAAGTTGTCAAGTTTATAATACATCAAGATAGATATTGGAAAAATAAAAAAAATATAACATAAACTGACGTTCCAACTTTTACGTATTCCATTATTTACACGTTACAATTAATTCAAATGAAAACTAGTTTCAAAATTATGTAAATAAATAGGCAATAAAGGATATGTGGATCAAAGAAAATAAATAGCCCCTATCATCTAATTGGCAAGAACTTGTTTATTTGGCCAATTAAATTAATTACACATTAAATACGTTTCACATCGAAAGACACAAAATCTAAAATTATACTCGTAAATTATTTTATAGCCTAAAATGAATTAGATAAGTCTCTTATTTCGAAAGGCAAATAAGAAGATTAAAAAACGAAAGCACGTCAATCAGAGTAATTGCAAAAAACATCGAAAGTAGTCAGGTTAAGATTAAGAAAAAAAAACGTCTTAAAGCGGCCTGCAATCAACTGGTGAACTATCACGAGGTGGGGTCAATGGCCGGTTGACATTTGACATGCGAATGTCAAGGTGGCAACGTCACCGGGCTTTCTGAGGACGATTTACATGCGTAGAGGAAAACTGGCTTGCACTTGTAACTCATTCATCTTATTATTTTACTCCAATATAAAATTGTGTCATTTGTATTTATGCAGCATATCAGTACTTAAATGATTCAAATTCAAATTCAAATTCAAATTCGTTTATTGCCATTAAGTGTACAATAAATAGGTCTTAAAAATAAGTTTTGAACTTAATACTTAATGACCCTGTTGGGTATTGCAATATTTATCTTAAAAACTAAGTGAGTAGATAAACTAGGTAAATTACGTTTACTTACAGTTACATGACACTATAGTATATAACACAATTTACACAATAATAATAGTAAGCATGGAGGGAGTTTCCGTCGGTCGTCGTAATATATTTTTATATTTTCCAAAATAATGTACTTATAATTTTTGTTCTAGGCTATTTTTGTGTTCAAAGAATTCTTCAAGGGTGTAGAAACAGTTAGTGGTTAAATATATTTTTAATTTTTTTGCAAAGATTTTAATATTATTTTCAATTTTTATATAGTTTGGTATTTTATTAAAGATTTTAATTGCCATGTACATAAGTAAGATGAAGCATGCTTTATCGCTCCCGTACTGGTGACTCCCGTCATCATTTTAAAAATAGTGTAAAATGTAAAAAGAACCTTTTTCGTTTCAAACTCAGTACTTCTAACTGAGAAGGTATGTTTACTTTCGTATAATTTGCTGCCAGTATTAAGAGTACGTCTTCTCCGAGTAACATTCGAAAAATGCCACTCTGTATGCAGTCACGTCACGCATAATGTGCGCACGGATTCTGCGTCAGGCGTTCAAAGTCGGCTTGTCAATTTCATATTTAAAAGGATTGTGGTTTTCTGGTTTTACTTTGACAAGACAGGGTGGTATTTTGATTATGATCGTGCTTTTATCTTATGAGTTACTTTGACATTTGCTTATTGTTATATCAGTTAGTTGGTTGGCGCTTTGTCACATTTAAGGGAATTATTGTCAAGTTAACATCTACATCAAATGTGCTAGTGCTATTTTTTGCTTTATGACCGATTTTGACATAATGAACAAAGCCCCATCTCGGTTATTTGTTTCTGTCAGTCGAGGTAATCTGTAGTGCTTCCAATTCCTGAACGCATACATTTAGGTACGATAAAATATTTTGATAATTTACCAATTTACTGCGATAAACCAACTGATGTAATGTAAAATAAACAACTTGGATGTATGCTTACCAGAATCCATTAATATTTATTACCTTAAGACCAATAATTTTCAATTACACCTAACATTTAAAACAAAACAAAAAAGGACAAAATAAAATAATAATTTTGATATGACAGCAGGAAAACGACTACACAAACATTCAGGGGTTAAATGTCAAAATGACACACCTCCGACATAAATACAGACACAATTTTTTAAAGACATTCTCATCATTACAATGCGTCATATTCAAGGTTTACAGGCAAAAAGGCAAACACGTTTAAAAATAATATTATTAACTTTCATAATTGAAAATTAAATTCATAAAGCTTGCAAAGCAAAGGAAATACCTACTTAATATTTTATGTTTATCAGCCAGTGCTATCATACAATCTTCATTGTTTAGATACAATTTAGTTTCGCAGAAAATCTATTGCTAGAGCTTAAGATTGCTAACACAACAACCTCAAAATCGAGAATATCTCTAGAATTCGATAACAAATCGATAAAATAGAATTGATGGGTATCGGCTGCGCCAAAACAAATGGATATTATTCGGCCAACAAGGCAAAAGTCAAGAAATGTCACTCCCGTGGGTGGTGAGTCACGTGATGACGTCACGCTGCATCGGAGGGCAAATGTCACGCCCGCAGCCCACGCGCAGACGGCGTCTCTGGGCGGGGACTCACTTGGAGCGGTAAGGGGCTAAATAAACAAACAACTAAAATTTTGAGGTTATCTGTCTGTTGTAAGACGGAAGTAAAATTAGTTTTGACAGAAAAAACAATTTTATTTTCTACTGTGTTTGGGATTCAACAACAGGAAAACAACGTCAATTTTGAAATACTTACTAAAACGTAAAAAAATGTAAAGTAATAATACAGAAACATATTATTACAAACACCACGCGTTTCAGAAGGATCAACCTTCTTCGGTAAGTAACTAACATAAATATCTGTGACACACAGACTTATATGTATGACACATTGCTCCTTAGTACCTAAATGGTAGATTGTTTATGCACTAACAAAATTCCGCTTCCGTTTGGACTCCAATGCCAGAACCATAAACGCCTAATGTAGGATTTGAGAATGGAAGAAGCTTGGAAGTTTTTATTTCCTATTTTGTTTACAAATGACTCAATGTGTTTTGCATTAAAAACAACAACAAATGTATATCTGGCTCAGTGAATTTGTTTGCAAACTAAGATATTATTTTGTTGCTTCATCAATCTTGTATCACATTGATACAAAACGATAAAATTAAGGTAGGTAATGTAGTATTAATAATCAATTGCTGATTTAATATAAACATAAAAAGATCCCATTTCGCTTATTCTCCTTTAAAATAAAAGACCGTCTTACTTTGAGCCCTGCTGTTTTATTTGGTCAGTGAAACGTTTCGAGAAATGAATGCAATTTAAATAAAATAACTAACTAAATGAAGAGTCAACCGAAACGACTTTTGAAGGGAAAATGTCACATGAAACACGGTTCAAGAAAACAATTTGTAATTTAGACAAAAACAAAGGTCGAGTATTTAATAAACATACGAAATTATGACTTTACGTTGCTGAATCAGACGTTGCTTTTTGGTGAAATGTTCAAAGAAGCATCAACGCCATCCATAAAGATAATGAACATATAATTTAACACAGCACTTTAGATTTTTTTGAAATGCCGGCTCCTTGAATCTTTACAAAAATTGTAGTAAATGTTAATACTTGAACCTATATTATTTAACATTACGAAATCCTTCCACTTTATAACAAACACCCCAGTGTAAAAAAGTGTAGTATTTATCAGAAAAAAAACTTATCATGTTGGTACCCTGTTACTTGTATATACAGTTGACATTTTCACCCCACATACTCCCCGCACTGTTCTAATCAAAGATCTATTGTCACTTCATCCTAGCCTTGACATATGAAATGTGACATTAACTAATTCGTCTCAATTGCCATCGACAGAGCAAACCGATGCGCCTACGCAGCTATACGCTCTGGAAATGTCAGGCCTGCAGCGATTGGTTATAAATAGCGGAAATGCGGACTTAGTATGCTTAGAGTGACCAATTATTTTGTTTTTTCTAGGATATTCGACTCTATTCATGTTTATCATAATCAAAGCTGGGATACCAACCTCAGGAATAGTTTTACCATCTTGAATTCATAAAAAGAAGTAAGTGCGTAAATAGGTAAAAGTTGTGTCTTCTTTCTGTCACATGTTTGGGTTTACTCTAATAACTAGACCAGACCAACATAGTACTAAATTCCTATACATCGTAGTTTAGTTCTTAAAAATACAAAGTAGAAATATTCCGAACTTGTTTCTTTTGAAATGAGTTTTTTCTTCTACTCTTGGGTGGTAGAGTAGAGTCACATTTTTATAAGGCCAATTTCATCACAAATATCTAGCAACACTGGCCGCCCCATGCTGACCCACAAAGGCTAACTTTACACCAGTCACAAGGGACGACAGTTTACACGTTCACCACGCGACCCAGCCGTGTCCTGCCGTCCAGGTGACACCGTGTCATTACCATAATCACCTCTATTCCGTTAAGAATAGGGGCTGTGCTAATACTACTTGTCACACCTTATCGTAAGGACTGTACAGTGTACCATAGAAGTTTCTGCTTGAAAACAACTTTGTTACAATGATTTTAAAGCTCAGAAGATATAGTTAAAACTTGGGTGTAACATGACGTGGGCAAGCAAGAATTGTCGCCCTATTTCAAGTGTCGTAAAGTTGAAAATTATAGAGTTTAGTTCAGGTTCTGCGCGCGATGGATGCGTGGGCGCAGGTCAGACACACGTTAGGGGCTTATTATGTCTGACATGATTTATTATGAGGAACATGAAACAATCGCGATCCTAGTTTCAAAATCGTCTTTTGTTTTGAATACCGAAGGTTCGCAAATAGGTGTGGCAAAAGCAGAAAATTCTGGGCTTTTCAAGTGCATAAGAAAATTCGAATTTAACATGCGTCTGATTTTATATCCGATCACCGATGAAATAAAAAAATGTTAGTTATAAACTAAATGTATATTTAATTCCTGATTGTACTGTTTATTTCTTGATTGAAATTTACTAAGAACTTACTTTTTTTTTTTTTTTTTTTTATTTAACCTGATTCATCCCACTGCTGGGCAAAGGTCTCCCCCAACACCTTCCATTGGTCCCTGTCAGCAGCCAATGACAACCAATCTCCCGCAAAGCTGGTCAAGTCATCACACCACCTCTTTTTGGGTCTACCTCTTCGTCGGTAGCCATCTTGTGGTATCCATCGCGTAACGACTTGGGCCCATCTATCCGGGTGCATTCTGCACACGTGCCCAGCCCAAGAACTTACTAATAAATTAAAATTAATATGACATGGTTTTCCAAATTATCTATCGACATTGACCTGTTCTTTACAAGCACTACTTCTATTAAGCGATTAATGACTAAATCATATTTTGAGATTCTCAAACTTCGTGATAAATTGGACTAACACCATTGTTCCTAAGATACGAGTATAATTCCATTGTATTTTGTATTTTTTTGTATTTCTTTTTGTATTGTTGTGAGATATTTTTTTCTTTCCATTATTTATTTATTTAAGAACTTTATTGCACAAGTAACAGTGTACAAAAGGTGGACTTAATGCTAAAAGCATTCTCTCCCAGTCATACCTTTAGGTCATGCAGAAAGATTATAAGTAAGTCCATTGGATTGTAGTTGCCCCAATCGGACCGTATCTTGATATCTGACTACTCATATGTGGAGATTTATTATTAGTATTGATGTTAAGCATAAAGTTATTAGGATATAGTGATTATTAAAACTGTAAATCTTCCTAAGAATAAATAAATAAATAAATAAATAAATGGTACTTATATTGAAAAAATATGTGAAGCTTTTTTACAACTTAATTCAGTTATACAATTAGAAAAATACCTAACTACGGCCTTCTCCTTCATAAATATTCATTCGGGGCAAAGGTCAAGCATAAATATACATATGAGTCCAAATACATAATATATTAGGCATTGAATGTAAAACTTTACTTCTCTTAAGCCCGCAGATCACGTTTGAAACTCAGGCTTTATCATAAACTAGCGGCCGCCCGCGACTTCGTCTGCGCGTTTTGGTTTACTTCGATCCCATAGGTCGTAGCGTACTGTTTTATAGCCTGCAGTCATTGAACTACCTTTAACACCTTACCCGATTAATATTATGGAAGCCATCTAACACACACTCATGATTCTAATCGGACCAGTAGGCAGATCCTAGATTAGTGCGTACAAGTTGAAACTAACAAAAATCTCTTCAACTTTATAATATTAAAATAGAAGTAAAGATAAAATGTTACCATATTTCATGAGCACATAGCTCGGCCTTTAATCTGGTGAAAGTTACAAAGAGGTACTCGTATTATCTTTGTACAACGAAATCGAAATACTGCACCTATCGTGAATTATTTTTCTTTCGGGTGCTAGAATTCATCAGATTTACCAGGCCACTCTGGAGCATATCACAGTTGCCTTATACAACCATACAACAGGCCAGTGCCAGGGAGAAGCAGCTTTCCCTCAAGTCTACTCCCGCTGTAGGTACCTATCTTATAAGTTACCCTTGAGCTTTATCATTTCTAATAAGTAATCACCATGTAAAACCCTTTTTCTCTATGGAAATCACAAAGAAAGTTTATAAATGTGACGGAAAAACCATAGAGAAGAATAGACTACTCAAATGCCAAAACCAGGCGCGTAAATAAATTGTCAATTTTGTCAAAATAACCAAAATAGTGATGTCCTGCTTATTGCACGAAATTTTTTGATATCAATATCCGGACTGCTTTGCAAAAACATTTTAGTTGATAATTTTCCTTGGTTTTCTCTTTGTGTTGACCTATTGTCGTAAAAGTATTCACCACTAAAACAAAACCAATGTAAACTTCTATTTGTATTTAATAAAATCGGCTAGACCAGTTAAATAATATATTTATTTACTTAAATTGTATTTTAAGTTGCTCAAACAATCACACTTCACCATACAAATTACCTAAAACATAAAATAATTAAATTTGCCTTTTGCTAAATTACTTTTTTATAAAGTAAAATATTCATACTCGAAAAAGCAGCAAGTTGTAAACATTGATCAAGTTATTGTATTTAGTTAAATCCTAGCTATTCCGCTTCATTTTTAAATTGAAATGACCTGAAACAAAAATTATGCATCATTCATATCATTTCATCTCAATAAAACATTAAAACATAGGGATATACTTCAAATGTAAGCCTCCTCCTCCGCCACGGCTAAGATGACCCTCAGATCAAGATATCGATATCGATAAACAAAACATTACGCATCACCGCACTATTTTATAGTATAAAATAAATAAATTTTTAAACATTTAACTTGATGCTATGCTATTTGGTATAAGAAACGCTGCTACTATAAATTAAGTTTAAATAAACTACTTACCGTACTACTTCATCATTGAAAACCCGTGACAAAATAATGTTTTGTAGAATCTTTTTGTTTGACCTCATCACACATATCTCACAGTGTCTCAAGCTATTTATTATTAACAAACACGAATAGAGATTTGCACAGTAATTACAAAAATATTATTATGAGAGTATTTTTCATTAAATTTATTGGAAAACACCATTGAAAACACAAATAATATCCAAGTGTACCGCATTGACGTTTTGTGACTTTCAATTTGACAACTGAGTGAAAGGGACATTAGTGGATGTGAGTGAGATGAAAGTAAATAAAATAAAAAGCACCGAGAAGTATTGATATCAATTTTGTAGCAAATCATCCCCAAAATAACCTTCTACCCCTTTTTAACCCCGTTACAAGATAAATTTAAATAAAATTTGATACACATTTTTCGTTATTATATTTAAAGAATGTTTATGCAAAATTTGAAGTAGATCGGACCAAGGAATCACATTCTCCCATACAAACTTTGCACCCCTTTTTCAACCCCTTAGGGGTAAAATTTCTAAAAATCCGTTCTTATCGGATCCCTACGTCATACAAAGAACACACCCTCCAAGTTTCAGGTCTCTACGACCAGCGGTTTAGGCTGTGCGTTGATCCGTCAGTCAGTCATTCAGGACAAAGCCTTTTATACGTATAGATAATCATATTAAAAATATTAATAATAGTAATGTTATCGTAAGCCGCTCCTACTTTTATGAATCTGTGAAATGGTTCAGGCGTGGAATAATTTTAGTCCCATTTTTTACAACAAGGAATATTGAAGCTGTTTGCGGTTACATTACCTATGGTTGACTGGTAGAGAATGATTTTGGCATAAGGTCCGCCATTTGTACCGTTTGTTTGTGCATGAAGTCTTAAACAAATAAATAATCTGAGATCTGACGTGCGGGATTCTGGAATTCGAACCAGAGTCTCTTGACTAAGACCTAGCTAACTGATTACATACTAGATAAACAAGGCAGAGCGAGCCTACTTAAGATAATGAAGAGAGCAATATTTACTCAAATATTATGAAGACTTTTATTACCTGTCACTGAATCGACGTGAAGTAAAACTTCGCACCCTGTATTTCTATAGCTCCTATCGACGAAAACGAAACCATAAAATACTTTATACCCGGGTAACGTTCAATAAAAATTAAACCGCCTTCAAAAACTGATTAATTAAAAGCTTGGAGAATCAAATTCATTTCGAGTCGGTACATGATGTGCATAGTAGACTGTTTTGGTGTACGGTAAGCTTAAAATAATACACCGACTTCAAATTAATTTTCTTCTTTATTCTTCTTCTAAATAGACGACAATTTTTTTATTCTTAATTGTTAGTTTTTACCCAAATCTCAAAAAGTTTTTTTCGATTTTGATGAAACTTGCACTGTACCCTTAGTTAAAGAAGAAATAATTATCTCGATATAACTTTTCGTTTTCGACAAATCCGCCACTAACCTTAGCAAACGTTTTTGGAAGCTTAAATAGATCATCATACTCAAAAAATCTCTCATTTCAACAATAACACAAACATACAGTTGATTTTTGTTTTTATAGTGTTTTGTCACTATACAAACTAAATTATATAAATTTCACTTGTAAAAAGCAACCGTGACTCTGTGACAGACGAGGAATTGAACCCCGTGTCTTACGCAATCCGGGAGTATGCAAACTTCAACAGGCTTGTTAATGTGACGGTCGCCGAGTGGTATAGGCATACGCCCGGATTGCGTAAGACACGGGGTTCAAATCCTCGTCTGTCACAGAGTCACGGTTGCTTTTTACAAACATACAGGTCGAATTGAATACCTCAAGTCTGTAAAAATGCCATCCTGTATGTCGCACGAACGATAAATCTTATGTCCTCGGTTACCATAGTGACAGTCACAGCCAACAACATAACAATAATCGTAACTTTTTTCACCTGATTCCCTGTCGCGGACCTGATTAAGAGGTAAATTAAACACATTTCGTGTAATGGAAATAAGGATTGCCTTACGCCATTTATCACAGTAACGTCCTCAACGCTGTTTGTTTTGGTGGAGACTAGTGATGTGGTAGCAACTAGTCGAATATTTAAGAAATCAACTAAATATAATGAAACGAAAGTTATACGTACAATACACAGGGTCAGTCGAAAGACAAAATCATGTTATATATACACTATTGTTGGACTACAGTTTTGTCTGTAATTTAGAACCCTTATTTACAAGCAAGTTAAGACTGTAATCTGTTTATTGTTAATAAAATAAAATAATAAATAAAGCATAAAATGTATCTCAATGAAAAAAATTACTTCAGTGTATATTTTGGTTTTAGTTTGCTGCTATTTTTATTTCGGTGTAATGATTCCACCAATCAGAAAATAAAATAATTGATGATAGACAAAACGAATAATGGACATGACGTCTAGGAATGGTAATTATACTCTTCAAAAGCTCAAAATCACAAAAGCCGATGTACTAGAAAAAAAAATTGACAACTATATTACACAGAGAACCATCCCATCCCTACGGAGTGGTAGCAATCTGCCATATTATATTAGTATTCTACACAATAACAATTTGGTACTGATCGATGGTCAGAAACCGTGTGTACTTTGAAGTCATCAGCGGTGCCTGCGCAAGCTACAGTTTATACTTTTCACAGGAAAGTTTGTAAATATTTTTTTAAGCATTTATTTCCAACAAGCTAGGAACAAATTTCATAAAAAAGTGTTTCATTCACCGATGTTATACTCCCTGGGAAGTAAACAAAACCTGTCACTAGTAGTAAAAAACGTTCCACCCTAAGTATCCACAAATGTCCCGAAGTGTTCAAATTTATGATGATTAGTAAAAGAAGAATAAATAACAAAATCCCGTACTCTAAACCGACCAATAAAAAGCCGTTTAGTAACCTGACACTTGCAAATAAAAAGGAAATCGCCTCTATAATTGGCTTTGGTTTTCCGTCGGATGCCGCTGTCTGTCTGTTAGCTAAGTTTTTGCCAAGGCCGTCTAATTAACACTAGAAGTAGACAGATTTACTACTAGTCACCACTTAGCTGGAGAAGGTTTATCAATGTCAGGACTAAGTTGGGAAGGCGTGAAGCGTATGTGGATGGGAAATAGATAAGACTATTTAATCCGTTTAGATCGGAAATCGTAATAATATTTAAATAAGTTTTTGTCTGAACGAAACCAACATTATACTTTATTAAAAAACTCAAACCCATAGCACATTTCTAAAAATGCTACAAATGATAATATAACATTCAACAACAAAATTCAGCAAGAAATTAATAAACATTTCATATTCAGATCAGTTTACTTCTTTAACCAAAATACTTCTAAAGGCTTTAAAAAGGCGTGTTTGCGTAAATTTATACCTTCAAGTTAGGGACTGTATTGCTAATTAATTGATTGTGGAATAAATTAACATCCTAAACAGTGATTTAGGTAACTTGTTGCCTTATCTAACACATTTCTACAAGTGTTGTTGATGTTGTGATATTGAAAACTTGTCTTATTTAATGTTGCTGCCATGCCCCAAAACTGGACTATCTGTGAACCAACATTAAAGTTTAAGTTTTTGAAATATATATATTTTATTATTATAATATTGATAGCCGTTAGATCACTTGTATCAATATGACATTATCAAATAGTCTGAACCAGGTCTATTATTAGCTACGACTGACTTTTATGACTTTTTTATGGTCACAGGTTCGAATCCCGGAGGGGCAAATGTTTATGAAATGTCAGTGTCAATGTCATAAGTCATGTATGTTTATAGATTTTAAAGTAATCATAGAAGACGCCCCCGTGTCGTAATCGTTGGCTGGTATTCGTAACGCAAAAAAGAACATTCCTTAATTCAAAACCAAGGCAATTGGTGTGGTTGTCTGGCGCATATTTGTTTATTGGCATATTTATTATGGTCCTGTTCTTTCAATGCAATGAGTCCGTATAACCACAAGACCGCTCGTACTTCTCAAGCAAACAAACAGTAAACCAGCCTCTCGTACATTGCTGATGACGTAAAGACATCTAATTCATTCATTACCACTCAAGTGTTGACTTAGAGTTGACCACAGGGGGTCTGGAATTAAACACAAAATACTAGAAACTTTAAAAGGATAATAACTTAGGTTACTTCCTCGACACTATCTGCCTTATAAGAGACACAGTTTGTATAGAAAGGCCAGTACACAATGAACTTGGTAGGAAGTTACAAGGTTTTATTCCCACCAAGTTCACTGTGCAAGCTTTAGTCATGATGACGTATGAACGAAAACGTTATGTACCGCGTATAAAGAAAGAAAGAAAGAAAGAAAGAAAAAATGTTTATTCAGCACCAAAATATTTTTACAAAAATTTTATGTTTCTTGTATACGAAGCCAAGAAAAAAATGCTTATTTTTGGGCAAAGTCCCAGATCTCTGTCAAATAACTATATGTAAAATTTAAATACCAAATTGATACTATTAGCTTTCTTTGCTGCAATTTTAGCAACCTCATCAGATGATAGTAATAGTTTTAAAAGAGGGACCAGTGTTTTTGTACTTGTCAGTTACTTATATTTATGAGACTTACTAACACAACCTACAGTCTACCCTGAAATTCATTAATTTACATTTCTACAAACCATATAAATAACTGTGTTGTCAGGAAAAAACAAATGTTTTTCAACCCTGAATTTGTGTTCTTCAACACAACACCACCTTTGTATATTCTTCTCCATAGATCGACACAAAGGAGAAGTGCTGGCTGAATTTTCTTCTCTGTGGCAAGCTTTAGCAAAATATTCAATTACCCGCTTGGATCGCGGCTTAATCTATTAGATATTTCATTAGCTAGAAAATTACGTTCATGAAGCCAATAATTATTGTAACTCCCATACATTCGCTCACTTATTATGATTTAAGCGGCGTTTAAACGACCATGGCGACGATTAAATCGCACTGTTTGAACATTTGAAACGTTTGTCGTCCTGTGTAAACTGTCCTTGGCTAATCACTTCTTTAGCTGGCTAATGGGATCGCAGCAAAAACACTTATGTTTTATGGCAGAGGTCGGTTGTGAATATGTTTTATTGGCGGAGCGTAAAATTAAGTCTCCTTATAATAATTTGGTCGCAGGTTGCGGCTGTAAAGTTATAGTGTTTGACAACTTCATTATATGTGCAGGCATATGCATTATAATTTAGTGTGGTACCTAGGTAATGTTCATTCAGTCTAGTAAAAGCAAAGAACCGGTCAGTTTATAAGCTTTTAAGCTTTCGACATTTATTTTTATTTATTTTATTCTTTATTGCATAGACAATAGAAAGTAAAAATGGCGGACGCATTGACTTAACGCTCAAAGCATTCTCTACCAGTCAAACATCTTTCAAATCCATACTTCTGCGTTCTTTATATCAAGACAAATGCCTCAAAACTTTTGAGCACCGTTTCTTATCTTTTACAAAATGAACAATTTTATTACTTAAAACATCAAGATTGTCTTTTTGAAATTACAGCTACGACCGATACTGTCACTTCAAGTGCACCGTACTACGTTAGCTTTCTCTAAAACACATTTGTAAAGGAACCTTTATCCGGAGGCTCCATTATTGCCAGCTGACAGGTCACGTGACCTTTGCTTATCTCTGCTTAATGGATCGCTAATCGCCGCTCACATTTCGCATTAACTTAATCTCCGTTTAGCCAGCTGTCGCTTTGTCAGACTTTCTATTTGGACGATATTCGGAGTGCTTGCATTGAAAAAATTACACTACACTGGGTACTTATTTGTCTACTCTACGTTTTATTAATCTGCAAACTTGGCGTACGCACGGACGATGGTCTAGATTTAAAGAAAACGATTCCTGCTTAACGCTATTTAAGAAAAAGTACTCGTATTTAGGTAGATAACTTATTTATTGTCAACTAATTTTACTTTCATATTTTTACAGGTAATGACTGCACGAATTTTTTCAGTTGTAAAAATTTTTTTTTCGAAGGATGCAAGTGAGTTACGGAATAATTGTTTAACAAAATATCAAAACGGATGAATTCAATCTTTAACGCTAATTGGTATTTGCAAACAGACGTAGTGTTAAGCCCAAGTAGCAAGATTCAAGTTAAAGCGTGAATCAACAACGTGAAAAACAGACAAAACGTGTTATTGTCTATAAAGAGGGTTCAAAATAACAATTCAGTACATGACATTAGCAACAGAACGCGGAAAAGTTAAAGGTAACTACACAATAGACATATTTCAGGTCGTAGTAGCAGGTTGAAAAAATAGCAACCAGTTAAGAAGGCGAAATGTCACGGGGCACATTCCACCACGCCTCGGCCGCACCGCCTCCGTAGAGTTCGGGCTATACTTTGATGGAATATTAAAATAGATAAAAGATATTCATTTACTATTTTGAATCAGTAAACAGGTGCTCTCAAGTAGCTCTCATAAAACCAATATAGGCTAGTTGAAACCACAATTTTTTTTTGTTTTTGTATTTAAAGACTTTATTGCACAAATTTAGTGTACAAAGGTGGACTTAATGCTAAAAACATTTTCTGCCAGTCAAACCTTCACCAATCATGGACGTAATAGTCTAAACGCAATTCTTCCATAGATTTACTATTGTGATTTGAATTTATGACGACGTGACGTTCAAATGACTACTATTTACAAAGTTATTATACATTTAATAGTGATTAAAGGAAACTACCCAATTGGATGGTTTTTAAGTAAGAAAAATTTGGTTTGTTCTAATAACCTTACAAAAATCACACATTTATCTTGAAAGTAACTGGAAGCAATTCTTGTGTTTTTGATCATTCGTATACTAAAACAATACTAATAAATATATAAGTATGCGCCAGACAACACACCAATTAATAAGTACTAGCTTTTCTTGATGATAAAACAGTGATTTTCCTACCACGCCTAGACCGTGTGCTCTGTGATAGGGCACTTACCCTTCGACCTTATGACCACCAACATTGGCTTGTATATTGATTGACGCTATTGGAAAATCTAATTATTAGCCAGCCTCCTACTGTCTTTGCTAGACAGCTAGGAGGTAAAACCATGTCGAGACTTCCACCGCTGGTATGACACCATACTAACATTATTCACTTAGTCGAAATAACTTCTCCAAGGTCTCTTCCGTACGATTAAAAAATACTACTGAATTACTCATACAAAAAGTAATCGGTGCCTTGATCTGTATACCATATCAATCAATATCTAAATCAAGCTGCCTCAGGTGATAGTAATCAATATCAGAGCAACATTATTCGCAATACTATCGTATAGTTACGCATTCCATTAGCCTACGCAGCACCCGGCGACCTTCTCAATGCTAATCCAACTGATATACTGATAATGGTATTTATTTATTTGAACAAAAGGGCTCGTTAACCAATGAATTAGAATAGGTTTTGAGGCTGCAACCTTGGAATAACTCATTTACAGACTACGCACGTAACAGGCTAGTGTGTTAAACGTCAGAAGTGAAGTTGTGTGTAGAAATTTTGTATTATATCGTATTTGTACATAGGTACTTTAGTCTACCTTATTTAGTGGTTAAGATATGGTTTAGGTATACGCAGTTTGAACCTATGAAATTGCAACTTGACTGGGTTCTAGTGGCGGCTGATCATGATAATGCTCATAATGATGCTTATAAATCATCCTATTTTACTGTTTGCGCTCCGGTCAAAATATCAGGTCCTCCAAGAGGTACATTTTTGTGTTCTTAATCGATCACTACTACACACTTAGCTATATGCTGACTTATTCTAAACTAAGTTTGAGAATACGTTCTTGATGAAACAATTCCCTTTAAATATCGCTACGAATTTAGTTAAATCGTTCGCACACACAACTGTCCCGAACCGTTTCCTTATAAACCCTTTGCAGGACAGGCGGCATGCGCGCCGACATTAAGGTAATCGGCTACGTACCCGCGCCATAGTTCTAGAACAATTCTATTCTATTGCCTGCGCTTGCGCCGAATGCCGGGCATTGCGCGTAGGATACAATGGGTGCGTATGGCCGAGGATAGCGCTTGATAGGATACGCAGCGCTGGCTTAAGCAAGCGTGTAAAAGCAGAATTAAATACTTTGTAGTTCTTTTTTGTCTGTTAATTGTCAATTCAGCTTGCACTAAGTGACTGTCATTTTTCCTGCAAGCGCCATCAAGCGCTTTTAAAGACTGTTTGAACCCATTGCCAGCCCCCTTATACAGTGCGTGAATAAATCACTCGCGGTAAATAGACAGGTTACCGTAAATAAGCTAATACCCGAATGAACAAAGTTTAATGTAGATTCATAAAAATAATCAAATTCTTAGTTATTTTATTTTATTGGCTATTAGAAACTACTATTTCTTAGTAATATTTTAATTAGAATCTTTTACAAAATGTTTCATATGTTGGAAAGCTAAAATATTAGCAAATTAAAGTTAAGAAAAAATTTAAATATTATTAAATGAAAAATATTGCCCATAATCTATTTGAAGCTGTGTGACAACAAGAATTACAACAAAAATATCAGCTTTTACCGTTGTTTAGAGGAGACAATAGATTTTTTATCAATATATTAACTGCTGTTTTCTATGTCTTACAATTTATTATACCCAATCAGAGAAAAAGTCATAAAAAATAGCTATAAATCGCCAAAATAATGGTCACTTTGCACTTCTTCAAGTATAATAAAGCAATAAAATTGATAATACAAAAATTTGTAATATGAAACTGTGAACTCACAATACCTAAATATAATTTTTATTTTATGGTTCAGAGATTAATGTCACATTAATTTAGATAATCTAAGTCTTCTTCTAGTTTTGGGTTATAATGTTGTGACTAACTTTGAATATCGCCATAAAACAGGTCAATCGACTGTATTTTGAATTATAACTGCGTTTTTGTCTTAAATATAATGAAATGTTGATTGGTTTTACTCTAGTGATGAACCATTTAATATAATTTCATTAAACTCTATCTACGGTTAAAGTCTATTAATTTAATAACTTCATTTTGTTATTTATACCTCATCATTTGTTATGTTATTTGAACTCAAATATTGTTATTAAATATTATCAACGCAATCATTAACAAGATTGCAAAGTAATAAAATTAAATTATACTAATTTGTCAATGTGACTGCTACATATTAATACTGAATTAACATAGTTGTTCAGTCGATGCTCCGGCGGAATCTAACGCCCCCAAGATACTCTAAAGGTCACAGAATACATAAAAGTCTGACTCCAATAAAATATCTTGTCAGATAACTAAAGCGACGGCATCAATTATGCGAAAAATGTCGCGACAAATATTTACATAAAAAATGTGACAGAAGAAATTCAACTAGCATTGTCAACTAAGTGGTGTGGACAGCTTTTGGGTACAGGTTGATTATTATTTGTGGTAAAAAATAACATGAAAGTCCCTGCAATAAATTTTAATACATAGGCTGTTTATCCTTGACTTATACTGTTGAAAAAATATAGTTTTTTTTTTTTGTAATTCAATATCATTAAAAATGACCTATATTTATGTCTGACTCAAAACATCCCGCTATCGTTGTTGCCCTACCAAAGCAATAGTAGGGATTTACCAACAGTTGAAACCATAAATTTATTGACCTCTTGTAAAAAATCATACACAAACATCAAATAACGTGGTCAATCTGGTCATGCTCGTACTTTATTAAGAAGGTCGGGTGTATTGACAAGTATGCAATGTGAGTAAGATTGACCAACCTTCTGAACAGACAGTTACATTGTCATTCCTTTGTCATTCATGAAGTGTCTCCGACCAATATAATATACTACCTTATAAGCACTGTATTTCCATAATCAGCCTGTAGAATGTAAAGCGCCTACGCAGAGCGATTATGATTTTACCACAACAGACTATATTGTACTGATTATATTATAAATATCAGTAATACGGGAGCCATAGTCGTATACATAATTTATAAGCAACATTTGAATAAAATGCTCTCCTAATTATATTGTTTGGTTTATTTCTTTGATTTATAGTTCACCAATAAAGTCTAATGAAGATAGACGGGTGTATAACTTAATTGGTAGCTGATGTTATATCAAACAGTACCAAATAATTATTATAATAACTTTCATAATTATATTAACACGTTCCGGGACAGTGACCGCCTACAGGCGTGAAAACAATAAAACATCTATTGTGTCTGGAACAGTGTCCCGGAACGTGTTAAGGGCTGATTGTTCAATAGTCAGATAAAAAATATTCGTCGAACAAAATACAATATGGCTAATTTGAAAATGTCACCTAATTGTCAGCAATCATACGTATAACTGTATTTTTTTTAATCTGTCGCTTTATAATTTATCAGTCTGATATGTTTTATCTGACCATTGAAAAATCGGCCCCTAAATGACTTATGTGTAAAAATGCCTTAAAAAGTAAAAAAACATTAATAAATATTACTTCAATTATAACATTTTAACGTATTTTTACAAATGACTTATTTAACAGTTTACCAGCAACATATAATAACACCTGACGGAAAGCAGATCATCTGTAACAAACTGGCTTTGCTTATTAACATTGCTAATTCCTTGACCCGAGTTCACCCCTGCATTATAATTAATTTAAAAGATCTATAGATCGGAGCATCGTTCGACATTATGGATGTTCGTGATCGCATTGAATAAAAGCAACAAACTAATCAAATGATAACTGTCCATGCGCATAGAATACCAAAATATGCACATAAAATTATCAATATTAGATATTAACACAGGTGGTCATAGGAGTATCAGTTTACACATATTTTTTGTATCTTTCTATATTTGTGAAGAAAGTATCTTTGTATTATTTAAAGTAACACTTATTTTTCGTGTAACTTTATTTACAAACAAGGCATACAGGCATATGAACGCAGAAGAGCGCATTTACCTCTATAATAACTACACGAAGAAAACGTATTCATTCATTTAGCAAATCTCAAAAGCTGACTATTCTAGCTCCACTTTTTACTACATTATCTTCTCAATTTATGTAATAGGATATTTTTATAAAATACTTATTCGAAATTCAGTTTTCTATCAACAAACAAATATATGTGGGAATAGGGGAAAGCTACGTTAGGTAAAGTGTACTCTTCTTTATGTAGCGGTGTGGTAGCAGATAGCAACCTTTTGAACGCAATCTACATTTCAATCATAACGTCAACTTCTGCAATCCTCATTCAAATTCAAACGTTCTTCTCCTTTTTCCTTTATCTTTTTACTTGGACTATTATTGGAAATTAAAAATTTTAAATGCCTTAAAATTGTTATTTATGAAGAAATGTCAATATGGGAATTCCAAAGGGATTGCCCCAAATCACAAATACGAAATGTGAACCATAGGGGTACCTGTGTCTTTGGTTCCGTATTAGAATCGAAAATGGCACGTCTGTCTATTTTTATGGTAATGAGAATTTTGTTAAAGATCTTTTTTTTTCATTAGGTTTTTTCAATATTCCAGATACTGTTTTAACAATTGCATTAAAACATTACAGCATCATTATAGTTATGAGTACTTTGAAAGTTTAAGTGCAAAATAACGTAGTAATAAGATATGAAATAAAATAAACGCCTATATTTTCACAACTTTTATTGTTAAAAATATAGTTAAGATCTCACAATGCTTTGCTGCTGTGTCTTTAAGATAAATTCACGATTTTAAAACAAGATCAGAACCCGTTTTAATAAACGCATTTAATTCTTGTACAACTACCACACAAAGACCAGTCCCGACATTGTACGGAACATTGGCAGCGCAACCTCAGGTTGCACTTGTCAGTTTTTTTGTCAAAGGTCCGCCGGGTCGGGCAGTGCGCGTGAGCTCGCCGGGCAAGACGCCCGCACCTGCGCCCGCGCAACTCGAACGGAACTCGATCGCGAACAGCGAGCGACTTCGACGCCAGCTTCGCGTCACATCCCTCGGGTGCAGATAAACAAGTGACTATCGCGACATGAGACGCACGGATAAAATAAACAAATGACAATCGTATTGTAAGACTGATACCAGTGACGTACTGATAAACACGACGATCGCGATAAGAGACTTGAGTCGAAGTTAACTAAGAAAATCCGGTGATCATCAATTTAAATAAAATTGTAACTTAGTTTTTTTTAATCAAAAAGGTAACAAGTGAGTGTTTTGTGACTGAAAACTTGGTGTGATGTACCTAAAAATGTATATCAAATCAGAGAGGTTTTATCAACAACCGGACCCAGCGCTGAAGGAAGAAAGATACTTCTCGGATTATGAAGAAGAATTAGATGACCGTAAGTAACCATTAAAAAAAATCTATTTTAGAACAAATTATCAATTTGTTTTAGAAAGCAACATGATGAAAGTATTTTTATACATCACACATCTTACAAAGCTTATAGAAACTGATGCTGTATTAATATAAAAGCTTCGTCTTCTTTTACTTAAACATCTTAAACATTATAATAACTTGTCATTCATGCAAGTAAGTTAATTTATTTTAACAATAAACACAGACATTCAGCTTTTTATCACTTAAAAGCTCATTTAGAACCGCTAACGTCTTAACCGGAGTGAGCTGTCGGTGGTTACTCGAAAAACAAAGAGTTATTCATGTGTAAACAAATCGAGGCATAGCTGGATGTGTTAATGCATAACTGTTCAGGAGAAATGCATCGCTTGCGCACGCGTTGATGTCTTTTGTACGCGCCGGCCGACGGGTACACAACGGGTGCCGTCGCTGTGGCTTGGCTGAAGATTTTTTAACTTTTAGCCTTCAAGAGATATTTAGGTTTTTTTTGTTACTTATTTTTCAATATTGAGTACATATCTGTCTATAGTTAGGTACTGCTGCTATTATTATACGGCTTTTGCATGAAAAAGGAGTTCTGCGTTAACTCGTGGACAATAAAATCTCGAAGACTCGCGAGATGACACCTTCTAATTTTACCTATTTTACTTGTCGTGATTGTAAATTTCTGTGGTTTTGGTACAGCCAGCTACGAAATATATTATTGTTCCTAATAACTGTCTGTTCCGAAATACATCAGAATAAATAGTTGATTTTTGTTTTTAAAGTGTTTTCTCACTATACAATTTTAATAATATAAATTCCACTTGTAAAAATTCCGTGACTCTGTGACAGACGAGGAATCGAACCCCGTGTCTTACGCTATCCGGGCGTATACCTATACCACTCGGCCACCGAAACATTAACAAGCTTGTTGAATTTTGCAAGTGCTTTCTTTTAACGCGTAGGCTGCGCGACCTCATCAATGTTGCGAGATCGCTCTCAGAATATCCAAACGAAAATATTTTTACAAATATTTTAACAATCGGTTAATCAGTTTTATAGTGTTTTGTCACTATACAAACTTAATAATATAAATTGCACTTGTAAAAAGCAACCGTGACTCTGTGACAGACACGGTGTTCGGTGTGTAAGACATGGGGTTCGATTCCTCGTCTGCCACATCACAGGGTCACGGTTGCTTTTTACAAGTGCAATTTATATACATCAGAATTTGACAATCCCGCTAGTGGACGACAAAATTGACAAAACTACTAACAGCAAAAAACGTTTTTTTGAAACTATCGCCTGTGACAAACTATTGATTTTCAGAGCTTTTGCTAAGGTCACATCTCAACACAATGGACTAAGTACCTTCTAAAACCAACCCTTTTACAATCAACAAATAATACAGACGTGTACAATCCACCCCTGGCAATCTTTGCCTTGTACTTTCACATTTTTTACAACCCCAGGTAATTCTGGGGTAGTAATCCCTAAATAACCCTTAACAGAAATATGACAAAGGTCTTTTTGACCGTAGCGGCGAACTCAAATAAGTTTTACGGCCAAATGCTGGGTTTAAATATAATTTTTGTATACACAAATGGATGAAAAAAGGGTCAGAGACAGTCATGATTAGTCGGCAAAGTGGCGTAGAATTAATAGACGGATATTTAATGTGTTTTAGGTTTGGTCGAGCTTATAAGACAATTATTTCATTAAATAGTACCGATTATGTTACCGATTTCATCATGTTGGTTGTAGAAAATATTATTACTGTCTCTAAAATTCTCATAAAAAACCGAAGTCAATTTTGCATAGCTCTGACTTTTATATTTCGGCTAGGTGCTGGCATGTAACAATGAATAAAACGCAAGGACGTGACCATTTTAAAGATCTTCAAATATTTACAATTCATTCAACAACAAATAACGCGATCCAAACACAATTTCCCACCTACGAAAAAACAACAAAAAGCCTACTTCACCCGTAATTTAGGCCGATTCCATCCTCGCTTGTCGCAACTTCACGGGGTACTGAATTACCAAATTACAAACAATAGTTCACATCATATTTCACTCGAACATCAACTCTGGTACCTTTGACATACGGCAGTTGTCACCTCGCACAAAAATCAGGGGTAACAAACATTTTGCGAACAGCATTTACTGCATCCATCATTTCTGGGAAAGGACACTGCGCTATGGTTTACCTGACCAGCTGAAAAAAATGCAGGTACCTGACCTGTTTTGTTTTTTTTCTAAGCCAGGAAATCGCGACAATGCAACCAAACGGTCACGGCTATTTGGCATTGTGCGGGCTAAGCGCATCATTGTTACACGAAGGCTGAAAAAATGCAAGTGCATAGGGCCCTTACCTTAAATTGTTAAAGTGCACAGCCTGGCAGTGGAATTGAAACGTTACACGATTACAAACGGACAAATTATTTTTTGGCTGATTTGATTGTGCTCAAGTTGCTTATACCAAGTCGAGCAATTATATATTTGAATGTTAACCAACTATCTGTTACAATACCTACTAGATGTAACTTAAAAAAAATCCCGCTACAAACAAAATACTAAATTATTTTTTCCTCAGCTATTTTATCATCGTGATTAGCAAAAACCCAAATAAATTAATACATTCAAATTACCTGCAAATCATGCAAAACGGTGATGTGTCAAATACCTACTTAGCATACTTAATGGTGTATCTCACATTGTAAACATGCATGAGTCTTTTTTTTAAGCAGGAGTCAGAGACCTTGTCCATATAAGTTGCAGCGCTCCGCCGTGACAAGTATAGCTTCTGTAGCAAAAACCACCCGTATTCGAACAAACATGGTAGTTCACATACGGGTAACTGACATTTCGAATCCGGACGAGTAAAATTGTATTTTAAATTATGCTACAATTGCAATGATAATTTTATTGTATGTTGTTAAGTAGTATACATATTTGTTGCCACACAAAAACTTAACTGTTTAATTTTATTGGATTTACTTTCTTCGTCTGAATTTTAAACCTTTATTATTACTATACTAATGTTTTGAAGACTTTGTCTTCCTTATCTCTCTTTTATTATTATAAATAATTAATGTACAACTATAAAAAAAATATATAATTCATATCTTGGCTTATACACTCGTTATCATGAGCATAATAAATAATATATTTCAAGTCAGTATGTCTATAATCGTATGTAAAGCCCCATATATGCTTAATAGGAAAGCGTTAATGATCCTTTGATGATCAGATAATATCAATAAACCACGCTACTTATCAGTGGTTAGATCAAGACCACTAGCACTTTAATTTAAATACATTATAAAGAGTTGACTGCTCCATTTATTGATGGAGACTTTATTATTATTTAATATTATTAAGAGCCTGTGGTGTCCCACTTTTCCTGTCCACGGTTTTAGGCAGCTGTTCTCCAGACTTTATTAAGAGTTTAGCTCGTCACGCCACCGTCTTCTGACATTTAAAGGAACCCACTCGGTGCAGATTTTAGCCTAGAGGTCATTCGGCATTCGGCTGACATGACCGGCCCTCTTTAAGTGAGCAGCCTTACAAAACAAAAACAAAGTACAAGCCTTTACTAGGAGGATTACGTTCAAAATGCAATTTTTAACTTTATCAGTTCACTTACTTCAGTTCTTGCTATTCTATCAATTTATAAGTTGTAACAACTAACCCGTTGTCAAAATATAATAGGTATATACTGAAACAAAATACTCAAAACTTTCAACTACCTACCAAAATAAATAACAGATCCAACTTTAAACTCGAATCGCGTCACCAACTGTAAACAAAGTCGACTCCGAAACGGGTATCGGTTAAAAATTCGTCGTTCGAGTCAAGGCGAAGGTTGCGGGGGTCGTGGGAGGGTCGGCGATGGCACGCTGATTCACCGGGCCGTAGGTTGCGCACCTCTGACATTAACCGCCGAGTCGAGAGATCAACGTTTTATTTTTATGCAAATAGGGAATCTAGTTTTCAGATCGAATCGATTGGACGAATGTTTGGTTCGATGAATATGCATTTTATATAAGGAGTTTTAATAGTCTGATATTATTTAATCAATATGTTGATATTATTTCTTATTTGACGGGACTTTTAACGCGTTCTATTCATTCTTTAATACTAGTAGTTAGTCTCTGTCCTCGGTCCATGATTTCTCAATTTTAAATCCCGAGTCGGCCGAAAGTCGTTTCTGAGTTTTCTGAAAAAGCAAGTTAGGGTTGCAACCCCATTATTCTGTCACCGGGAATATCAGTCTGTCGTCAAAGAACCTACATTATCTGGATTATAAGATTACAGAAACAGATGTACTCGTATGTACTTAGTTATTACGTTTACATTACGCTCTGTGTATTCCTGCTGGCTAATAGCCCAAAGGTAGGATTATTTTATTCTATAGATGAAAAGTTTATTTTCTTTTTCTATACCCCCTGTAGACTCTAAGGACTCACAGGTCAGATGCTAATGCAGGTTAATTGCGATGCGGCGACCTACGTTACCAGCCACGCGAGGACGGAATTCAAACGCGCCATTGACTTCTTTCTAGCGAAGGATTCAATGCGCGTTTATTTACAAAGAATTTCAACGGTTAAAGAGCAAGAAAGTTTGGAATCTGCCTGAAGGACTTTGTATTAAGCTAAAGGCTACTCAAAACACAGGCACAAAATGCTTTGTTCAAAGTTTAAAAACAGTTTACCGTGCAGCTATCTCATATCTGGTAAATATTATTTATTTATTATTATATTTTTTGCTGAAATATAAAACAAATGTCCAGGCATTACGATAAGTAATTAATAAGTAGATTAATACTTATTTCTTACCAAATCTCTCCACAATTCTTCATCTCTCGCAATTAACTTGTTGCCGTTAAAAGTTTGATGAAATGAAATCTAACAATATTTGCTGTGGCTTAAAAAAAAGTAGACATTCTATATTATCAGCAGAATCGTATTCCACTCTATCCACACTATGTTACATGTCATACGCGTACATTTCAAAACCGATGGCTACCGTTCGACAAAAAAAATAACTCGAGTCGAAAACGGGTTCGCTTCGGCCACGTTTGGGCGGTATCTTCGGCCGAATCTATGATCAATTAACAACCCTAACCGGCCAGTGTCACTGGCGAGGTCGAAGGAGGTCACATCACCTCTCAACGATTGGTCTTTTTGCTCCATGATATCGGTAGTAACATCAAAACCGGCCGCGACGGAGTTGGATTCCTTTGCCACTGGTGTGCTTAAAAAGTTAATTACGAAAGAGGTTGGATTCATTGTAATGGACCTGTGTTGCGTGAGTGATACCTACAAGGGTCTGTAACTATGGCTCGTCGCTGATACATTTCTGATGCATTGCCTAAGTTAGAAAAGAAGGATATTTAGTCTCGAAATAGTGTTATAGCAGTAACATACTCCGAGAATTATATACTAATACTTACTGTTTGAAAAAAACATCAAAATTCATGACAAAATCTGAGCACCGTAATTAAATAAAATGTATCTCCGAGTTACAAGACACTAAACAATTGAATTGAGCCTGTAATGCGTATAAGAAGTGGCTTATACGCAATAGACCACATGTCGTCACTGTCTCAATCCTCGTGTTATGATGTTGTATGTCATCAAATCGAGGGCAATGGAGAACTGTTGACAATACCTCGAACATAGGAAGGGCGTATTTTACATACTTGTGAAGTACACACGTTACACATTTTATAATGTGTTATTCGTACATTACACAGTTCGTTTACTTGTCGGATCGTAAAGTACACTGCTCACCTACGTCGTAAGTAAAGGCACGCTTTTTATAATCAACAAAAAGGGCGGAAACCTTTGGGTTACATATTTTACGCTCGGTGCGTGAAAGGTTTCTGTTTGATGTTCGTCTTATTAAAGAATAATAAGATATTTTTATCTACTGAATCTCAGATTTAATTACTCGCAGTATTTGCACTTAAAAGAGAGATAAAAGGACATTATCTCCCTTTTCGTTGTTTTCTCTCCATGTTCGTTAGCTGTTTGTCATTTGTTTCTAAGCTAACCTCACTTTATTTTTTCCTTTAAAAATTTGACTTCAGCCAGTGTCAAAAGTACAGTAAACAAGAGTAGCGTGCACACATTGTGCTTACATCATCAAACTATCGTCTGCCTTAACGATGGGCCCAAACAGTGGTGTTTGAAGTGCATTGTGTCCCAACAGTCGCCTAGTCGTCACGGTATGCTAACACGAAGATCCACTGCCACGCGACATGTCAGGTATGGATCATGGGACAATGGTAGAAGATAAAACGTCATTTTCTGCCTACATCCGTCAGTTAACTACCTGCCCGGTTATACTAGTGGGTGCTCCCCTTTGAGATAAGCTCGCCTTAAGTCTTAAGGTACTGTAGTTAATAGCTTACAGGTACATACCTTGGTATTAGGGTATAGTATAAGATTATTATACCTGATACATGAATGAAGGCGAGTAAATTAAATAAGAATCTCTTAATACATTTATTGGATGTATCTGGTGACACTGTTAAGATTTATAAAAGTGACATTGCCGTCTCAAGAAACTTATAAGAGAAGGCAATCGTTCACCTTTTTATTGCCCACTTTAATAGTATCTCCTGCATGTGCACTTTTGGGTGCCACCATCACTGAAATAGGCATATTCAAATCTAGAAATACATTGCTTGAAAGTGAACCCTCTGTATGTACTATCACTAGATACTCTTTGACAGTATTTGCTCGAGCCACGCGCAGGGATGCGTAGGCGCAGACCGCCCGCAAACCGGGACCCACTCGTACGGGAGAGCGTAGGCCAAGTTATCAAAACACACTGTGTCCATAAAATACTAAGTGACCGCCGAGTTATTGTCACGTTGAAATGTCAATACGTTGGTGTGGGCATTCAACTTAGTGAGCCGAGACGCAAGGGCAACCCTTAGGAATGGAAAACAAAGATCTGGTTTTTATGAAAATGATCACCCACCTTGATTTTTGCTTTATTAGCCAAATCGACTGCTGCTCACGCTCATGTAAAAATTTAGCCGTACATTTGTGAATAAGTAATATGAAAATATCTAACGTTGCGGGTTGACACATTGTATTTCCAAACAATGCAGATATTGCAGTTAATAACGCCTAGGTAAACTAGCTGGCAAATGGAACTAGAGTGCCTATAAGATACTTGCTTACCTGCAAAAACTCGTTACTTACAAAATACATAGAGATTCCGAGATATCGAACTTCTGTTCACTCTAGGCAACCAGCAAACTGGCGATAGAGTCAAATGAACTAACTATGGTCAGTTCACTGACTGTAGTGTCAGAGGCCATCAGCCGCCCCACCTGTTGTTGACTCTGCATGTTTGCTTATCTACCACCTGCACACGCGGCTGTGCGCGGGATTGAATCCGGGGAATGGGTGGTGTGACGCTACAAATTACTTCGATAAACATTAGGTAATTAAATCTTGGGGTATTTTTTTTGTATTTATTTTATGTCACTTAAAATACAAAAGTAATTTTCAAATACCATGAAAACTGAGTTTTAATAAAAAAAAAATTCTTTATTTCCAAAAAAAGAATTACAATTTAGCTTAATTCCATAAAAACTAAGTAATTCTATTACAAAAGTATTACAAAGCATCTGCTACCGAACTAGGATGGGTGTATCCTGTATTTCGGTAAACAGCGCCTCTCACCTCGGCCAATATTATACAGACAAATTTAAATAAAATGAAGTTACAGTATTATATTTGTATTGTTTTAATTTTCAAGTTCGATGAAAAGATCTGTTTTTAATTATTAAAGATTTCTTTTTATTATCTGTATTTTCTCTGTATAGACCAATGGTTGACGTTAAGTCCTCCATATGTACCTTTTTTTTTGTCAGTGTTCAGTCATGAAGTGTTATAAATAAATAAATTTGTATTATTTTGTCAAAACAAGTTATTACAACTGACCTTTAAAATTACGGGCGCAGATAACCAATAAAATACCTTTTCTATGTAAAGCACACATAAGCATTTCTTAGATCGAACACACACGACGGTAACAGTATAAAAACATGACCAATTTCAATCAATGATTGATTAATGCAGAATTAAATGTTTTCTCTCGACTTTTCCTGCTGACGACACCTATTCAGCAAATTGACATTGAATCAGCGGCTTTCTTTCCGACGCGTTCGCGCGAACATCCTCAATAAAAATTCAGTTTCTAATAAGTCAAACGCGGCTTTACAGCCTCGCCGGGGCAGCTGCGCGGGCGCATCTATGCACTGGGGGAACCATCTTTAATCTTATTTCAAACTTCCATTAAAAGTACCACACTCAAAAATAGTGATCGTTGTTTGTAATCTCCATATCACAAGTGCATTAGAGAGAGAAAAAAAAGGACATCACACACACAGTATAACAGACACAATTTTGTGATACTTGACACATACAAATATAAAATAAAATAAATGCTTCTTACTTTGGGATCAGAGCTATTTATGTGATAATGAAGGCATTTTTTTATTATCATCATATCGCTGTTATTGGACATTATATAATTATTGGCATAGTTTACTATCACAAGTGTATGCAAACTACAAAATGATGTTTATTTTTCAAACAAAATGTATGTAAATAGTGGAATGTCTTGCAGTTAAAAAGCTAGGTCAATTAAGACAACCTCAGTGTTATCTTGAAAAATCTGATCACATAACGGTAGCTAGTTAGATGGATAATCCTGCTAACATCATAGTCACCCTCACCGAGGCAGTGCCAACACAAATATTGACGCTCTTAACCACCTGACGTTCAGTTAACGACTCGGAAAGGAATGCCCTCGGATTTCGTCGGGACTACTCGACCCTAGAGCCCTCGGCCAAACGTTTGGTAAAACATTTGTCCAAAGTCGTTCAAACTGTTTGGAGAAGCAACCTCTTCAGGATCTGCCTCTGATTCTTGGAAGAGTTAAATGACATGAGTGTCGTAATTTCGTTTTGTGTCAGTTCGAATTTTGGAAGCAATAATGACTGGTGTTCATAAAACAGCCTACAATTGTGAAAACTAAAACACACGATGAAACAATTACAAAAGAACACACACTCATGAATATAAGTGCGTCTATTGAAAACTGATTAATTTTACAACAAGTTGTTAATGTCCAGTATGAATTGATCCACATAATCGATAAAGTTTAATTTTAATCTTTCAGTGAAACTTCCCTAGCAATACATACTCGTATACAGGGTGTGACCTGTAATAGGAGCAAAAAAATTAAATGTAGGCCCCTTAAGTGATGAGTAATCCATATCAATTGGCTTTAAAATAAAATAAATCCATATTAAATGGATTTACTTAAAAATTGTAAAATAAATTTATTGTTATTTTCTAACACAATAAATTGAACCAGCAATGTATTGCAAACAAATGAGTCCAGTCATAGAACTTGACATTGTCATTTACTACAACAAGTTAGCGATTTGGATATACATTTACTAGAGATTATAACTTTGGATCGCTATATCTTTTAGCTAAAGCATTTTGGAGCAATATGACCAGGTCAAGGTAACTACGACTACTCTGTAGAATCATTGATTAAAGTTTTTACTCCTATTACAGGCCACACGCTGTATACCGAGCGGCTATACCAATATTTGTTAATTCCACTAAATCACTTGTAACTTGATTCTATTTTAACGTGTTAAGTGTACCAATATGCTATCCAATTAAACGTTAACTATCCACTCATAGTTAAATTACAGTAAGTAGGTGCTTCGGGTTGTAACGAGCCTCTAATTCAAGTCAGCCATCACTCCTTTCTACTAGCTCCGTGATTGGTTTCTTAAATAACTACAAGCCACTTCGCACTTTCATTACAGTCATTACACGTCATAAATTCGATGGTGTTTTGTTAGCACAATCTGCGAGTTATTTGACTTTAAGGTAATTTACCTAGTTAAAGAACTAAATAGCTAAACGTATCCGCGAAATAAGTTGAAAGTTTTGTATCTCTGATTTTCAGTGCCACTTACATGATGTAGCTTCGATCATTGTAATTGAATATTACATATCATGCTTCTATATACGCTTTCATGGCTTTGCCTTGAATTTAAAAGGGGCTTGAAAAAAATTTGCAAACGACCTATAACCTAAAAACTTACTATTGATGTATCAAATCAGCTCACTTAGGTATCTCTGTACTTAGCTCTTTGAGTGCGTTGTTTCAGCCACTGTGCCTCAAATCTTTACTCTCTCTATGACTTCTTTATTTGTAGTTGATTTTCTCAGAGCGCGACCGATTTGGTTGCTCTTTAGCCGGCGGCGACAGCAGCTAACCAGTCTAAGTGCCGGTCAAAAACTTTACAAACAAAAGATCGTATGGTGACCAATTGAAAGACATGAAATAAAATGTAAGAGTTCCGTAGTATAGCTAGAAAGTAGCGTAGTAGTATAGCGTAGTATAGCGAACTATAAAGCGTCTTCTCCTCAATTAATACAGTGTCTGAATCCTTTTTTTTTCTATTTTCTTATTCTGGTACCTATTATTATTAAAAATAATTTAAAATTAATAAAATAATTCAACAAAAAAATAAAAATCGCTAATCTATCTTGTCAAAATGACATCTAACATTTTTCAACTTTGTCCTAATAAATAACAAAGCATGGTGACCCTGGCCGGTAAGACAATGCCGTTCAGTTGTCAGCAGTCAACAGGTTGGCAGGTTGCGGCGATGACAGTTGGCTAGTGATGTGACTGACAGCTACACTTGCGCATAACATTGCGCACTTTGCTATTCGCAACAAATTCTTTGATGTCTTTTGCCTTATTTTATTTTTGTTTAGCCAATCAGCAGTTATATTTCTCTGTGATTTAGGTATTTATTGCATTTTATTTATATCTCTTACTAGATGACGCTTTTTTATTTTCTCTGCTATCACCCGATGGTGATAAAACATTGAATGAAAATACCTAGCATAGAACTGCTCGTAAAACATTAATAGTAATGAAGCTTTTTTTTCTCTAATTGATGACAAATCTAATCGGAGATCCGATAACCATGCATATATACTACCTCCTAACACTTGACAGACTGGCATGGCCAGGGCCATAGCTGTCATGCCGCAGCGGCATTTCCTAAAGTAATATGCTTTTTTCATAGTATCTGACAAGCCTTGACGTAGGCTGCCGGTAAAGCAGCCGAGAGATGAAGATACAAAATTATGCAAAAAAAAAGAAAACAAAATGTCTTTCTTCCTTTCACATCAAAAACGCTGGCAACTTGTGACCTTTAACAATGACCGTACACCACTTAAATAGTCTCTTCATGACGATCACGTCCGCTGCGAGCACATATTTGTGAACGGTACCAATCACTTAGGCAGTCTGTTTGGTCGACGTGCCGCCAACCGGGTCACGCGCTGCCAACGGTACCTCGTTTGACGACGCTGCTGACCCTACTAACTTGTGACCCAAGGGACGGGAGGGCAATTAGACAAGAAAGGTGGCAAAGATGACGCTTAGGCAATTATTTTTTCATTAGCAATTTTCACTGAGGTAAAACCTCATTAGTGGGAACTACTGTGTCTTTTAACAAACAGTGGATACTGTGTCTTTGAACAAACAGGCTTTTAGTTGCAAAATGAAACGCTGAATGACAGTTAGCATTTGACTTGAATATTTTGCGATATGTGATGAGAAGTCTTAAATGAAGTGTATTCAGAGAAAACTAAAAGAAAGTAAATGAACCAAAAAGTGATGAGCTCACTACAAAATAAAATCGAAATGCAAAAAAATATATTAGATCATATCTTCTACTCTAATGCATTGGTCTTACATAGGTTAAGGATTCTACCTTCATGCGTTTTCCTCCCTCTAGAAAGCTTTTCCTTTCTTAGGATTGTGATACTAAGGAAACATGAAACATAGAAAATGCTGTCACTTATCCCACACGAGAGAAAGACGTCAACGCATGAAAACAATGTAACACACAAGTTTAGTATCCGTTTAGACACAGGGTCAATAGGGGCTGGCCCCTACACTATGAAACTTAACACCGCTTTGACAGAAACTATCAAGATGGTAATACTTGTACTGTTATCGGCAAAAATGCTACTCTCTTTCACATCATGACAGAAGCATAAGTGAAGACATTTTTTTAATAATATATAAGCCGTTAGTAAAAACAATAATTTAGCTATGCAACGACAAAAGACTATTTATATTATCATGCAACTATAATTAAATTAAGAATTACTTTTATTTAGCAACTAAATACTATCAGATAAAGACTATTTTGAGGAGCGGCATGAAATTTTCGAATGAATTATCTTTTTTGAGAAACATGTTTTATTGGCAGTATCAAAGTTTTATTTTGACGACGCGTTTAGTGTATTGGTTAGCGCTCCTGAATATTACGCCGGCCGTCGCGGGCTCGAATCCCGCAGGGGGCAAATGTTTGTGTGATGAGCACGAACATTTGTACCTTTGTCATGGATGTTATATGTATTTAAGTATTAATGGTAGACGCTCATAATCGTTGTCTGGACTTCGTAATCGCAACACAAGAAAGAAGTGTTTTCTGGCGCATATGTATTTGCCAGAGCCCAGACCTCACTTTAAAAACTACTCAAAAGACGGATAGCTTGATAGCGGAATTTGATATTCTGCTACTAAAATTGGGCCGCTCAGAAATATTTTGTCGTTTTTAATTTTGATAGAAAATGTATAGGAAAATTGAAAAGACCTGGAAATTTTTCATTCTTTTCATCATCACAAAAGCATTCTCTGAAAGGCTAAACTGTAAGGTAACCTACCTGAATTATACAACTTAGGGCTGATTTTTCAATAGTCAGATAAGAAATATTCGTCGAACAAATACAACATGGCTAATTTGAAAATGTCATCTTATTGTCAGCAAACATACGGCAAAGTCTTTTTTTTTTAATCTGTCGCTTTGTAAACCAGTCTTTTATGTTATATCTGACCATCGAAAAAACGGCCCTTAAGTTCGTAAGAGCAACTTTTAGTCCCCTCATGAACATTGCTCTCAAATAAAGAGTTTCATATAAGTAGGGCATATCAAAAGCTGCCACAAGAACTGATGGTAAGTACAGTCTTCTTATACGTCGCTGAACACTGGTGTAAGTACCATGTCAATCTCAGTAATAATTGTGTTCGCTTGCAAGACATTTCTTAGGAGGTTGGATGATAGTTACAAGCCTTCAAATTAAGAGGTTCACAGTGCGGCCACAAAATTTGATACCGATGTGTCAAACAGGTCGACATGTTGCGTATCATAACGGTACCCGCTTCCTCTCGTTATAATACCAATTGATACCAGGGCTGTCACTGACATCTTACATCTTAATTGGATCAAAATTTAAGTCGATATTTCTATTTCTAAAGCAGCTGGTATGCATAAAGCACTTACGCTGCCAGAAAAGTATAATTTAGTATAAATAAATAAATATGCACCAGACAACACACCAATTGTCTGGTTTCGTGGAAAGGAATTTGCTTCTTTGTGTTACGACGTACCAGACAACGATTATGACGGGGGCGTCTCCCATAAATACTTAAATAATACATATAACGTCCATGACTTAGGTACAAATGTTCGTATGTTCGTGCTCATCACGCTTTTCACAAACATTTGCCCCTTGCGGGATTTGAACCCGCGACGGCCGGCGTAATAGTCAGGAGCTCAAACCAATACACCAAACGCGTTGTCAGTATAATAATATTAGAACTGTGAATAAGTCACAAGCAATTCAGGTAATGGTTGTTCAGGTGAAAACCCTGCATACAGGTGACGTTCTCCTGCTTACAAGGGTTTGCAAAACCAGTGGATGTTTCAGAGGGTTTATAACAAGACGAATGGCACTGGCTTGTTATTGGTAAAGTCCACATAACAAAATGCTGTGTTCACTGTTATAGGCAAACGTAACGCATTTCCATCGCTTTTAAAAGAAGAAGGTATATCTAGGTTTTAATATTTTGCTTAGCTACAACCCTACAGTTGACCCGAACGAGTTGAGAACCGGAAGTCATCGCTCATCGCTCGCCATCATAAATTCCAATCACTTCCTGCGCAAAAATGATAATTCTGTTTGATTTTGGTGGAATTAAAATATCTTCTCATGCCTATTTAGTGATTTTTCTCACATAAAATTAGTTTCAGATTAATTTATTGAGCCTAATTCCAACTGTGACATGGTCTTGTTTGACAAATGGCTAGATATATTATTTCCTTGACAGCAACACAAATGTGTTTAAAAAGTAGCACACAATGATTGGAACTTTAACTCGTCAAGTATGTGTAAACGAGACACAATAAAAATTCCATTGTTATGCGACTCTCGGCATTCGTTTGATACCTGACTGATTAAGCTATTATAACATTCAAATTTTATTTAATAATTTTTAAATGCAAACCAGTGACATGCTTATTATTGACTGCCATAGCCATAGATTATTATCTTTTTCATCTCTTGATTGTCAATCAATCAAGGGATACCCTTTTAAGTAATCTTACCCATCTTCATGACATAATTAAAGTTAGTATGTAATATTTATATTCTTCATAATTTTGTAATAATCATAACGCTATTGTATGGGAAACTACAATCAAATACCATAAATAAACTCTGACTGTCAGAGTTTATACACCTCAGCTTCTCAAAAATAACTTACCTCCAATTTGGTAACGTCAACGTATGTGGTCCCCATAATAATCCCATATAATAGCTTTATAAGCTGTATAATATCATACTATTCCATGGATATGAGTATTATCGCCTACGTATCGCACGTGCCTAGTATAGACAGACCGACTAAACCTGTCGGTTTATAATAATATTCTCGTAACATACCGAAGTTATGTTCCACATATTGTTGTGAACGAAAGGTGTTAATAAATTCTGCAAACAAAGAACGTAGAAGTACAAAGAAACATGTGTATACAAT
Organism: Pyrausta aurata; assembly: GCA_963584085.1. Taxonomy (NCBI): domain Eukaryota; kingdom Metazoa; phylum Arthropoda; class Insecta; order Lepidoptera; family Crambidae; genus Pyrausta; species Pyrausta aurata. Next base: position 3,612,905 of record OY757264.1, read on the forward strand.
TGTTACAGCGTGTTATTCAATATTATAACGTAATTTTACACTGAACGGTGGATATGTGTAATCTAAGATAATAAATTGTTTTTAAGAACGCTATTAACAAATCAATTTCCTGTTTTTTACAACTTTGTCATGATAAATAATGTCTGTCTGGCATGATTTGTTACAAATAACTTTATTTAATATTTTAATCGTTAGTCGTGTGTTTGTACGACTAGAAACTATTCCCTATGCCGTAGCCATAAGTACATAGATATTATAACTCACAAGTACTGTCATGAATTACTAACTTTTAATTTCTACCTAGATTTTATCTTTCACACGCAGTAATATGGAAGAGTTATTAGCTCTATAAAGTCATCTTTAGAGCCACAAAAAAGGCAAATATCGTATTACAATGTGAAACTGGCAACACCGTAAAAGGCTCGATTAATTACCTGTTTAGTTGCCCGTGACAAGTAACAGCTCCGGTCACACGATATATCACCGGCGATTTACGCGTCACAACTTTAATATTGGAGTGACAGCCTTGCGTAAGTAAATGATAAACACCTGTGACATTTTAACTTGATATTTACATTATATTTCTGACAAGGAAAAGGTATCGCGATTTAGAACTGGTTTTAATTTAATGAACTTTAGACAACACTGCGAAGTAAGTTCCTATATTGCGATTACTCTACCTGCGATGTAATTATTGATTGGTTTTACATGTTTGACGTGGAACGCAACAACAGTTATGTTATAAAATAATTCAAATGGTTTAATCCGATTTAATAAAGTTGTAATATGTATGACGTAATATTGTTTTAATTTATCCACCGGCAAAGGTCTAACAAGATGCTTTATTATGCTATGCTTGTTTAACAAACACCTTTGAGTAACTAACTTAACACTTTAGAATATAGCCCTAGCGTATTTCAGTATGAGCATTCTTTTTTTTAAATAACAATAAAGTATTTATCCTATTCCAAACTTGGTTAAAGGAAGACGTCATAAACTGCTATCCTGTTTTTTTTTTCATTATACGAGTAATAACCTGACTGTAACAAAAATAAGTAAGAGTTTTTTAGAACTCGGAGTTAGTAGTTTCTTGTGGTAATTGCGTCAGTGTGTCTCCTTTTCTGTCTACTGGGACCGAGAACTTGCAAAAGTTTTAAATGGATACATTTTTTACTTCCATTTCACGCACAACACGACATTCGTCTCATAAACAAAGTTCTTAGGTCAAACAAATGACGGAAGTGTGATCGTGACATCTCTGTCTATCCTTGTCTGAGAATAGAAGCCGGAAGGCGGTTGGTATGCCTCGTGGTGAGCCGACGTGATCTGGATACAAGAGGCGATGGCAACGTTGATACTAAATACCTTTTAATGTTCCATCTTCTTACTCGCAATGTTTAAGGATATTATAAATCCTATCCTACTTGTGCTTATGCTCAAAAACTAAATATCTGAAGATTTAATGCAGCTAATACGTACTAAGATATAGTAGGTATCAAATCTAATTCTTTTGGAGTCCATCAAAAATAATCAGGCGGGGAAACACGCAAAAAAAAAATTGACACTTATTCCAATTGAAAAAAAAAACTTTTAACTTTCTTTCTTCTTATTAGTAACTGATATTTACGTTTAGGTATCTTAAAGAACAAGGCTACAAAAAGATCCTAAAACCAACAAAAAAATACTAAAATTTTAAATATTAACTTTTCATCTCATAACATTACTCACAGTCACACTTTAGTCAGTCATTTATTATTATACAACTGCCTCTGATCTATTAGACCATGGTATGAATATTTAAAGATGGCGCTCCGTGATTGGTGGAAAGTGTAACGCTTCCCG
>OY757264.1:3614946-3762542 GCA_963584085.1 Pyrausta aurata
AAAATAACGTTTTTTCACTACTTACCTGTCTTCAAGTATGCTCTGCTGATATGCTGTTGAGAGTTCTAGGTCTAGATGGATATATTTTAGATAGATTACGTCCTGAACTAGTAGAATCCGCGGAGTTCCGGCTCCCTGGTGGTCTACCTGAATTATTGAGATTTTTTCAAAGAAAATAACGTTTTTTCACTACTTACCTGTCTTCAAGTATGCTCTGCTGATATGCTGTTGAGAGTTCTAGGTCTAGATGGATATATTTTAGATAGATTACGTCCTGAACTAGTAGAATCCGCGGAGTTCCGGCTCCCTGGTGGTCTACCTGAATTATTGAGATTTTTTCAAAGAAAATAACGTTTTTTCACTACTTACCTGTCTTCAAGGATGCTCTGCTGATATGCTGTTGAGAGTTCTAGGTCTAGATGGATATATTTTAGATAGATTACGTCCTGAACTAGTAGAATCCGCGGAGTTCCGGCTCCCTGGTGGTCTACCTGAATTATTGAGATTTTTTCAAAGAAAATAACGTTTTTCACTACTTACCTGTCTTCAAGTATGCTCTGCTGATATGCTGTTGAGAGTTCCAGGTCTAGATGGATATAGGTAGGATAGATTACGTCCTTAACTGTTAGATTCCGAGGAGTTCCGGCTCCTTGGTGGTCTACCTGAATTATTGAGATTTTTTCAAAGAAAATAACGTTTTTTTACTACTTACCTGTCTTCACCTATGATCTGCTGATATGCTGTTGAGAGTTCTAGGTCTAGATGGATATATTTTAGATAGATTACGTCCTGACCTAGTAGAATCCGAGGAGTTCCGGCTCCCTGATGGTCTACCTGAATTATTGAGATTTTTTCAAAGAAAATAACGTTTTTTTACTACTTACCTGTCTTCACCTATGATCTGCTGATATGCCGTTGAGAGTTCCAGGTCTAGATGGATATAGGTCAGATAGCTTACATCCTAAACTGTTAGAATCCGAGGAGTTCTGGCTCCTGGTGGTCTACCTGAATAATTGAGATTTTTTCAAAGAAAATAACGTTATTTCACTACTTACCTGACTTCAAGTATGATCTGCTGATATGCTGTTGAGAGTTCCAGGGCTAGATGGATAAAGGTAGGATAGCTTACGTCCTAAACTGTTAGAATCCGAGGAGTTCCAGCTTCCTGGTGGTCTACCTGAATAATTGAGATTATTTTTAAAAAAATAACGTTTTTTCACTACTTACCTGTCTTCAAGTATGCTCTGCTGATATGCTGTTGAGAGTTCTAGGTCTAGATGGATATATTTTAGATAGATTACGTCCTGACCTAGTAGAATCCGAGGAGTTCCGGCTCCCTGATGGTCTACCTGAATTATTGAGATTTTTTCAAAGAAAATAACGTTTTTTTACTACTTACCTGTCTTCACCTATGATCTGCTGATATGCTGTTGAGAGTTCCAGGTCTAGATGGATATAGATAAAATAGCTTACGTCCTGAACTATTAGAATCCGAGGAGTTCTATCTTCCTGGTGGTCTACCTGAATTATTGAGATTTTTTCAAAGAAAATAACGTTTTTTCACTACTTACCTGTCTTCAAGTATGCTCTGCTGATATGCTGTTGAGAGTTCTAGGTCTAGATGGATATATTTTAGATAGATTACGTCCTGAGCTAGTAGAATCCGCGGAGTTCCGGCTCCCTGGTGGTCTACCTGAATTATTGAGATTTTTCAAAGAAAATAACGTTTTTCACTACTTACCTGTCTTCACCTATGATCTGCTGATATGCTGTTGAGAGTTCCAGGTCTAGATGGATATAGGTCAGATAGCTTACATCCTAAACTGTTAGAATCCGAGGAGTTCCGGCTCCCTGGTGGTCTACCTGAATTATTGAGATTTTTTTAAAGAAAAGAACGTTTTTTTTACTACTTACCTGACTTCACCTATGATCTGCTGATATGCTGTTTAGAGTTCCAGGTCTAGATGGATATAGATAAAATAGTTTACGTCCTAAACTGTTAGAATCCGAGGAGTTCTAGCTTCCTGGTGGTCTACCTGAATTATTGAGATTTTTTCAAAGAAAATAACGTTTTTCACTACTTACCTGTCTTCACCTATGATCTGCTGATATGCTGTTGAAAGTTCCAGGTCTAGATGGATATAGGTCAGATAGCTTACATCCTAAACTGTTAGAATCCGAGAAGTTCCGGCTCCCTGGTGGTCTACCTGAATTATTGAGATTTTTTCAAAGCAAAGAACGTTTTTTTTACTACTTACCTGACTTCACCTATGATCTGCTGATATGCTGTTTAGAGTTCCAGGTCTAGATGGATATAGGTAGAATAGCTTACGTCCTAAACTATTAGAATCCGAGGAGTTCTAGCTTCCTGGTGGTCTACCTGAATTATTGAAATTTTTTCAAAGAAAATAACGTTTTTTCACTACTTACCTGTCTTCAAGTATGCTCTGCTGATATGCTGTTGAGAGTTCTAGGTCAAAATGGATATATTTTAGATAGCTCACGTCCTAAACTGTTAGAATCCGAGGAGTTCTAGCTTCCTGGTGGTCTACCTGAATAATTGAGATTTTTTCAAAGAAAATAACGTTTTTTCACTACTTACCTGTCTTCACCTATGATCTGCTGATATGCTGTTGAGAGTTCCAGGTCTAGATGGATATAGGTAGGATAGCTTACGTCCTAAACTGTTAGAATCCGAGGAGTTCCAGCTTCCTGGTGGTCTACCTGAATAATTTAGATTTTTTCAAAGAAAATAACGTTTTTTCACTACTTACCTGTCTTCAAGTATGCTCTGCTGATATGCTGTTGAGAGTTCCAGGTCTAGATGGATATAGGTAGGATAGCTTACGTCCTAAACTGATAGAATCCGAGGAGTTCCGGCTCCCTGGTGGTCTACCTGAATTATTGAGATTTTTTCAAAGAAAATAACGTTTTTTCACTACTTACCTGACTTCAAGTATGATCTGCTGATATGCTGTTGAGAGTTCTAGGTCTAGATGGATATAGGTCAGATAGCTTACATCCTAAACTGTTAGAATCCGAGGAGTTCCGGCTCCCTGGTGGTCTACCTGAATTATTGAGATTTTTTCAAAGCAAAGAACGTTTTTTTACTACTTACCTGTCTTCACCTATGATCTGCTGATATGCTGTTGAGAGTTCCAGGTCTAGATGGATATAGATAAAATAGCTTAAGTCCTGAACTATTAGAATCCGAGGAGTTCTATCTTCCTGGTGGTCTACCTGAATTATTGAAATTTTTTCAAAGAAAATAACGTTTTTTCACTACTTACCTGTCTTCAAGTATGCTCTGCTGATATGCTGTTGAGAGTTCTAGGTCTAGATGGATATAGGTCAGATAGCTTACATCCTAAACTGTTAGAATCCGAGGAGTTCCGGCTCCCTGGTGGTCTACCTGAATTATTGAGATTTTTTCAAAGCAAAGAACGTTTTTTTTACTACTTACCTGACTTCACCTATGATCTGCTGATATGCTGTTGAGAGTTCCAGGTCTAGATGGATATAGATAAAATAGCTTACGTCCTAAACTATTAGAATCCGAGGAGTTCTAGCTTCCTGGTGGTCTACCTGAATTATAGAGATTTTTTCAAAGAAAATAACGTTTTTTCACTACTTACCTGTCTTCAAGTATGCTCTGCTGATATGCTGTTGAGAGTTCCAGGTCTAGATGGATATAGGTAGGATAGCTTACGTCCTGAACTGTTAGAATCCGAGGAGTTCCAGCTTCCTTGTGGTCTACCTGAATAATTGAGATTATTTTTAAAAAAATAACGTTTTTTCACTACTTACCTATCTTCAAGTATGCTCTGCTGATATGCTGTTGAGAGTTCTAGGTCTAGATGGATATATTTTAGATAGATTACGTCCTGAACTAGTAGAATCCGAGGAGTTCCGGCTCCCTGATGGTCTACCTGAATTATTGAGATTTTTTTAAAGAAAATCACGTTTTTTTACTACTTACCTGTCTTCACCTATGATCTGCTGATATGCTGTTGAGAGTTCCAGGTCTAGATGGATATAGATAAAATAGCTTAAGTCCTGAACTATTAGAATCCGAGGAGTTCTATCTTCCTGGTGGTCTACCTGAATTATTGAAATTTTTTCAAAGAAAATAACGTTTTTTCACTACTTACCTGTCTTCAAGTATGCTCTGCTGATATGCTGTTGAGAGTTCTAGGTCTAGATGGATATATTTTAGATAGATTACGTCCTGAGCTAGTAGAATCCGCGGAGTTTCGGCTCCCTGGTGGTCTACCTGAATTATTGAGATTTTTTCAAAGAAAATAACGTTTTTCACTACTTACCTGTCTTCAAGTATGCTCTGCTGATATGCTGTTGAGAGTTCTAGGTCTAGATGGATATATTTGAGATAGATTACGTCCTGACCTAGTAGAATCCGAGGAGTTCCGGCTCCCTGGTGGTCTACCTGAATTATTGAGATTTTTTCAAAGAAAATAACGTTTTTCACTACTTACCTGTCTTCAAGTATGCTCTGCTGATATGCTGTTGAGAGTTCCAGGTCTAGATGGATAAAGGTAGGATAGATTACGTCCTTAACTGTTAGATTCCGAGGAGTTCCGGCTCCCTGGTGGTCTACCTGAATTATTGAGATTTTTTCAAAGAAAATAACGTTTTTTTACTAAGTAGTAAAAAAACGTTATTTTCTAAGTATGCTCTGCTGATATGCTGTTGAGAGTTCCAGGTCTAGATGGATATAGGTAGGATAGATTACGTCCTTAACTGTTAGATTCCGAGGAGTTCCAGCTTCCTGGTGGTCTACCTGAATAATTGAGATTTTTTCAAAGAAAATAACGTTTTTTCACTACTTACCTGTCTTCAAGTATGCTCTGCTGATATGCTGTTGAGAGTTCTAGGTCTAGATGGATATATTTTAGATAGATTACGTCCTGACCTAGTAGAATCCGAGGAGTTCCGGCTCCCTGATGGTCTACCTGAATTATTGAGATTTTTTCAAAGAAAATAACGTTTTTTTACTACTTACCTGTCTTCACCTATGATCTGCTGATATGCTGTTGAGAGTTCCAGGTCTAGATGGATATAGATAAAATAGCTTACGTCCTGAACTATTAGAATCCGAGGAGTTCTATCTTCCTGGTGGTCTACCTGAATTATTGAGATTTTTTCAAAGAAAATAACGTTTTTTCACTACTTACCTGTCTTCAAGTATGCTCTGCTGATATGCTGTTGAGAGTTCTAGGTCTAGATGGATATATTTTAGATAGATTACGTCCTGAGCTAGTAGAATCCGCGGAGTTCCGGCTCCCTGGTGGTCTACCTGAATTATTGAGATTTTTTCAAAGAAAATAACGTTTTTCACTACTTACCTGTCTTCACCTATGATCTGCTGATATGCTGTTGAGAGTTCCAGGTCTAGATGGATATAGGTCAGATAGCTTACATCCTAAACTGTTAGAATCCGAGGAGTTCCGGCTCCCTGGTGGTCTACCTGAATTATTGAGATTTTTTTAAAGAAAAGAACGTTTTTTTTACTACTTACCTGACTTCACCTATGATCTGCTGATATGCTGTTTAGAGTTCCAGGTCTAGATGGATATAGATAAAATAGTTTACGTCCTAAACTGTTAGAATCCGAGGAGTTCTAGCTTCCTGGTGGTCTACCTGAATTATTGAGATTTTTTCAAAGAAAATAACGTTTTTCACTACTTACCTGTCTTCACCTATGATCTGCTGATATGCTGTTGAAAGTTCCAGGTCTAGATGGATATAGGTCAGATAGCTTACATCCTAAACTGTTAGAATCCGAGGAGTTCCGGCTCCCTGGTGGTCTACCTGAATTATTGAGATTTTTTCAAAGCAAAGAACGTTTTTTTTACTACTTACCTGACTTCACCTATGATCTGCTGATATGCTGTTTAGAGTTCCAGGTCTAGATGGATATAGGTAGAATAGCTTACGTCCTAAACTATTAGAATCCGAGGAGTTCTAGCTTCCTGGTGGTCTACCTGAATTATTGAAATTTTTTCAAAGAAAATAACGTTTTTTCACTACTTACCTGTCTTCAAGTATGCTCTGCTGATATGCTGTTGAGAGTTCTAGGTCAAAATGGATATATTTTAGATAGCTCACGTCCTAAACTGTTAGAATCCGAGGAGTTCCAGCTTCCTGGTGGTCTACCTGAATAATTGAGATTTTTTCAAAGAAAATAACGTTTTTTCACTACTTACCTGTCTTCACCTATGATCTGCTGATATGCTGTTGAGAGTTCCAGGTCTAGATGGATATAGGTAGGATAGCTTACGTCCTAAACTGTTAGAATCCGAGGAGTTCCAGCTTCCTGGTGGTCTACCTGAATAATTTAGATTTTTTCAAAGAAAATAACGTTTTTTCACTACTTACCTGTCTTCAAGTATGCTCTGCTGATATGCTGTTGAGAGTTCCAGGTCTAGATGGATATAGGTAGGATAGCTTACGTCCTAAACTGTTAGAATCCGAGGAGTTCCGGCTCCCTGGTGGTCTACCTGAATTATTGAGATTTTTTCAAAGAAAATAACGTTTTTCACTACTTACCTGACTTCAAGTATGATCTGCTGATATGCTGTTGAGAGTTCTAGGTCTAGATGGATATAGGTCAGATAGCTTACATCCTAAACTGTTAGAATCCGAGGAGTTCCGGCTCCCTGGTGGTCTACCTGAATTATTGAGATTTTTTCAAAGCAAAGAACGTTTTTTTACTACTTACCTGTCTTCACCTATGATCTGCTGATATGCTGTTGAGAGTTCCAGGTCTAGATGGATATAGATAAAATAGCTTAAGTCCTGAACTATTAGAATCCGAGGAGTTCTATCTTCCTGGTGGTCTACCTGAATTATTGAAATTTTTTCAAAGAAAATAACGTTTTTTCACTACTTACCTGTCTTCAAGTATGCTCTGCTGATATGCTGTTGAGAGTTCTAGGTCTAGATGGATATAGGTCAGATAGCTTACATCCTAAACTGTTAGAATCCGAGGAGTTCCGGCTCCCTGGTGGTCTACCTGAATTATTGAGATTTTTTCAAAGCAAAGAACGTTTTTTTTACTACTTACCTGACTTCACCTATGATCTGCTGATATGCTGTTGAGAGTTCCAGGTCTAGATGGATATAGATAAAATAGCTTACGTCCTAAACTATTAGAATCCGAGGAGTTCTAGCTTCCTGGTGGTCTACCTGAATTATAGAGATTTTTTCAAAGAAAATAACGTTTTTTCACTACTTACCTGTCTTCAAGTATGCTCTGCTGATATGCTGTTGAGAGTTCCAGGTCTAGATGGATATAGGTAGGATAGCTTACGTCCTGAACTGTTAGAATCCGAGGAGTTCCAGCTTCCTTGTGGTCTACCTGAATAATTGAGATTATTTTTAAAAAAATAACGTTTTTTCACTACTTACCTATCTTCAAGTATGCTCTGCTGATATGCTGTTGAGAGTTCTAGGTCTAGATGGATATATTTTAGATAGATTACGTCCTGAACTAGTAGAATCCGAGGAGTTCCGGCTCCCTGATGGTCTACCTGAATTATTGAGATTTTTTTAAAGAAAATCACGTTTTTTTACTACTTACCTGTCTTCACCTATGATCTGCTGATATGCTGTTGAGAGTTCCAGGTCTAGATGGATATAGATAAAATAGCTTACGTCCTGAACTGTTAGAATCCGAGGAGTTCCAGCTTCCTGGTGGTCTACCTGAATAATTGAGATTATTTAAAAAAAAATAACGTTTTTTCACTACTTACCTGTCTTCAAGTATGCTCTGCTGATATGCTGTTAAGAGTTTTAGGTCTTTATGGAACTGTTTGAGATAGCTTATTCATCAGGCTACTTGATTTTATCATTTACATTATATTGTTTTGCTTCGTTTTTTTTCTATATGCGTTATTCCGACAGTAACATATTTTTTTTATGAAAAAAATATTTTCTTATTTAATTCAATACTTGCTATTGGATACCAGAACTATTCATTTTGAGTATGAGGAACTCTTTTGTATGTTTTTCGAAGTATTCTGGCATAGTTTCATATAATTTCTACAAAAGTGCTCTGCTACCGGAAGTTAGCAGAGCATTACAGCCACATGCTTTTTTGTGGGTTTTAACGCCAGAACTATGTGTAAAAATTATCAGGAACTATAGAACTCTTGTGCATGCGAACAGAACTCCATTTTTTTTATGCTCTGCCAGACTTTGCTCTGCTAAGTTCACAGACATAAGGAACTGGAGCTGCACTAATTGGCAGCGGCACGCGCCGCGCATGCGCTGCGCCCCGCGACACGATAGTGATGGGATGTGAAATCGAAACAACTCCACTCTAAATTAGTCGACTTTTTGCACTCCACTGCAGAGAGGCACGCGGATATTGCAACGCTAAATCGTCACACTCATTCCGTTTCGCTTAACGAATAAAATCTAGAAACGCATTGCTCTCACAGCTCTACGAATGCGTGATCGCGGTTCGCTGAACCTGATTTGTAACGTTTCTATTTTGTAAATGACACTTATGGTATTACAGTTCGCGGGCCGTGAATTGAGTTCGGTTTCAATTTATGTTTCGTCCGGGCCATAAATAGTAATTTGAATTTATTTTCGCCTATAAAGAGAAACAGGAGCGAGGCGGAAATAAATCGTGAGATTTATGGAGGTGGCTCTGCTTCAGCAGGTTCGAGGCGCGCGCGCACGCGCGGCGTGTTCATTTCACGCGCGCGCGCCTTCGTCTGAATTTTATTCAGAATTACCCCGCATTCGCCTTTTTTAGTGCTTGCGGCAATTAAAAAAGATAGATTGCAATTTGACCCGCGGGCGGCGAGCGTGACGGCTCGGAACGTTATTATGATGAATGCTCGCCACTTACGATACGAGAGTGCTCTCGATCAGATAATGGCCGCTGGCTCGCCTTGCATGTTTGCTTAACACTGGTACTCTATGCCACTTGATGGGCTTCTGAGTAATTGAGTTTTTAAATGCCAAACCGCGTTGTTAAGCGTGGTATTCAAACTTATTGTTATCTGGCTTAACTAATATTTCAGATGGTATCGCTGAGTCTTCTGAGGTATATTTCTACATCGTAACATCCGTTACGCAAACACGTCTGTGTTAAACTTGTTGTTTTTTCTTACAAAAATAACTATTACGTACGAGTATACATATTCAATTTCATGCTATAGTTACGATATGTGTATCAAATCAGCAAGATGCCATTGCACTTCCATTGCAGACATTTTTTCAATTAACACAGGTGTGAAATTACTATCTACGCACACGTTTTACGTTATATGCATCGTACCCTTCAGATAGTTGCTATTGATTCATATGCAACGGACGAAACTATAAGGGTTCCGTTTTTTGCCATTCGGCTACGGAACCCTAAAAAGCGTCAATATCGCAAATTGAAACGTATTCCACGTTTTGAAAAAACGCTTGAATAAATTAGGGTATTTGTACTTAAGTAGACTTTCAAATCAGAATTAAAGACTCAACTTCTCAAATATCTAACAAAGTCTTCGCTCCACAGACATTGCTAGCGATATCCCGAGTGGGCCGAGGCGGGCGGTCGCGTCGCAAGCGCGTCGGCGCCGGCGCAGCGCCGGAACACTCTCCGCTGGACCTCTCAGCGGCGGGAGAGAGTGCTGCCAAGCGTGCCAGACTGTCAGCCAGCCCAAGCACTAGGAGTGACAGCGACGAGAGAGACAGGGTTTCCAATGATGGTAAGTAAGAAAACTTTTAAATATACATGTCACCAGTGACGTATACTTAGCGGCTACTGAGCATTCTCCGCTCGACCCGTCAAGAAGCTGTTCGAATTTAAGTTATGAAATTCTGAAGTTGGGATTTGCTCGCGCCATTCGCCATGTATTTGATGAAATATTGAAAATCGAGAATTGCCGGTACAAGGTGATTGCTAACTCCTTTTAGAGTTGCCGTTTAAACGATTTTACGAGTTTTAAGATTGGTTTTAAGGCACTTACTTCCGAATCTCTAAATTCGAAAGATCGAAAAAATTGCTTTATTTACTTACCAATTAAGCGATTCGATCGTGCTAAATGTGAGAATGGAGTCAACGCCCCAAGGCAAAAGTAATAAAGACACCAAATTCCAGAGTAACTTTGATTACTTTATCGCAATTTGTACCCAAACTGTTCTTTTAACGCGTTTTTAATGTTTCCCCAACTGAACAGTAAGTGCAACAATAAAAGAGTCGGCGTTTATGAAAGTCAATCAATTTCCAATATCTGGCGTGGATACTTAAAATTAATTGCTATGAAAATACGAGTGTGTTGCTTCGGGTACAGGTAAATTTACTTCATCGTGTTTTTTTCTGTAGATCGGAGCGAAAACCGAGGTGAATGCCTTTGCGCAGAAGCGAGAGCGCGGCTGTCGGCGTGGTCTGTCGATGACGTCTGTGACTTTGTCACATCCATCGACATCTGTGCAGAATACGCATCGGTAAGTGGACATCACTAATTACTCTATTATCAAGCAATCATCTTTTTAAATCCAGAACACCGCAATAACGCGAAGGCAATCGTTTTAGCAATTGAGAATCTAGACGCACTGTAATCTTGATAAATTATTTTATGGCAAGGAAATTGTGGGCAGTTGTAAATTTTATTGCGTGTTGCTCTAATAAGCTAGTTCACAGTTGATACGTCGTAAATAAGGCTACACCTGTTGGCGCCAATTAATGCTGCAGGTATAAAATTCCAGTACAAACATAATAAGCAAGTTTTCGAGTCCATTAACAACTTTCATCGGAAGCCGATCACGTCGCCCAATCATAATAATAACGCCCAATAAGTCGAAACAAATTCGTTTACGGAGTATGAGCGTCGAGAACCCTAGGGCTGCCAATCATGAAACATTTTCTTCCTACATTATTTTACATGAAACATTAAAATGTGCTACAGATCACCCGCTCAAGAATATCTGACAGCACCATTAAAATACCACTATCACATGAAACTTAATATTTGTTCTACGTAGTTCGGGTTCCGGGCAATAAAATTAGAACTAGTTGTCTATTTTAATTGCCATTTTATTGATTGTAAATACGCATATTAAATATGGTATCTCAAACAACTATTTATTTATTTAAATACTGATCTAAGCGGCAATTATTGTCGAATTAGTGAATTTGCATCGGTAGAGGTTCTGTTTAATCCTTTTATGAGTAATCGTAGGGCTTGTTGACTTTATATCTTCCTGCTTTCATAATCTGTAACCATTTAAGACATCCGCGCTCGATTTAGTGCCGTGATCCAAGTAGCCAATTTACATGGAAATCGTTGTGAAAGTCTAGAAATAATTTCCCCGCCGTTCATTATTACTTTAAGCCCTTTAAGGTGTCATTGAGTTTTCAATATTACGTATTATTTCTGTGATACATAAGCTTATGTAATGTACGACTATCTGTGGTGATATTGGTATTTACAATAAATAAATTTAGCCAAGCGGATTTTCCTTTTTGCACCCAGACGTTGGCTCATCTCGTGATAATTTTGCTTACCTTTAATAGGCCTTCAAATAATCATAATTTTTTTCTCAGACTACCACGTTCACGTTAGCCCAATATTAATTGATTAAAGCTTAGTTAGCAGTTAAAAAAAAGTTTTCAAGTTCTGCTGCCATAAGAACAAAACTCTAAACTGTTAATATGTGCTTGTGGCAACCCTAGCGAGCAGACAATGAAGCCATCAGCCGACGCGTCACTCCATCACTCCGTATTGCCTGTAATCACTCAGACTTCCACACGTTATCATTCAGTTGAGGATATTATCAACTCCGAACTCGTATGAGCTAGTATGATTGATATGCCAGATTACTGTGTTTTGTTGCTTTGATTTTCGTAATAATTACTAAGGGAACTAAGTCATAATGGCACTTAACTAGTAGTTCGGTATAATTTCGTCAGGAAATAGGCGGAATACAAGGCATAATTTTTTTGCAATTGTGTTTTTTTGATACTGTATGTTCTATGTTTTACATGATGTCCTTTTTTTTAAGTCGGTAATAAAAATAACGATTGATGCACATAGCTATTTCATCATTCTTTTAGTGTGTTTTATAATAAGCATGCTGATCTCTGAATGATGTAGTGCTTAGTTTTTGAAATTCTATTTGTACTGTAACTGTTAGTTCAGTTTGAACTACAAAATGTTTTGAGCGTAATAACCAGAGTCCTTTAACTTCTACTATTTTATATGTTCCTAATGCCGCTCTATTTTACATTTTATTTGTGGCTAACAATCCTAAATAGCATTAATATTACATCCTTTGTTTAGCGATGCAATAATAAACGGAATTCCCTAAGATAATGCTGATTAAAATTTTCTGACCAAGACACACGAATTAAAATCAAGTAGTAAACAAATCCTAGGTGTAGTCTGGGTAATAATATGCATTGGAACTGTCAAGGGGCCGTCTTGGAGGTTTATGCCCTTAGGGGGAGTGCTCACTGGGCACTGTCATGTTTCATTTGTAATTTGCTATAGGCTGGTTTAGAATATTTTTAAACACTCACAGTGTCATATTTATATTCTTAAAGATGAAATAACCATTGTATAGCGAAGCGTCATCATTTCCAAGTTGAATTTATTCTGTAAAGAATAACTATTTGGCCCGCTGTTTCATAAACATACGGGTAGATAGCGCTAACGTCACGCAATGACGTATACTAAGGAACCAAGAATTTCGCGCGGTCGGACCGACAGCACGGGAATTCAATTGGAAGAGCAGTTGGCCCGGTAAGCCAGAAAGATGAAAGAAAGATGCTGGTTCGAATCCCGCCCGCGCAATTTTTGGTTTCTTATTTCATCTTTGCTATAGGCTTCCGCATATCTGTAAAAGTCTTAGAGGCTGAGGTCTTTGTCAGCCGAATCATATTTATGAATTGATTGATAACACAACAAAAACAAGTGCAAATGTGGAAATTTAACTAGGTATAGTATGATAATAGCACATACTAAGATATTTTCATACACCGATAACATCAATACCAGCCCCGAAATACATTCAATTCAATGTACATTCTCTTTTGTACGACGTTTTATGTTTTTTTTTTTGTTTTTACTCGTTCAAAAACCAAACGCATTCAGTGTGTACACGCCTTACGTTTTACAGTATTAGTTTAATGTCACTTCTTAGTATACGACAGAGGCGGGCAGTATAAAACAATCTCTATTGGGCGCTAAACTCGCACCGCCATGATTAGCAACGTTAGGATGATCATTTGTAAATAGGTGATTCTGTAGCTGTACTTATTATCTTTAATACATTAAATTTTGATCACTTAACATACCCACGTACTTTCAAAACTAAGTCCTTTTAACATGGAGATAGAGTAAGCGGCACGATTACGGTTTTCAAGAAGAGAGTGAATAGGCTGTTACTAGGCAGACATGGTCCATCTTAGGCTACATTGTCACTTAACATCAGGTGCAATCGCAGCCAAATGTCTGGCTATCTATTATTAAAAAAACTTACGTTTATGAGCAATGTAAAGGAAGCAAAAATTGAGATGAAATTGTTTTTAAAATAAGCTGCTAAAGACTCATTGTGTTAACAGAAAATTATATCTGTGAGCAGAATCCTTTACTCTACCTAAAATAATTATATCACATTAATATCAAGATATTACACAAATTGTTAATATGCTTAACATTAAACTGTATCCCACTTGACTAGTTATGGAAAAACAGGGCTTTAGACCTTAATTACGCTGCTCGGTGACTTTCAATTGAAATTTTATGTTTCAATTATAATAATCTCTATGATATATTTTATACGTGAATAAAACTGCGCTTATTACTTTATTATGGTTAACTCAGTACGCAATATAATAAAGTGACTAAAAGTGTCCCCTTGTAGTTAAATTTTACACAAACAAACATCGCTGTATAAAAAATATACTTATCAAACAAGATGCTATTCTTAAGTAATGAAAATATTTTCAGATTTTTCTATGCCTAGAACTTGTAAAATTCGAAAAAAGTTTTGTCTTACGTTTTTCGAGTTAGAACTATTTACACAAATGCAATTACTACAACTGAACAAACTTATATCAATCTCAGTATTCCTTTGAAAAAAACATGACAGCCAAATCGCTGTCGCAAAGTGGAGCAATTGAGCAACAATATAAAGAGTTTAATGTCCACTGTTTATTACTTTTACTTTGTATGAAAACGGTCTCATTACTGCCGGCAGCATAAACATGGAAGAGGCTTGCGCACGCGTCGCCGCGGTAATTTCGTTGTACGAGTAAGCTCTTACAATGGACGTGAGACGAATGTTTACGGACAAGAGTCAGCCACATCTTTATTTATGTGTTTGTTTAAAACTTCATTGCATGGATACATAACTGTACACATTTTTATTGCTAAAAGCATTCTCTGGTCGTTAAACTTTTAGTAAATTATACAGGTCAATTTTGCTGTTTTATGCAGATAGAACGTAACTTGAACTGTCAATAATTCTGCCACAATTTTACAACCTCGGTCAAATGAATAGGTAGTTGAACTTTAATAGAAGTCCGGTAGTACCTACTTACACTTAAATGCAAAATGAACTGTAATACATAGTAGGTACTATTTATCATTAACCTATGGAAAACTATAAATTATTCCTCTCCACGATATGAAATTATCGGATTAGCCGACTAATACTCTTAATCGTGCACTTACCTTGATTAATTTTCTACAACAAACTACTTCCAAGCGCTAAACTATGTTCTAACGGAACTGAGACTAGACTATTTTTATCGAGAAATCCATTAAGGCTGCTGGAAACAGGCAGTTGCTGCTTACCGTAAACGAAGTATAAAAATGATATTTCATATTCTGTGATATTTATTACATCCATCAAAACTTTTTGATGGTTCAGGAACTTTGTCTATTAAATACTAATATCAGCAAGAAGTTAGATATCACTCCTGTCAAACAATTAGACTTAGAAGTAGATTTCTTTATCAAAGTCAGAGAGAACAGGCTTAAGCCGGGTAAGCTCATTCGAATCTAATCGTATCTGTCGCTTGGCTCCTAGATTCAATAGCGAACCCATTCTAAATTCTAAATGAACTTTTCAATTGCTCTAATACTCTTCTGGCCACCGTAGGCGGCGTATTATCAAACGTCCTTAATTGACCCAGGGCGTTGTCGGCGCCATTACCGACAAAGCCGACGACGTACTCGTAAATCATGGACGGTTAGCGAAAATTATTGCCCCATAGACAATTAATTTCGCCGGCGACAAGTTCGCAACCAATAAATCACCGGTAATCAGATACTGCTACCGAACTGGACACACGGATGTCAAGAATGGTGAGCGGACGTCAGAAAGGTTAAAAAAACTCGTTTATAGCGAAAAACAATAACTTAAATCTGAAATAAATGTAATTTTTATCAGAGATACTTGAAAAATGATAACCTTTTGAGGCTTTTAGTTTATTTTTCTTTATCTTAACGCATTTGTTTCTGTTTAAAGGCATTAAACGACTTTGGTGCTCGTAGGTGAAGTAAACAAGACAGTTGAATGGCCGATTAACCTTCGTTTGGAATGGAATAAATACAATTTTGTCGCTTAGCACCTGTTTATTTACACTCAACATACTGAACGCTGTGCACTCGCACTGTTTGTGGGTGCGAACACCCATCTATGTCACGGCACGACCCTCGTGAATCCGCCAAACGCGACCCGTTCACTTTCGCAAACCGCGATACAAATATTATGGAAATTTTAAATCCTCGTTTCCCACGTCTGGTTGCCTCACATTGACATAATATATGCGATGCCATGCTCGTCGCATTGTGCATTATAGTTGGGCAACGCAGGGCACAATTATGGTAAAGCGAACATCACGCCGCGGCGCTTGTTGCCTGTATGCCAGCGCAGTGTGTGTTACCCAATCGGTATCATCCCGATTGTGATCGATATTATACAATTGTTTAAAAGCTTCCGATGATAAAGAGAAAAAGTTGTAGGTTAAGAAAAGTTTACAAACGTAGCTTACGGTACGATAATTTCAGAAGTGCTTACAAAGTTGTTAAATGATTGGGTACCTACGTTAAAGATTTCTTAATATTTACTAGTTGAATGTTAATATGACACTATCCAGCTCGAATACCTTTTAAATTGTATTTAATAAAGGTTAGAACTCTCATTTATTTGTTCAGCATTGAATACTACACGAGAAAGCGCTGGAAATATGACAGAATAACATTCATTATCGATATCCGTAATAGCAAAGCGCAAATACGCAAATTAAATTTCATTTTGGTTCTGCAATATTTATCCATATTTTAATTCAGTTAATCGTATTTCATGAATATGAAATAAGTAACTGAGCACAGTGTTTCAAAATAATGTTTGTTTATAATGGTGTTAACTGTGTATGTAGATACTTCGGACTCTATCAGCTTTAAAAAAAGGGAGAAAAAAACAGTTTTTTTTCATAATTCTCACAATAAAATTTCGTATCCTAAAATCACCATAAAATATTTTAAACTAGCCGAATGAAACTCTTTAAAAAACGTAGATATCAACTTAAATATCTGCCCCTACAAAATACCAACAGCTAAGAGCTTAAAAGCTTAGTTAAGAGATCAGAACACTATTTAATCCAACGGCAGTTAAGCAACTGCGCAAGGTACGTAAAATCTAAGTGATTCACATGATCACACTTGAAAGATTTATACCCCCAATTAGGCAGCTCGTGATCCACACACAATGCGATCTAGACCGCGCAGCGCTCGCGCAACCATCGTGCATCTGCAGGGTGAATACGTAACTAGATCACTGACGCATCGCAAAAGTTAGGCTCTGTTCCACCTTCTTATTCTACTTGATTACTTTCTCGTAATAAGAAATGTTAAAACTGACAATTTTTAAACTATAACATGATCGACGACTATAGTTTAGTTAGTAAATCGGTGCACTTGAGCTTTAGTAACAGTACCTATAAACTATATTTTATAGTGCGTTTGTCAGCAGTGTCAAAAAGTGTAAAAAAAATTTCAGTGCGTCCGCCGAAATTACCTACTACCAAAAGGTTGCCCATATGTAATAAGTTCTCAAAAGCTATCTACAAGATATCTGAAAGCGATTAGACCAGCTTAAATATGTACGTTTGACTTTTATGATATGTTGAGTTATCTTACTATAGCCATGTCTCATAGATTGCAATTGCATGGCCATTGCTTGTTATCTAATCAACCCGAACCACCACGTGTTGCAGCCAAGTGTTGGTGTTATTTGTTTTGCGTCAGATCTCTGGCAAGATAGTTCAATCGTCTTTAGATTGTTAAATTCGATATCGTGCCATCGCGGATCTGTATTACCTAGCGAGATTATTTCTCAACTTCACAGCTGTAAAACAGAATTTAACTTTATGTTGTTGTTACATTTGGGAATAAGTTGAAAATGTATTACATATGCACCTTTGAAGGTACGTAAATATTAAAATCTGGGTGCTAATTCTCGTGCAGTTCGCATTCGAATAAAGTTCACCGATGAAATTTTCTTTCTTCTCGTTGAATTAAAAATAGTTTTTGATTATAAGCGGCACGATTACTTCCGTGCGTAGTTAGTTTACGTGTGGGTGGATATACAAGTATATTAGGTTTTTTTGGCAAAAGGGTTAAACTCGCAATCAAATTACCACACGAAAAAAATCAATTGACGCGAGAATCTAGGCCCTGAAATCTTGCAAGAACGATAGAAAAATAAAATTTATTTCAATCAATTTCGACTTAGGAATTCATTTCGTAAGTTTTACACTTTTAATTTATGAATCCTATCATTAATAACGTTTTAGATCGTGCTCTACCTGGATCTTATTGTAAAATCGTAAGATCGATGCGCTCGAGCCTAATTGTGCATTGTCACCGCGCAGGCGCCGTGCGCGCGTGATCCGGTGTTGCCACACCGAGATTTATGTGCAAGAAGCACAATTTAACGTATGGCAATAATCGATTGCCATTACCAGTTCACACGACGACAAAATAAAATGCTGCCGCTCTCTTTCTAGATCAATCTGATGCAACACGGTTCAGAGATCTGAAAACGGCGGTTTTTAACCCTGTACAGACTATTTATGCAAACTTCTTCAAGTAATTCTCTCTGATTTAAGTTCATCTCAGCTCCGCCTCTATTGTATTTCAAAACCTCAAAAGCATTAATTCCTAGTGTCAAAATTTGTAAGCAAAATCATGTAGACTAGAACTCGTGCCGTCACCGCCATTCACTATTTCAGCCGAGACCCTCTTTCACGTTGGTTGGACAGAAATGCCACACACGGTACTAGGAAGCCGGTACTATAATTTCAAAGCATGTCTAACATCAAGACGAAAATATCACCTAAAACAAACAAAGCTCGCCCACACCATCACCCCGAGCCATACACGACTCCGAGCTTCAACTATTGTTAAATACAATACCAATTTTGCAACATCAATCAACGAAATCAAAATACTAGCAAATGTATACCTTATTCCTTTCTCGAACGGCGCTCATATTTTTAATTTTAACTGCAAGATGAGCATGCTTTTGATGAATGTAATTACTATAATGGTCGACGTATCGTGACCACTCGACGGACATTGTTATGATTTTAGACATGAAATCGAAAATGGTCACGGGTCATCTCCTCGCATGTTGGTTACGCAAAATGGTTCGGACGATTTCACTTGATAGTTTATCAAGTTTTGTCACGATAACAAGCGTCTTATTAGACCGCTCTTTTTTATTTCGTGTGTAAGATCGTTAAGTGCATTCATTGTAACGTGTTGAGCGTTTTAAAGAAGCCGGGCCCCCGTCTTTATACTGAAGTCGTGAGCCCTAAATAGATGCAATTTATTACGGCGCGTGTCAAACTAACCGAGGATAATTCGGCGGCATTCTTGTACATTTTACTTGGATTTTGTAGTGGATTTAAGGAAGGTTTACATTATACAAACTATTTGTAATGTCACGACCGTGTTATGAAATATGTTGACTATTTAATAGATATTAAAAAAAATTAAAAAATAAAAATCATTTATTTCAGGCATTGCCCATAAGAGGTGTTAGTAACAATTATACCTTATAAACTATGTTAGTAAATTAAAATACTATTCTAGTGTCTTTGGCTAGCTGGTAGCGTGTCCAGTGGTGCATGATGGCACTGTCCACGTCAAACCTTGCCGCGACACTCTGCAGGAGACTGTTGGAGCTGCCACGTACCCTGTGGATCAAGGATGCTATGCGATTTCGCACAATAGCCGCAAAGCTATCAACCCCTGCTTCCGCCAGCATCCTCGAAGCACTACAATAGCGTTGCAGCCCCATCAGCATCCTGAATGCTATTATTATTATATTATTATACTGAACTATGCTGCACTTTCGTATGTCCAATCCATTAGCTAACGGAATTTACGGCAATAATTTGAAAACGATCGGTTGCAAGTCCTTAACTTAGGTCCGTGAACCAGTTAACTGTTATCTGGGGTTAATGGTTCTATTATCTTAATTATCTATCAACAATGATTTAGATAAGCATAGAAGGAAACATGTATTTCAGTGCAATAGGCGATAATGTGCAATGAGGTTGGTGCCTAACTGCATTCTTTAGTAAAATGTTGACAATGAATATAAGTAAAGTAACATTAGACTAAGTATTTAATGTACTTGTATTAATTCAGAAAGTAACAAACTTACATAAATATTTTTAGGTCTCTTACTGTGTAATGACTGCTTAAACTATTTAATTTGATTTTTTATCCCGCAGCACATATATTATGATTGAATTAGAAACATAAGAAATATTTTTTATAAATACTTGATTACTCTGGCTGTGACTCTTCAAGTTATGAATACTTTAGAAAATATCAGACCATAAAAGATGAACAGGTGGAATACACGTTGTAAAAATAATACCGGCAATAGATTTAAACTCTCATTTCAGTTTAGACACGGCAAATCTTGACGGTCTACGCGAGCGTATTTTTCTCTATAATGACGCCTTAGATTTATTGCGTTATAGCAAATTAGATCTGAATGAAAGATAGCTGGATAGGGATGCCACATCGATTTTGATAAAACATATAACACAAATAACATAATATATCTTACTTGAAAAACTTTTTTACTTTTTAAGTTTGCTCTACGATAAATACAAAAAACCGGTTAAGTGCGTGTCGGACCCGCGCACTGAGGGTTCCGTGCCACCCTAAACTGAATTCAGGGTCCACTTACTTTCACTTAACGAAAACATCACAATATCAATATATTGTGATGTTCGCAATCGACAGCAAAAATAACTTTGTTTTTCGTAGTGTTTGTATGAAAGACAAAGTTATATTTGCGGTTGATAAAAATGTGCAATATCTCAAAAACTACTGGTTCGATCTCCTTCAAACCAATTTTCGTTGCAAGTTTTTGTTGAGATCTACATTATATATTTTTTTCAAAATTTTCACTTTGTTAGTTCAAAAGTTAGAGGGGGGGGGACGCCCATTTTACCACTTTGGAAGCGTCTATATCTCAAACCTTACACTTTTAGAAAAAATGGTTTTAGAAACCTCAACATCATTTTAAAAGACCTATCCATAGACACCCCACACGCATAGGTTTGAGTAAAAAAAAATATTTAGGTTTTAGTTTTATGTATGGGAGCCCCCCCTAAATATTATTTTTTCTTACTTTTTGTATCTGAATCGGAAAGCGGTGAACAAAATACACCTACCTACCAAGTTTCATCTATGTGATGCTTATAGTTTCTGAATAAAGGGGCTGTGACATACGGACGGACAGACAGACAGACAGACAGACAGACAGACAGACTTGACGAAACTATAAGGGTTCCGTTTTTTGCCATTCGGCTACGGAACCCTAAAAAGAAGGGTCTTCTTTGTATTCAGTCCTTCAACTCAGTCGGTCAATATTTGGAAAAAAATATATAATATTTAAGACACATTAGTTTATATCATATTTTTTATTATTCCGAGTACTCAGTTTGTTCTATTTGCCTGATATGTCTGAGATGTCGATAAATAAGGAAGCAAAAAAAGATATTATATTTGGGATAACCCTAATGTTGCCACGTAAGCAAGAAAATCGTATAAATGTCAAATCTGAAAGTGCTCGCTGCATTTTTTACTTGTTACGTAGTAAATTATTTCACTTTCTTTCATTACTCTAAAAAAATGTGTAGCGCAAATGATAAATGTTTATCCATCGCAGACTACCTACATAATATAATAATTATGGTTTTGTCTTATTTAGAAACTTTTATCTATGTGTAATGCAAAAGTAACTATTTAAATTTTAGCAGTTTGTAACAAATTAAAAATCACTTTTTATAACACTATTTTCAAATTTAATTGAAGACATCGTTCTTTATAAATAGCGCTTTATTTCGTCACATCCCAGTGTTATCTTTAATGTTTGAAATTAAAACCAAGTGGCTTTCTCTCGTTTTTTAACCGGTCCACTTGACACCGCGATGACATTAAGACTGCATCTATCTCTCTCTTGCGAAATAAGAGCACTCGTTTGATTAATTTTGAAACAGGGCCGTATTTGGTACGGGGCACCAACCAACGAGCAATTCTCATTTATTGAGGCTGCGAATTTAAATGAGATAAGATTCTAGAGAACCTTTTGATCCGTATATTAAACTTCTTGCCAATTTATTGGGCCCATATTGTATTGCCCATATAGAAATTAATATAGAGGTAGAATAACAGTTGTACCGTGATGTTGTTTTTGTCTTAACAACGACATTTAGTGAAAACAACAAAAAATAGAAGTACATACTCGTATGTACAGAGGCTTAAAAAGGTTCTGTTAAAGTTAATATGTATTGTGGTATATATTTTTTTGTTGTCTCGTTTCTGGATGTTTTGGTACCTACCACCGTTTCACTGATTCCCATTACGCAAGTGCATTAGCTACTTACTTTAGGATCAGACCAATGTATGTGATTGGTGTCCAATAAGTCTTTTCATGATTTAAATTATGCACTTCGTTTTGTTTTATCCACCCACCTTTTTATTCCTTTTCTCGAAGGCTCCGGAGCCGGCTCTGGTTTTAACGTCGCATTATGCAATCCAAAAGCGTAATTAAAATATCTTAGCCCAGTTACATTGGGGCTAGTCTAGCTTTTGTGATGCACTACTATTTTACTATCACGTGACACTCGCAAATGGATTGGCACTAGATCTTGTTCATGAGAGGTGTCATTTATCATGCTGGTGACAACATACAGCTAAAACAAGATACCTAAGCAGCTGGTTTTGATATTAGCTATACATTTAAGTAGATGTAACATTTTTGACAATGTTGTAGAACTATTGTTATGGATGAGGTTGCTATGTTTTGTTACATGTCTTTAATCTGTGTGACGATGATCTCTGCTCTATGTTGTTGTAAACCCCAATCATCAAAGTATAAGGTTTTAGGTTTAAAGATTCTTTATTTCTCAATAAAAACATAATGTCACTTACTTGAGAACATAAATAAATATATATCTTCCTTATTCCAATAAATTAGTACTAGGCTTAGAACTGCACTTAAATATGTTAATATATATTGGAGATATACTTTTGTAACTGGATGGGTAATTTTAGTCTTGATTTTTAACCTACTATCTTTACTTATATGGAGATTATTAGTCTAAAGAGGGAGCCAGAGTCTTACTCGTCGTTTTAGTTCATAAATTATGCACTTTACATGATGTCCCTATTCACAAAAAGGTTCAGAAATAAAGTACTCAAAATCTATTTCTCTTAGACCGAACACAGCCTACGGCAGACATGTCAATCGGTTAAGTTTTCTGAGCCTGAGCTTTCTCACAAATAACCACAATCGTAGCACTAGTAAGTACACCAGTATAAGCAACATCAGCAACATCATTAAGTCGTGGGGATCACCGGTGAGATATAGACGTCGACCACCCGACGACCAACGACCTACGACCTCAATTCCGACGACACGACCGAATCACTACTACATGACACGATTTATTAACTAACCTAATTTATTCTGCCGTTTTATTCAATGAAGTGATCCTTTTCATGACCTTTTACCATGATAAATAATAAGTATTTCCATTATTAGTGTGTGTTTCAGTTGAGTCCCCCAGTTTTAGAACAATCAGTTTTTTAATAATAAAATATATGCCACACAGACACTCATCATTATTCATTCGGTTGCTTAACGAGAGTCTAGAGTTCAACCCTAATCAATTTGCACTCGTCAACGTTTCGGACCACCAACCCGGTATAAATCTTCGAAACAAAGTCCGAATCGAGCTCGTACAATTCCAATTGACTGAGCGATCTCTACCGTGTGTGTCCTACAGATATCGTCCCAACTAATAGGACCACCGTAGCTCACCCACCGCATACGACTGCCGACATGAAAGCGAGTAATTTATAAATGGTAGTACATTTTATGGTGGGTCGGATGCGGGATTAGTTTTATGAGATTCGGACTGAGACGTGATGCCGTCAATGCAAATCCTATGCAAATTCAAACGAGGTGGTTCCTAGAACTGGCCAGTTAGAAATAAGAATGTTTAGGTTCGAAAATTGAATGTGATTTTATTTCTTTTAATCTTTTTCAAATGTTTTTTTGTGTCGCTTGTCAGTAACATGCTGGATCTGTTATAAAAGGAAACGAAGCCACACGTAAAATATTGAATTGACACACTGATTAGAATTCAACGCATTACTACAGTGAAATGTCCTCATCGAAATCAAACACCCTGTAAATTAACACCACATTAATATGTCATTAAATTATTTAATTACACATATTTGTATGTGTTTATCGTTTGATTCGTTTCATTGTAGACACGGAAACATAAAACAGTTTAGTGCCGACGTGACGTCATTAGCTTGTCTACGCCTGAGTAACCTAATACTTACTAGTTTTCTTGCCCTATGCCCAATAATAAGTACCTGCTTAATAGTCTATGATCTAGAGGTATATTTTCTATTATATTTAAATTCTTTAAAATGTTTTTGTAACAACATGTGGTCTATGATAAGTGTTTCCCTTCTTAACAGTCTAGTCCCTTCTTCAGTCAGTCTAAATTCTAGTTGTTTTTATCTGTTGTAGTAACATATTTCACTTTACTTCAGGCATTAGAGGGCAGGGTCAGTTGATGTACCTTATTTACTTTTATCATATAAAGCAAAATCATTAATCTAAGTTTAAATACCCTGGAAGCCGATTTAATCATGTTTGTACCACGAACATAAGGCTTCCTATACATTTCCTTATTTATTTGTCTTTTTACCACTCAGAAACTCGACTATGGCCTCCAAGTGAGATAAACCTTGAGTTCTAAGAGAAAGGCACAAAGGGCTTTACGACCAATACATATTCGCGGAGTGAAAGTGCCCGCTATCTGGACCTCGACCACTGAAACATAAAAAACATCCTAGTTACATAACTGAGGCAAGCATGGTAGAACCAAAATGTATTGTGACAAAGTGGATAAAAATCTGGGGTCTTCCAATGTAAAGCCACATCTTCAAACCTGCTCTAATTATTTTACAAGAAATCAGTACTTTCAGTGCAATCACTCGTAAATTCTGTTCTTTTTTTCACTTTTGGAAAACGTTTTTCTGCGGAATAGATCAGAATCTTATGGACTGAAATTTCACGTCATTTCCTGTCTAAAGTGAGCTCTTCTCTCTTTGATGATCTGACGCCATCCTGAATGTAAACCAAATAGACAGAGCCTACTCCAATAACCTCTATTGAACTAGCAAGATTGATTTACAGCCGAAGAAGTTCGCAGTTTAGCTGTCAATTAAATTATATTAATTGCGACGATTATCGAGAAAAAGTAGGAGACAACTTTTTGTAATTTCGTATTACATAAATGTGTGTGATTTGGTTTCTTCTAACGCGGGTCTTTTGAACTGGTTTATGTGGGTTAATTGACGAGATGCTCAGTTTCAAATGAAAGCCGTTACCCAAAGTTGTAGAAAATGTGACTGTACTTGAGTATAAATAGTAAATATTCATAAATGGTCAAGTCTAGGAAACAATTAAATACTGTTGCTAAATGAACAGAAAGTAAAATTATTAATAATTTTATTACGTCTCAAAGGAAAAGGGAAAATCTTCATTTATCTTTGCAACTACAAGCGCATGCCTACTCAGTGTAATTACAAATATTGCAACTCAAAACACGTAAACACATTTCACCCTTAGACTAACATTAAGTATTACACAACTCCAAAGTTCTGTTCAGACAGATGCGCGATCATATCTCGCCAGATTAATAATTAATATCAGCTATTTATCTTGCGAATGAAGACGTTTAATAATTGCATAAAATTATCCCTGATGGCATGATAACACTCTGCTATTATTGCCATTTGTAATACTCGTAACTGTCGCATGTTGTAGTGATCACATCTACTCGCTTCGTAAATGTCTCGTGCAAGGATTGCGTGAAAACCGAGGTATTTCGTTATGACGGTGTATATTGAATATTACACCTAGAATCTTGCCGTGTGCACTCAGACGTAACGTGCGACAAATAAAAGAGACAACTCATATCAAGCTAATCTTGAACACTCTTTAAACTGGATATGATGTAGGTATTGGACTATTATCTGCATGTCTATGGTTCCTGCCTCCATTTACCATTTACATGTGTTGTAATGATAATTTTAATGTGATTAATTTTTAAAACATTTGTGAAATAATTTTGTTTTCTATGATGGCTGTGTCTTGCAGAGATTTTACGAGACTTGACTAACCACATCAAAAATCTTACTTTAATTTAACTAACATACCGATATCTGTCACTAGTTCAGCCTGTATAGACTGGCCGTTCTATTTATGTTACTGCCAGGAGCAGCAGGTGGCGACCCGAGAGCGCAATAAACAGTTCCACAATCAGATCCCGGCTCAAGCCAATAATTATCAAGGGTTTATTAACAGATAGCCCATCTCTCGACTCTATAAGCGATGTTTCCCTTAATTGACTCTACGGCTTAATTAAATAATCATGTGACTCCGTTTCCGTTTGTTGGTACTAAATGGGCATTAGCTGCTATCATTGGCACTTCAGAAGTAAGTACAGTCGTTATGAAGTTATGGTATGGTCATTCAGGTGTATTAAAACGTTACATTTATTTACATGTGTATGGTATTTATAAAGCTGTGGCAAAAACTTTACGGGCAATTTTCTCCACATTTCCATTTGTGATCTCAACATTTAAATCTACGTCGTGAATTAAATACGAACTCCTCAGTGCATTAATTAAAAATTGTGCATATAACCAAATCGATTAGACATTATAGCAAATGAAAGCTTTTGCCTTCCATCCTTTGGCCTTCCAGAGAACTAAAGTTTTTCGTATTGTATAAAATTCTTGGAAAAAATCGTACTATATTTTTAGCTGAATATGACGGTAAGTAGGTAAAAGTAATTACCTATTTACAACATGGTTATTTTCGTATGAGTTAACGGGTATCTTTACGCCATAGAAATTGTTCAACCAACCTCACCAACCAACTTTATTTCTATATGATCAGATGTCATTAGTCCGCTTCCTTGTGTCTTATTTCCTCTAGATAACCTCGTTAATTGAACGTCGATATAGCGTTTAATTCAGCCAGGCCGTATTAAGCGGGGCCGTATTTAAATTGAGACGTCGAGATGGGCCGATAGGGCAGTGATGGTATCGCGGCCTGCGGCCGTATAGACGTCCGTATCGAACTACCAATACTACCAATACGTGATAGGATTTGTACAGCGGTTTCTTGGTAGCCGACGTTGTTATATTAGAATGGGTTGTTATGGGTTTGATGCACCAACTTTTAATGTGAAACCTCTTGTTTACTCACCGGCTTTTTGTGATTAATTTCATCATCATCATAAATTTTAGCCAAAGGACGTCCACTGCTAAACATAGGTCTGCATCCAGTGTGATCCCGCGATCATTACAAGGTCGTTTTTCATCTCATCGAAGGGTCTCTAATCTAGAACTTTCTGCCCCAACGGCCATCAGTTCTTCGCGCTATGTGATTCATTAGCTAATAACAGAAATACTAACGCACAATACTAATAATCGCACTGCTGTCCCTGGTATTTGTCAAAGTTAAACTAAACTATAATTAACTTGCTTAATAAAACTAAATAAACAAATTTTAGTGATAATAACTTGTCGATTATATTAATAAGAAACAGACTTTTCAGTAAAGTAAGAATTACAGTTCGTATCACAATTTTCAACATACTGAATATGATTCAATTGTTATACCAAGTAATGACAAGGTAACAATTACTTATCGAAAACGGTCGCCGACAGCGGACTACCTAATCGAGGTCACTGAAGGCCAAGCACACTGACACAACGATTTGTTAGCCTCAAACACGGATACATAGGTATTTTGTTCCGCCTACGATACAATAGTTAAACCGATTTTTGAAAAGGTATCTTGGAATAGCATTGATAACATCAAATAGGTATGTTTCGTGAGGATATAAGTGAGTGTAATTTATCAAAGGTTGTTAGTGCAGAACTTTATGAAATTATTGCGGTTTCAGCACCTTTTACCTCCTTGTCGTTTGTTGCGCGTTCTTTGGTTCCTTTTTTAAACATTTCGTGTACGTAAAGTATGCCCTCGTTTTCTCGCCTGTAAAGCCCATTTACAACACTCAAGTCGTTAGAAGGTACTATAGCCCTGATATGCAGCTGTAGGCGGTTTAAGGCAGGTCAGTTGTCTCACGTCCGCACTGCCTAAGGGCCTGAGGGCACGAGCTACTGCAGCCCTGCAACTGCCAACGCCGCGTAATGAAATCACGACCCATGGATCATTGTCAGGAAATAACACTTTAACTAAATTCTACAACCCATATACAGCATGCCCTTAAGACACTTACACCGTTGCTTATCTTATACTCGTATCTCCTCAGCTCTAACATTTCTAATCTTTCTACCGAGAAATGTCTAGCGAAATGAAATTCCACAAAGATTGCCGCATATAAAATAATCTTCCGAATCGATCACTTCAGCATTCAGTTCACTGCGGTCACGTAGAAGAGTCCTTGCAGATTCAATTTGAGGTAATTCCTTTCAAATCCATAAAACATATTCAGGTAATGCCGAGTGCTATGAGATATGAAATATCAATCTGTCACAGCAAATTGTATCACGTCGCGGCGGGAGTGACTGGCCGCTGCGTTGAGTGCCACACGTACTTATATCGCTGTGATTTTGTCACGGGCGATATGGATCGGCATAGCTTGGAATGGCGAAAATTTGATTAACGTAAGCAGCGATAACGCTTTTTTATTGCTCTTGGCCTGCATAGTTGAAATAGCTTTCAAGATCATGAAAAAAGCTACATCTGTAAATGAAATCTCAAACTACATTGCTATAGAACGCACCAAGAATAGAGTTTAATGGTGAGACACCCCTCTTTTTAAACTACGGCGTGAAAGGCAAAAGGGAAACAAAAGGGAAGTTTTTATGAAAAAAACCATCGACAAGAGCCTAGCTTTTACATTTTATGAGGAGGCATTTTAAGTCTATGACCATTGATATAGACAATAATGGTAGGGTAACGTCAAAGTGAATAGCACTATATTCTAAATATAAGAAGAATGATCACATTTTCTGCCATCATTCACGAAAACTCTGCCGCCGTGTGATACAACCGTTTGTGTTAACGACTAGACCAAGAACTTTGCTTACAGCTCTATCAGTCCGAACTCAAAAGCACCTTCTTACAGCCGTCAGAAATTGAAATTACCCGGTCACTTCGGCACACACCGGGTGTCATTGTCGTCAAAATTCGTCTAACACAATCGGAAGCGGTTTGACCGACCGCAGATATGCCAGATCGCTCCGTTTCACGCCGAAGGAAATTGCGCGCGCGCAGGAAACGCGTGCTGGCGTAATGGAGCCTAGGGCTGCCGCACATCCGGGGGTTACCTAACCTAAAGCTTGTCTCTGGTTTCATTTAAGATCTGCTAATCTCTAGATTTGCATTTTGAAATTTAATATCAGATTTCGCAACGACATTAAGGATATTACATAGCAAGAAACTAATCAAAAGTAGTTTGCAAAATTACTATATTGGCTGCATAGTGCCATATTGACAGCTGCTTCTGTCCCCTATGAACTTTATTTTATGTGCCAGAATCCCTGTTTCTGTGCGTGGTGGTAAAATACGTAAACCTTTTTAATTCATCCATAATAAAAGTAGTCCAGATAAAAGATCTGATGATCTTATCATCAATAATGTCATGTAACCATACAATAAATATATTATAAACTCTCTGTGGTGGCCCTGTCCAAGCGGGCAGATGGACGCAATCTCAGCGACCACTGCCGGCGACATCGGCCATCAGCTGTAATGGCGGTAATCGAGTCAGTTTGCGACCTTTCAATCCAAGAATGTCAACCAATGTCCCACCACTCCTATCACCACCACACAGAGTTCAAAACCCCACGAACAGACCACACAGTAATCCCGTAATGGAGAACATTTCTTCATGATACAGTTTTAAGCTCCATCGTTCCAACAATGGATCGGAGACGGCAATTTTCGTAAATCAAAAACTGTTATAACCACGTAATTACAATTTGCACACGATATTTCTTTAAGCGCACTTGATGTAGGAAATCAAGTATGTACCTTTATGGCTTGGATATACAAAGAAATATTTTGTTTTGTTTTATAAACAACATCGCTATTATTTTAAGCCTAGCTTATACAATTAATCATCACAAAAGTTTACTGTGATCTGTAATGATGTCAATAAATAAATGAAAAAGAAAGCTTACGAATAAGGCTTTAGCTAAAAAGCTAAAACAGTTGAATAGATAATAAATCAGTAGAAACTGGACTTAGCGATTTATAAAGCTCCTAAGCTCTTAAATAAAGCCTCAGTGCAGACTAGTGAAATAATACAAGATGAATCTATTGTCTCGGTTTACGACCGTTCGAGTTTAGACCAAAGACTTCACTGTGTAGGTTAATGCTGGCCCCGAGTTAATAGTCTTAGTTAACAATAACTTAACTATTAACTTTACCTTTTATGTTGGCTGTAAAAGCTTGGCCGGCGATCCATTCACAAGTACTTCGGATTAGGGAAAGAGAAAGATCAAATCGTATTCGCATTTCTAAAACAAAGAAAAAGTCCTAGATACCTTTATATCAGTACTCAGTAAATCATAGTACCTACTAATATCATCATTACCAATAAAAATTTGCTTCTATTATATCTATATCTCTTATCTTAATTATAACTTCTTCAAAACTTTAGAAGTCCCTAGAACTCCAGGTTTACCAATCCAAAACTTTTGTTTTTTGAATTAATCTTTAATTCTTTTCCACTGTCTACACAATTCTAGACCGTCTCAGAAATCAGGATCCCGCTCCATCGTAACGTCAGCTTTCCTCGGACAAATCGCGCACTAATCCATCGATCCTTATTCGATGCAACGTCTGTATCGATTCGAATGAAAGTGACATCTCGGTTTCGCAACGAGAGCATTTGCATGCTCGTTCGCATTCAGGCCCCGACTGACCCGTGTACGCTAATTATTTCTGATTGCGCCTGTCATGTGGCCTAGGTCTAATTGATACAATAATCTGGACTGCGAGCATCGGCGTGGGCGAACGCTTTTTGTAAAAGGCTCTAGTTTGATACCGATTTGTTAGCGAAGTAGCTAATGTCAAGTTGGCCGGCTTTAATCTATTCTTTGTTAATTACAATAGAATCGTATGTATTATGTAACTAAGCAACGATGGAGATAAAATGGCTTTTCTTTGCTAGTCAAATATTGTAAACAATCTTAAAATTGCTTTTTAACGAAATAATTCATTTTAAAATAAGATAAACACGAAATGTACAACCTACACAAGTAATTCGTCGTTGAACACTGAATTTAATTGACTGATATCATTATTAAAGATATACTTAAAAAGATTGTTTACAATATTCGACTTAAACGTTTTTTTTTTTGGGTTTTAATAAATAAATTCCACACCATTACTTAACTGCTTACATTTATGACTCAAATAATAACTTGGCAAAAAAAATCATCAATGATTTCACTAATTTAGAAAAGCTACTTCTTTTTTACAATAAATATAATGGTGTTATTTGTGAAGCATTTTAAAGTCATCGAATAAATCTTCCTCCTCATTCCTTGACATGAAGACGGTGGTTTTACTATAAAAACTGGGCAATAGCCACAAGTCAGCTTCAAGCTAAAAGCGCTCGCGGCAGAATACAAATGTTCGTATTAGCAGCCCGCTGCTCTGAGGCCTTGCTGTGCTAACTACTACAAACTGACGCATTATACGCGTTTTTGTAATCACTTCATGTGGTCTGGTTATGGGGTAAAAACGATCGACTTAATTTTACTAAGTATAAAAATAACTTTGCTCTGAATTTGAAATCGTATGTTTTAGGCGTAATACTTAATTGCAATCAATTTATTTATAGATAGGTAACGGATTCTAAGTATGAAACATATTTTTATCTTTATCATTCCTAAAGTGCCAATTAGGTAGGTACTATACTACACGTTATCTATATAAATAAATTAAATTAATTAATTAATCTGCTGTCACCACTTATACTGAGCGGGGTCCTTTTTGGCACACCTCGAGGCTTTGTGTTTTTGTTCCGTTTAATTTTATAAATGTTTATTTTTTATTTTGATATCTTTTGTTTTTTTATTTTTTGTGTGTGTTAAATAAATAATCATTCTATTCTATTAAATTTTATACTTCACCAGCACCAGATTAAACTTGATTACATATTGGATCAGAACCCCTTCATCGTTTTACAAAAACACCCTTTCACCTTCGATTCCAATGTTAAAATTAAAAAAAACTAACAATAAAAATCATTTTTATAAATATTCCCCTTCATTCTTCATAGCAGGGTAATCGATTCAACATCGGTGCGCACGCGCCGCCCGGTGGGTGGCTGCGCAGTGGCCGGTGTGCCTTTAAATTGGGAGCACCGCACAATGTTATATTCACTTATCATTCTGGCCGGAAAAATACAAATTAGGTATCAAATGCAAATAAAAAAAATGGAATCCTTTTAGAGCGGTCAGCTTAGTAGTTTTTTTTTTTCGTAATAATAGAAGTATGCAGCATTGTCGTCAATTCGATAACATGACAGTGCTATTACCATGTCATTTCTGGAACTCCGTAAATCAATAAGGCCCACTTGCACACGATGATTTAAGCCAGGATTAAATCATCATTCTGTCTCTGTCAGTTTATTTGACGTTGACAGAGACAGAATGACGATTTAGTCCTGGGTTAGCGTAATCCTAGGTTAAATCATCGTGTGCAAGTCCCACTAAGAGATTGTTTTAGATCATCTTCAAAAAGTCATAAAAAACAGAAAAGAAGTTGATACCTACTGCCTGTTCTGTAAGTCCGTAGATTTTTTTTACCTCCGTCCGCCCAGGAACTAACACCGATTATGACTTACTACGTGTCTTTCCAACTTGCTATCATATTTGCAACCCATAAAGTACAGTCGTAAAAATCTGAAACTAAGTTGACACTCTTCAATGATCTACTTTCTTCATACCCTGTCCAGGAACTAACGGCGAAAATGGACTAATGTCTCTTTACAGCAAGGTAATCATATTATTTCCGCCAACCTTTCACTTCGGTGCGCGCGCGCAGGAACCGTAAAATGTCCGTCGATGACTGTCATCTGGATTGTGGTCCACAATTTGATGTTTCTGACCCGACCATGGTATTAAGTTTCTATAGTTTTGAAATACTTGGGTGGTAATAGTGGTATTGATCCTTCGAGATCAAAATCAACGGTTTTTTTGGATTTAAATCCAGATCAAAAAACTAAATTATGTTCTTTCATATGTGTATTTAAACTGTATTTTGATAGTCATTGCCAGGCAAAATTCCATATTTATTTATATTAAGTACACAAAATACTATAATAGAAGTAGCAGACTTAGCTTAGCTTAGCTTAGCTAGCTTAATATACTGTAACTTCAAAATATGAGCACAAACATGATTAGTATCTATCATAGCACGAAAGCACCTTAAAAAAACAAATTATTATAAAACCCAACCTATTCCAAAAGCATAGAACTCCAACCCTTAACAGAGGAACTTTAGTAAACCCTTCCCATTATATTTAGAAAATTTTCAATTAACTATAACTATACATCTCTCGCTCTAACCCCGGCACTAAATCTGACAGGTGCGCGCGTAAATTGTCATCGGTTTAATTAGAAGTGCGCGCGAGTGGGTCAGCCTGATTCCAATTTCGATGCGCGGCCACCGCGAGGGCGACCGTTATAGTTATAGTGGACAGTAGGGTGACATCGACATTGGATTCTTGAGAGAAACAGAATTCGGAGACTCTATAGTTTTTGCATTTATACAACAATGCATAAAGCTTAAAGTCAATTATACTACGGATTTGTGTATGATGTATTGTGTGCAGGTCTAGAGAATGCTTTTTGTTATACTTTGGAGTCGTTAATTTGTGGGGATTTGCTTTACCTAACTTATGTCATAATCACTGCAGCCGCAGAAGGCCTTGATGATGTCCTAAAGACTTCTGAAGCTGCACATTGTCGAAAATAATTTGTTTAAAGTTCAATTATACTATTTTTATTACCCGACTTACAAGTGCTCGTATCCCTACGGTGACCGACAAAAAATGGTCCGGATAGTATGTCCACATTAACTTATGACCTTCCCAAGGTCTTCTCATGAGCTCTGTCTTTTTATTTATGCCTTAACGAGTGTTCGCACAACAGTTGGTCGTGCTACAGCATCGTAGCCATGTTTATTGAGGACTAATCTAGGATCGCGGCGCGTGCGGGCCCCCGGGCTAGCGGCTATTTGTTGCCGTTTCACTTGCTCTAACAGTAATATTCGAACCATGAACAATTGTGAGGAAAACAAATGAAAACTGTTCTGATGATTTCTTATAAGAAATGACTCATAGGTACACTGTAGGTACCTACATGGCCTAAACCGTATCACAGTGAGCTTGATTTAAGATACTGCTTAAGACATTGATTTACCTTTATTAAGGTAAGGTTACTTTTATCCTTTCATTTTAAAGGTACCTTCTTCAATCTTAATTAATTTACTAATGATTGAAGATGCAACGATTAATACTTCATAGTGTGTATATGTACCGCAAAACTTCCGCATCAAAATGACCACTAAATCGACGACTTTCTTTCCCGCATCGAGCGACTAATAATTTATCGATCGCTTCCGAAGATGATCATGATTAATAATACTAATAACAAAACCAGTCTGGTGTCAATTCTGAATTGTCAATTTTCTGTTGCATCACTGATGAACTAAGACGTTCGTAATTAACTTTACTATTAGTTCCGGTCCGGATGAGTGCCTCTTGATGTATTACGATACTCATGACATTATGCAGATATTTATGAACTCAAGATACTAATTAATAAAAAAAACATCATGTTTGTAATTAAAAATCTATAAGTAGCGTCGTTTGAGCTTAGTAAGACGTCCTACTATACACCCATAACCATATTACTTGCGTTTCCGATCTCCACATAAAATACAACCTTTTCAGAAAATCAGGCCTAAAATTACACCATTTCAGTAGAGCGTAACTTTGGGTTTACGACTCGTAGCAACGGGCAACACTCTAATTGCAGTGTTGCCACTTTACGGCCCAAGAAGAGGTAACTAATTTATCTATTCTATTATGAAAACGTTAAATTGTAATATGGAAAGCGCTTAAAGTTACAGCGTATCATTACATTCATTAAACATGCAAAGGGAAGTGCTTGAGTAAAAAGCATTTAGTGCTCGACCGATAGATATTAGTTAGCAAAATAATTAAGAAAGCTATAAAATGCGGTTTCTCAATTTTATGTCAAGTGTTACGGTATTGTGAGAATTAGCATACTTTCTGATTGAGGTATTCAAGAAATCAATGATATTTTACATCCCTTTTTACTACTTACTTATGTTTGTTTACAACACAGTGTGGTTCTAGGTATTGTTATTGTAATGTGCCCTTAAGAATTCTTTTATGTGCCTCGAATATGAAGTTGCCGAATTACCTACCAGTTGAAAATAATGTCGATGTAGAACATTCTTAAATTGACATGTGTACATAGAAATACATTATTCAAGTAGCTATGTTATTCACAGCCACATAATGATTACGAATATTAACAAAGGCAATCTGTGATATCAGTCCTTATATTGGAATTTGAAATATTGAATATTGAAAACCAATGTAATCACAACAACCCTTGTTTGACCAACCAATATTGGTATTTTAACCTAACGGTAATATCAAGTCTAGTTCGATCGCACGCGAGCAGTCTGGTATAGTAATTTGTCAATGAGATTGCCGGTCAAAAGACAAATTGCAGTTAGCTATGCATTAAATTAGATTTACAGGATAAACCTGTTGATCGGGTGATGAACTAATTTTCAGAGAACTTGTAAAGATTAAAGAAAGTAATGATATTTTGCCCCTTATTGAAGCATATGTACTTTGGCGGGGTGAATTTATAGTTTAGCCGACGTTTTCAATTTTGATAAAAAAAAATGTATGTAAAGAATTCCAAACTTCCTGACTATGTCAATTTTCCTCTGCATTTTCTGTCAAAATTGAAAACGCCGAAATAGCATTCTTTAAGCAACTAAATAATAATAGTGCACACTTCGATGTATGCAAAATACCTATCTATCGTGGAACTTTTTTCAGTTTGTACGTCTTGATGTGTGTCATCATGACAGGCCGTGACCCATTAGTCCTAGAATACTAAAATAGGCTTGCAGATATACATAAATACGCGCATCCTGACTGCGACAGATACTGCGCCGTCAAGAAACAAATCAGTAATTTACTCCGCCATTAAAGAAAAGGCCGTTCATATTTATAAAACGTTCAATTCATACTTAACATTAACGAGCAGCGCCTGCAGCTTCTAAATGTTTAACGCTCTCCGATTGTTATCGCAAGGATGAAACGGCTAATGTACTCCTTTGGTTGTCCCACAGATATGTAAACAAATAGATGGCGCGAAAGCATGCCAAAAAGGTTTCGATAGAAAGCTTTGCTTTTCGCTTTCTTTAACGCCTATTTATTTTGATCGCATCTTTTGTCATTTGATCCATCCAATAGAATTATTAGAATAAAATAAATAAAAATCTACTATACACCATCATCATTAAATCAAAAAGTTAACTTTAATGCTTTTAAATCGTACGGACACGGAGATTTACTATCGTTCAATCAAAATGTCTGAGGCGGGGAACTCCATCCGCGTCTCTTTCGCGGTCTGCGCGAATGCCTATGGTGCATGCCTAGTTTTCATGCATTCGGGTCTCACTATCAACTTCTCTACTTCGACACGTGTCTGCGGCGATTACTTGTGGGGCCACAAAAAACGCACACAATAAGCTACAGATAATATAAATAAAGACGAGATCTAGTTCGTTCGGGCGTGGGCGCGCTAGTGGGCTGCTAGACCTGGGGATATGGTGCGAACTAATTATGCCACTAAATAATGATTAATTAATGGACTAATTGAGCTTTTTATAATACTTACGATCATTTGAGTGACACTCAAATGATCGAGCTTTTATCACATACACTATCAGGTTGATAAAGTTTAAAACAAAATATCGGTTAATGAATAATTAAAACCAACGGTGCCCAATTCATTTGCTTCCGCATAGCATAGCACTTAAAAAATGTATTATTATTCGCATTGTATGCAGTAAGTATTTATTGTTATATGTTATATTTATTTCCGTATAATTTATTGTTAAATGTATCGTCTCGTCTTTTTATGGAGCATATTACTGTCTTCCCCTATATGATTTCTATCACTAAACACAAAAGTCCAAGCAACCGTTTACAACCTTTGCTATCCATCCAATAGTTCCTATCCCCGATCCTACAGAACATGCTTTAAATAACAAGATCACTCCGTAGGAGTAGCCGACCGAAAAGCAAAAGGTCGTCGGGCTAAATGTCAAACAGGGTATGCGAGGTTAGGAGCCCCGGGCGGAGCTGTAAATCAATGAGCAGATAAACAATCGCGAACAAATTGTAGGCCTGAGCACTTGTCGGGCATTGTTTCTTTTCTTAACTAGGCTAGTTGTGGTAATTGAACGTGAGTGACGTGAGGCGGTCGTGTGGATGATGTTGATAGGTCTTGTGTAAGCACTTTGACTAGAAATGCACTCCTAAGTTTGTCAATAATGTCCTGTGGATTGTTGATTATGGTACACAGAAAAGAGATGACGTCATTTTTATTTTTCGAACTAAACAAACGTAGATCGTCATCTCTTGTAACAGGCCATGAATACGAAGTATGACATTTCGTTTATAATAAAAGGGTTGAAAATGCAGAGCAATTCAAAATCTGGCCTCGTCTACGAATCCTGACCTACTCAAGCTGAACATCTGACGTGTGCTACGTTAGGGTAATCCGTCAAAACACGAAGTTAAGTACACTTTAAGACACAAAAAGGCTCATCAGATCAACCATTAGGCTACCGCAAGCGGCGAACAAAGCATTTGTACTAATTCTCGCGCTTTTTGTAGTGAAACAAGCCACGCGCGTGCGTGCTAGTGTAATAATAATCAGCTTGCGCACGCGCATACTATGAGTGGTCAGGTGAAAAATGGCAACAGTTCACCCAACGTGTTTTTTTTTTGTATAATCAGAGAATTAGGGCAAACACAATACGAAAGTTAACTAAGTATTTTTATCTTACCTCACAAGTCAATATTTTTTCTACGCCCACAAAAAAAAACAATAACTAATTTGCATCACGTAATAGCAACTTACATAAACAAATTCTCTTCGACACAGATGGGCATTTGTTTTGGTCAGCGGTCAACTTTTTAATGCATTCTTTGTGGTAAGTTTTTTGTCTATTGTAACGAGTAAAATTGGCCGAAATGTGGTTGCTGATGACGCAGTTTTTTGTAGAGCCAGGTGCAAACTATTCGTTTCTTTGTTTTCCATTGTTTATTTACTTGAAAAGATTCTATACATATATATAGATCCAATTAATAACTATATATGTACCATTGTGCATCCTAAATCATTACATGGTGATCCGACAATCCGCATTATTTTCCATCCACAAATAACATTATTGAGCATATTCAATCAATCATTAGTGCTTCGCATAACCTTTTACTAACTTCCACCCATACCATATCTCTTAAAAAACCTAGCTGTAACATCGAGGTCAGTTAGTATGACTAATAGAGTTTTTATCAGCGCAATTATTTTTAGCAGTTTCGCGTGAGGCCGACAAGGCTTCGCACTCGCAAGAAAGGAAATGGGCTACTGAGCTAAATCATGCCCCAGGAACAAAACTGCACTTTAACCTTAGATTGCATAAACACTTAATTCAAAGAAAACAGCCACTACAAGTAAGAACAAAACCTTGTGATAACAACTACTATGCAATAGTGTGTTTATTGCGAAAACTAGATATATCTCGTAGAAGGACTATTTTCGTGACTTATTTGATTGACGTTATGATGACGTCAAATTAGCCAAAGAAAAAAAAAAATTCTGTTCCAGAAAAGAAAACACCCTCTGATTAAAAAAGTAAGTTATCAGTAATCGTCAGCACATATTTGGGTCTAAATGTGGTTAACTCTATAAGCAGTAGACTTGGCAAAATCATAATCAGTACCCAGCCTGAAAGACTGTGAATGTGTCTTGTGGATGAACCACAATGAATGACCTGGCTTATTTGCAAAAGCTATAACCGACTAGACGTTAAGATTATTGCATATTATGTAAGAAAGGATGTGGCCAAAGGTTACGCAAAGGAACAATGATACTGATTTATGTCTTCCTTCGGACTTTTGTGCAATTATATTTATTTGATATCTATCAGGTTTATTGAATGAATTAAATAATTTGCCAACCTTGAAATGTGTTTGAAATGTCACCTATTGATTTGATATTATAGAGGTAAAGAACGTGGGTGCTTACTAATAATACTATTGTATTCATAGGAATTTGAGATCATTGAAAAAATGTAAATGTTGATAACAGATTAGTCATTTAATTTAAACGCTGATATTTTGCAGCGCACGCGAGGATCTATAATGATCGTCTTGCTCATTGGCTGAATTGTAACACCTTTTGTACATTATGGAGCAATAAAGTATTGAACGTATTATTCTCAAAATAGGTATGAATTAATTAAGATGTCGTGAACACCCATTTAATAATCATGACCACAAGTAAGCACCTACCAGAACAGATTAAAAATGAAACATCAAAATGGTTGACCGAAAGCCGACCATTGTTTACGCACCGTTATTTGTTTACAGATGCCCAGATCGGACATGATACCATAGACAAAACCGATTTTTTCTTCAGATCACGAACGAGCGGTGACCTGAAAGCGATACGGCCACAAATACCGAATTCAATGCTCCAAATTAGATAGAGCAATCATAGATATAATAGAGGCGTGCCGCATATCGATACTACTCGATAATCGCCGTGTTTGATTTGCTTGTTGATTTAAAGTTGTAGAAGTCAACTTGTGTAACGACAGCAACTGTTCATGAATGACCCTAAATACTGACTATTATTTCGATTTTAGAATACAAATTACAAATAAAGGGAATAGTGGTTGCTAAATATAAAGTACATTTTGTTTTGAAGAAATAACTTAGAACTTAGTAAACCTTTATGCTGAGTCAAAGAATGATACTTCTCTACCACTTCAAGGAGTCGCCGGAGTTTCAAAGCTATGCTTTTATTTGTTATTTGTTCTGAAAATACTACCGAGATCCGTTCCAAATTTCGTAAAGATATACTATTTAAAATATAACATTTCCCAATTTTGATATTAGTAAAAAAAAACTTTATGAAGATTTATTTCAAACAACCCTCTTTTTGTTCTCGAACGCAGTCGAATTAATCGTTTGACCTCATCACTAGCCACAGCCGCCGCCGCCGCACGGGCATCGCTTTGGTAATAACCTGCGGGTATCGAAAAAGAATCCGATAGCCTCGACATGAAAGAGTTATTCTCGGCAGCACTGATAATCTATTTTGTGTAACCCACGACCTCGGCGGTCGTCCAACAATATAATTAAAGCGAGGCCCGCTTACTGCCCGGATGTCGATTGCCCGCTCTAGAAGGAAATGTACATGATTGTTCTGCTCCCAACTGTAATGGCTGTCATTATTTACTGTGTTTGGTGTCGATGTGGGGTACGAACAGGAACTGTTCCGTCAACTAATGATCCCAGGGAATGTAATGAAGAATGCCCCTTCCATTAGATTAGAAATTCATTATTATGTAATACTCGAATAAGTATTTATCGGAGTGAGAGTCTTAAAATTCAAATATTTATGTTTTTAAAACAGACTGTAAAGTAACAATCTAGATTCTAACCAGCCAGTAAGCTCACCCTAATCTATAATTCAAACTTACCTTTTTTCTGCAAACGTCATAAATCTTACTGGCCAGTTATAAAATTGACAAAAAAAATTGCAGCTAGGTAGTTTTTTCTTAAATATCAAATTCAAAAGAAAATTTTAATCTATGTCAAATCTGAGTGGCCAGTGCGACCACACTTCTCTCGCTCGCGGGACAAAGGCAAAAGGCGATGCTATCTGGGTCGGTGGGTGTGCTGATAGATTTATCGGCAGTTGCCCGTAAGAGCTGATTTGTTCGAGTCCGAGCTTTGACTAAAAACGCATGGGTGGACACTCGAGATAATGGGGCTAATGTGTAACGGACGGAATAGAGAGCACTTTCAATGTTAT
The DNA here is from genome assembly GCA_963584085.1 of Pyrausta aurata. Classification (NCBI taxonomy): domain Eukaryota; kingdom Metazoa; phylum Arthropoda; class Insecta; order Lepidoptera; family Crambidae; genus Pyrausta; species Pyrausta aurata. The sequence goes on from OY757264.1 coordinate 3,655,776, forward strand.
AGTTACAGGTATATTTGTAAAGATAGCTCATAAATAGCGCGGTTGGGTTGAACTTGACTCCCGCCTTTAAACGAACCATAAAAGGTTAGTGTTAATTAAACTCTAGATTTTAATATTTCAAAAATCAAAGTGCACAAGTCAATGTAATTAAATTTCACGATGTTAACCTAACTGTAACATGTGTGTATGTTGCAATTGTGAATGTAAAAATCATTTTCAAGAGTAATTGGACTAACTTTATCTTCTCAGTCAGGTAATTAAATTTGGAACATATCCAAAGCATCTTCTAGCAAATCATTCAGAAGTGCATAGCATACAGCGCATTATAATTTTTACCACAGCATCCTTGCACATACGTTCTAGCGCTACACAACAATGCATCGTCGCCGCGACACAAAGGCTACATCAAATTAATGTACTCCACGCATATTTCATATCGCATACGCAGCTACCCAGCATAATTATAATTTATTAGGTCGGCCCCGCGCGCCGGGACAGCGGTAATGCAAATGCGCTCATGTATATTCAGCGGACAAACAAACAAACAAACGCACAGATAGCTTGTCGCGCCCCCGGCTGATACTGTCTCTGGTACTGCGGTGACCAAACAAGTTGAGTGGTGTGAGACAGAATTTATTGTCTATGATTTATGCGTGTTCGCGGTGCGAGTGTGGTTTTACATCATAATTGTGAAGGTACAAGTAAATGTATGAATTACTAGTACTTACCTTTTATAAAGACTAACGTGTTTTCAAATCACCATGACAATAAAAACCAAATATTTCCACGAATCATCTTTAAAAGTTAAGTACAGTGCGGTGAGCATTCTATTTTATATTACTGACTCAGTCATTGCAATGTTCTTCCACTGATTAAAATTTCTTAACTCTTAAGCGATTGACTGGTAGATAATGCTCTAAGACCAATATCACTATGTCAACTGTTGCAATAAAGTTAAAATAAATAAATGAACGTCGAAAACTTTTATGTGCATGTATGCATACATCATGATATTATACATAGAAAAAGTATTAGATACCTTGTTTCCTCTAACTTTTCATCAATTTTTGTGTAATCTGAACGGTCTAAAATTCCTTACTTATTTGACCTCGCCAATCTACTTGTCCCATACTATTTCAACGCATTGTCACCCCAGACCCAGTATATCCGCGTAGTCCCCATATAAGGGCCATGAATTCTGCCACCGGTGCGGTTGTCGGACGAAAGTAGCCCTGTTCTGCTAATAACCACAGGTTATAATGCCCCCGGTGTCCAGCCAGACGCTTATTACACATAATTTATAAGGTTACTCCAATCTTCTACTACACGACTTTACTGGACTTAGATAGGGGTCGAGAAAATGGATTTCTTTTGCGTTTAGTTTTATAAAACATAGAGAAATTATACTTTATTTTCAAGAAACCACCCTTAAATACTAGTACAGGTTTTTATTGCCTTTTTATTTCCTTTGAATTAAAATAAAACGATTTGACCAGTTAAAAACTTTGGATGAGCCATTTATGTGCATAACCACGAAATCTACTACTTTTTCAAGCTTTCACAAGATTTGTCTTTTTAAAGTCTATTCTGTTTTACCGCTACCTACTTCGATACTGGCCACATTTAAAGAAAGTTCTGCTTAATTGAATTCCATGGATACTTTTTTCTTTGCCCCAATAAAAGGTGTAATACTGGCCACGTTTTTAAAAAGTTTCTTGCAATTTTAATCCAAACTCTCCTTACTCTGTGTCCTAAATACGAGGTCAGCCTAGCCCTACATAAGAGATTAAATCGACCTTTCATATCAAAGCCTGGTGCCCCGTTTAGGGCATAGAGCAGATTAGCGCGAGTTACTATGCCCCAGGTCATGTGGCACTTTAGTAAACCTTACTAGGCATAAAGTTGGCATTACTGGTGTATATCACAGTGTTACAAGGCTCAAGTTAATAACTAAGTAGATAATATTCTGTTTAAGTCATCCTCTATCAATTCTATAAACTTAGTAGGTATCATCTATCATCGGAGATATGGGATGTAAAATTGTGTAAGTCTCTGTCACTTTCTACTGCCCAAAAATATATCAGTTTCATCGAGATTTTGTAACAATTTACAAACAGGTAATTTGATAAAACTATCGTTATAATTTAATACGGTTTCATTGTCATATGAGCGTAAGTTGAACTTAAGCCGATAATTATTAACTATCTATTCCTCCCATATTTCATCTTTATCCAATTTATTAAGAGCTTCATAAATACACCTACTAATAATAAGGAATCCTCACAAAATATACGTTAGATCCTCACCTAATCTAGAGATAATGATGATAAACACTAGGTTTATAGGCCTGGGAAGTATTGATTACAGTTTTCAATTAAAAGAAAGTTCTCTAAGATAAATATATTAGGTAATCCTGAAGGCTAATCTCAGTAATTATGATAACTAGATGCTGAGCCGTAATATGTCGTTATTCTGCTTCAATTTACATGTAAAGTTTTATATGCCAGTTCTTTATCGTTCTAGCGACACTATAAACTTTGCTGTGTATTAGCATAATTCATAAGATAGGTAGGTATGTTTTTTTTCTAATGATATTGGCCACATAACATGCCAATATTTGGCAGAAGCATTTTCTTACAGATTTTAGTAGTAGCACTTTTTTTGTAATTTATTTGCTAAAAAGGTTGAGGATTTTGTTTTAATCGTAGATACCTTCTTTTATCGTCATCGATATGTTTCACTTCTCGGAAGTTGCTCGACTAAGCCGCAAAGTGCACTTATCTCTCTCGTATAACTTACCGAACGAATGCATCTCGTTTAGAGCGTTTACGTGTAATGAGCATTAAACACTGAATGCTTGTGGGTGGTTTCGACCATCGGTGAATGGAGAGCACTATTATCTGTGGCACTACTTTATAAGTTCGATTCTTTTAAGCTCTTTTTTATTCTGAAATCTATAATGTTGATCCTGGTATGCCTTTATTGGTATGCCTGAAAAGCTGAAATTTTTAGTAATTTTCAAACTTCCAAAAGCAAAATCAGAGCCCTTGTTTGATCACGTCCTTCATTTGTCAGTGATACTAATTATAGTCGCAAAATTATAGTCGCAAAATTACATACACATACATTACATGGGGATATTGTAGCTGCATACAAATACAAATCGGTACTCCTCAAAATTTACTAAAAAGTAGTCCACAAAACTCCATCACTTCAAACTATTGCTATTTGTGTGCACTTACCTTTAGGCTAATGCACATTAGTGCGTGCACTGTGTTTAGCAAACACGCAGCTCGACCGAGACCCGACATTCGCATTAGCTCCTATGTAACACGCGGTAAGCGCCTGCATCCATAATGGGGGATTTTAATGAAAAAAGGTATCAAATACAGGATGCATGCCATCCTGTATTTGATACCTTTATTTATTTGAACACCAGTGTGCTTTTGCCAGGGTTATGATAGTTTAAGATAGTTCAATAAGATGACACTTATGTGTACTATATTATGATATGATATAATATTTATAAATAACATTGTAGTTTTTTTTTAATTCATGGAGCTAGTAAAGATATCAAAAATATTTTTTTAACTATCAACATCTACATAGTTAATCAGGTTATATTCTATATCACGCGATAAGACTTGGATTAATTATTGCTATGACTTTAAAAGTGATTATTTCCCAAACAAAACCATCAGGAAGTAAATAATCTGTTCACAAACCGGATTGGCAACTGTCTAATAGAGCAATAAAAAGTGATCGGAGTAAGGAAAGTCGATTAAAAGCGTCGGATCTCGGATAACAACAATCGGGTAATAGTTCTGGGTACTCGGCGAAACAATCTGCTTGTATCATCGCCAGATGCTATCGCGCTCGTGCCACTTGTAAACAACTGACTCGATATCGATAAAACTAGACCGTTTTATGTACTGCAACCCTGACTGTAAATGAGATACTAGTATTAAAAAGCGCTGTTGTATATCAACAAAATACTGTTTCGATAAAATAATATTTTGTTGAAACGTATAGTGAATTTAAAAGCATCTTTTAATAAAAAGTCGTAAACATCTAAAACATGCAATTTCGTATTCATTTACATATTTCCATTTCTAAAGCTGTGCCCAAGCCCTGAGCTTTGGGCGTTGATAACTTGCAACACAATTTTTTAGCAGAAGGTAGATATTACACACACAACTAATCCCATAAAGCTCACACACGAGTTTACAAAAAAATCTTGTGGATTTCCACAAAACGTTTCGTCACTAAGTATTCAATATCGATACTGTGTTTGTCGCGTCCCTACCAGGCGAGTAGCGGTCGCGTGCCGCGCCCTCCACTGAGAAAGTGCGCCCGCGTCAGTTATAGGTTATAGACTTAGATATTTATTGCTCTCTATGCTTATTAAGGCTTGCTCTAGTGCCAGTTCGCTTATATTATGGCTATTGGACGATTATTGTGGTAGAAACTTGTTAATGTGCTGTTTACTTTGATAACTAATAAACAACTGCTGTGAAATGTAAGAAGGAAAATTTATGCTTATTTAAATACAATTTAATTCTCAATTATTATGATGAATTTGAATTAATTAAATTGACAAAACAGATAATACAATTAACGATCGAGTAGATTTTTCTGTTTAGATACGTTTTTACATTGCGAACCTTAAGGTAATGTAATGACTTATATTTATATGCTTCTATCGACAAGTCATATTGTCGACATCGCCTCTCCTTATGACAATAACGACATCATCAAATACGGCGGCGTATCGATCGCTTACTGAGACTCCTATTATACTGAAGATCAAAGCTGCCATAGACAAGTCCTTTTACCGTCGTATCTTATGAGTTCGTGCTTAGAGGCGCGTGCCTGTGGTCGAAGCATCATGCTTGGTATAAATCGATAAAGTCTTTATCGATATCGATGCTTAGTTAAACTAGTGCCGCATCGCTTGCCGCGTTGGTTCTGCGTAGATAGCAATCTAGCACACGCTTGATTCGACCATCCATTGTTGGTTTTAGTTTAAATGGAAAATAAATCATGAATCGTGGTTTCTATTAGACAAATATCCATTCTGAATTGTAGATACTTAATGTAATAAACGGGAAGTTTATTTAATATTATTCAGAATTAAGAACAAAATTTTGTAAAAATTTTTGGTGCTCAATAAACGTTTTTTCTTTATTTATTTCTTTCTTTCACTTATACTTGTAGCAAACCAGTAATAATTTGACTGCGATAGCTGTTTACAATAACAATTGATTGTTTTTAAGCAACGATATGCGTGAGGGAATAAGTGATGGAAATTTAAACCTTACTCAATTTTATGTCTAATAATACTTAAAATCTGCTCTATAGTCCGCTTGATTAGCTTCATATAACGTAAAGATACGTGTAAAAAAATGTATATGAATATGAATATAAATTAATTATGTACATTCTGTATTACACGTATGTATTACTGAATAATACTCGTTGCCGTTGTAGTACCAAATGGTCAAGTGGCCCCACCGAGCACACTCGTAAAACGAACGCGGGTTAACGGCGGCGCGTGCGCAAGTTTGCTTAACGGGAGTCCGGGAGGTCGCCGCCTCCGATTATTGTAAGACATTTACTTAACAGAAGGCTCTATGTGAAAAATTACAAACCGTCTTATTTCTTTTTTAGCAAACTAAGTACCAAAAAGCTGTCTAATTCAATACAGAACATAGAAATAGCTGACTGATGGTTATAGTTATATGGTGAAACCGAGCTTTAATGGTAAAACGTCCCAGAGGTATTTACTTTTACATCTTATTTTGTTAGTGAAAATTATAAAGAAAAATTTTATTTGAATTTAATGTTTTTATTCCACTCCTCCTAAATTAAGTTCTGACATTTTACAAGTAGGCACCTGATTTTTTTTCTAAATAACAATTCTGCACTTCTACCGTAAAACTGACCTTACTGTTTCGTATTGTACTGTGGCTGTTATGCTAACGACTTTTTTGTGCTTAAGTCATATTCATCTTATTAGTAGTAACTACAACCTCTGCTAAGCTTTATGACTTCCCACAAAACAGTCATCGCAGCTTTCACTGTGTAGATAGTTTAATTTGATTGAAAGGGTTATTTAAATACCCTTTCTATTATTAAAGTTCTTAGTGCTTAATCAAAAATCTAGTTTTATGGAAAGACATGTTACTAATACGCATGCAGTAATTAACTACTGCAATCAATTAACCGATCTTAACCTCCGTACATGAGACTCGCTTGACTGAATCAATTATAGACATGATACATGGCGTTTAACACGTTCCGGGACACTACTCCAGACACAATAGATGTTTTATTGTTTTCACGCCTGTAGGCGGGCACTGTCCCGGAACGTGTTAAAAGAAAATATATTTGTTGTGATTGCTGGTGGTCTCGCCTGGGGCTAATCCTAAATGGTCTTTGCAGAATACCAGTAGTCGTGACGTGATTTTGCCGTCACTGACACATACTGAGCGAAGGCCATTTCAGTGCCAAAAATTGTTATCATAAAAGTAAGAGCAAAATTTTTAGTTTAGTTTTAAGAGTTACTTAAAGGAAAATTTTGTAAAAATATTTTGGTGCTGAATAAACGTTTTTTCTTTCTTTCTTTCTTTCTTGTCCCTTCTTTGAATCATTGAGTCAACATAATTTTATTTTGTGTAAGTCTTTCGTATTTTTCTGTTATTTTTTTATTTGCAAAAACTAGCCTCACTGACTTTGTGCCTGTAGATTAAAATTAAATTTCAATACAATGCTTTACCAAGGCCAAAGGTGATAGGTAAAATCGGGCTGGGCGTGTCCAATTGATCATTGTCGGAATACGTATTTAGGCATCCAAGTTATTTTTCCATACATTAAGTACCCCCTTGAGTCAGAATTTAAATGCCAACTCAGAAGCGCTTGAGGGCAAAAGCAAAGTTAATTTAAGCTTTTTTAAAGTTCATATTTACCTAAGTCAAAGAGACCATTATTTTTTACAACTATAATATGCATTGTATTATTCCACGGTAGTAAAATTAAAGTCAAGAAGATATCATCTTAAGATATCTTCAATTTGTCCACTAAACATATCAGCACACCCCATAAAAACCACGCATTGCAGAAACACATCACGATAACAAAGAATGCTGGCTTATCGCGAAATCTCCAGCAATTATTAACGCGAATACCTCACAAATCTACAAAGAGATCGTTGCACAAATCTCCACCCAACTAATTACAACAGGGATTTCGTAATCCTGGCATACCGTTGTCCATTATCGCCACATATTACCCCGATACCAAACTATAATGGAGCTGCATTGCTTAAACATTGTTAACATTGTCTCACCCGACTGCACCAGCGTAGCTTGACCCCTAAAATTACTTTCCGTGGAAAGCGCTTCAGAAAAGCTGGTGGGTCAACTTAGGTAGCCGCACAAACGCGCCAACATTAGCGACTGGGCGGTTTCCATTCGGCTACCTTCGGCGGTAATCGTCCACATTCGTTAAGCGTAGCCCCGCCCACCCGACGCTGTCTCTCTCTCCCGCTTGAGGAGGAACACCGTCTGTCTCGAGCGGCGATCGCGCACCGGCCCCTCCCCCTGACCAGCGCTAGGCTATTTTCCAATTATTATGTAGAAGCTTTTTGCGCCTGCGCCGATCCCAGCGATGATAAGTTTTCTAACAAAATGAGTGAGGTAATCTGTATTGTTATTGTTGCTACGTTTTACAACGGGCGCCTCTATCAGCCCGTCTTGTGATTCTCGTTATGGTTACTTCGTCTTGGATATACTTATATACCATTGATTGACTTTTGCAGATAAGCTTCAGTCATAATTTACAATTATGAAAGCACAAATATAAAGCAATAATATTTAAAATAATACTTTAACATTAATTATGTACTGCTTTAAAGAATATATGCCTCTTGTTTTCGATGTTGCAATGAAAGTAAAGTAAAATAAATAATAATTTCATGGTTCTTTTATTAACAATCGATTGAATTAAACTAAAATACCATTCCAACCTTAACTGAACCTATAAAAATAATAACAAAGTAACCGCCCAAGATCTAATGGATTCCATTACAAAGTAAAAGTTAGAAAGTGGCTGCTCGGCAAAACGACAATTGGTAAAAAAACTTAAACAGAGGCAGTCGAGCTCCGTCCCATGACCCCTTACCTCATGAAAAAAGTAAAAAGACAGAGAGAAATGGCGATGGTCCCGAATATAATTACACCGCATACCGCGACCGTCAGCTAAATATAAGCCGTGCTCGATGCTTTAAACTTAATAGCAATCTTTATAGAGTAATGCGGGCGGATAGTGATGTTATCAGAACGATTATCGACGTCGATACTCTAGTATTAGACGGTAGTAAAATTGCGTTCCGTGACCCCTATTGTGGGGCTTTGTTCGTTTGGTTATTTTGTTTCTAATAACTAACGGTTGCTGAGGTAGCGGTTGAACGTAACAGTTACCTACTACTTAATTCGATCGGCTTACATAATATTGACGTGATATAATTTTAAGCGATGATTTAACTATTTCAATCTTGACACATCTGAATTATAAGACGAATGAAAAATTTATACAGCTTTATTTGTTTGGAATGTAAAAGATATTTGAATCAGCTTGAAATATTGTTCTCCGCTTTACCTCTGATGCAAAATCATATTTCAGTGTTTGCCAAGCACCGTCATTACGACGTTTACGGCGCTACGCCTATCAGGCGCAGTTTGCCAATAAATTGAGCGTGAACCTCGCGTCGTGCCACCACACTTACCGGATCGCACCTGCCGATAAGCGAACTATAACTCTCTATTCCGCGTGCTCGCTGTCACTTTATCGAGTGCGCACATCACTAGCCAGGAGCAAAGGTTCGGAGAGGGCGCAGGCATCAATTTGCGCGCGGTAGCCGCCGCGGGCGCCGCCGCCCCTGTCATTAGGCCCCCGCCCCTCCCGTGGGTCCCTCGCCCCGCACGGGGCATACTTTGCGCCGTTGGCCCCCAAACTTCAGGTGGCGTGACCCCTGGAACTAAGACTCTCTTGATTGTAACGTGATGTGGGAGTAGACTTATGAACAAACTGTGTGGCTCTTAATGATACTTATGTATCGATACCAAACGTAGAAAATAGATCTGGGAGAAATGCGGCATAAAACGAGACAAAAAGGCATATTTTCCATACTTTTTCATATTCAACTACCAGATTTTTCAGAAGCAAAACATAAGCTTACTATGCAAAGTAAGAATTTGAAGAGGCTTAAAAGGACTAACAACACAAATAGGTATATGTACTCGTATAGCTCAAAACACTTAACTAAAACTTATACAACTAAGTATCTACTCTAATTTCGTTAGCCCATACTCGACAAGTTCAACTTGGTATGAGATATTCGTTATCAAGTCAGAAAAGTTGGGATTCGATACCCCACCAGGTCACCAACTACACTTTGAGAACTTCATCCATAACCTTTTTTGCTCTACAACCTGTTCAGGATACGGCTGCTGTGGCCGGGCGCAATTTAAGAGCGGTTCATGGCCGCGGGCGATACGCAGTATCTGCGCTCGCGCAGGCCACGAGTTATGGGGGGCGCGGACGTTTATAAATATTCTATGCGGATACTTTCGCTCAAGGTTAGGGTGCATTTTTGCAGGTAGAGCTTGTTGGGCTAACTAGTTGGTTGATTCATTTAACATTAAATATTGAGATTCTGAACTGAACAAGAAACTAAAAAAAATATCAATTTATTTTGAGCTAATGCTAACTAATGTTAAGAACTCTTTACCTTTAAGGCAGTTATATATTTTTGAATACCAATGTCATTAAAATAGCCATTGTGACATTTGGTTAAGGTATTATTTCTTGAAAACTTGCACAATCGTAAATATTCACTAACGGTAACGATATTTAACCATTAGTTGAGTTAACAATCAATCAAGAAACTGGTAGTGATTATGCAAAATTTTCAGTGTTTTTCAAAGTGCTTTATATACACTCTGAGAAGAAACACAGTACATGACATGACAAATAGAGACTCTTATCATTTCCAACTCCTTGTATCCCAATATTTTTGCACTCAACCAATTTAAAATCCGACTCATACAACAAAATGTATGAAACCATTGATAAAATCGGTTCATCTGCGTGTGCGCAGCCGCTAACTACTCGCCCCCGACCGCCAGTCATTTACCGCTGCCCTTTACTTTCAAAATAAAATAACGCTCAAATAACAACACCCGTGCCTCCACCGCCCCGGGCGAGATGCCTGATAGTTAGGCTTGTAGGTGTCAAGATGTTTTTGCGTTTTTATTGAGAGTTAAATCTTATGTCTTCGTATGTAGTACTATTATATATTCTGTGGTCTTGGTGTAAAGTGTAGTTTTAATCGGTCAAATAGATGAGGGCAAGCAACTTTAACTTCATATCCGAAAGAAGCATGTAAATATTTTTATCAGTTTTAATAACAAGCAATAATAGTACCTACATCTGTCCATATTACAATTCGATATAAAAAAAAATCTTATCTGCACCAGGCTCATAAATTATACACGGAATGTAAACTTTTCTGACTTTTGGGTATTTAGTGGTTTAAGTCCTCATTATAGCAGTCCATTTAATAATACCGTAACACTGTAACATTAACGGGCTGTTACGTTTAACGACTGTGCATTTCAGCCAATAAAAAATACGCCAAGTTTCCGAAACAACAAAACAAACCAGCACTTAAAACCGAACCATCAAATTTTTTGGTTGACTCAGCCACAAAAAGTCGAAGCCCGAGGAAACGGTCCGTGATCCTTCTTTGAACCCGTAATTCGACCCCCAATTAAACAATTTTCTCAAATATCATTCCGTTTCATTTGGCCGGCGCGGTCGCGTCCGACCCGCGGGCGCGGCATTAGAGTCCCGAATCAATCCCGTTCGTAACCTCCATTATACTAAACATGCCCTCCAACCACAGACCACATCCGAAGGTTAACCGGGTCGACCCTTCGCTCCAAATCTAATTCAGCCCTGTCTCACAACGTGAAATGCGCTAATTTCGTTATTTATTACTCCCCATTTGCATAAAGAATCGGCTGAGGAGAACAGTAATCTTAAAAAGAAGACGAATCCTGCAAATTGACCTGTCCTTCAAGGCGAGCGCGGGCGCCGCGCCGCCGACCTGTCGCCGCTCCGTAATTCCGTTCCCATGATCTAGCCAGTAGCTATCTCACTTTAATTATTCATAGAGTTTTTTATGCGCTATCGCTTTTTACCGGCCAGCGGCCGGCCGCATCGAAGCCTTATAAAATTAAAAAATAAAATAATCGAGAGCCGGCGCAATTTAAAAAAGGAATACGTCGCATGACACGGATCGAACTCCGGGCAAATGTCGCGATGTAAAAAGTGGTCGGTTGCGGGGCGCGGGGGGCGGGCAGGACGTCACGTAGGCGGCGCGCTTTTTGTCAACGTTCCCGCGGAGATGACAGGTCGCTGGACGCTGCGCCCGCGCCGCTAACCACGGCGAACCGTCTTGATGCTTTGTTTTAATCACTACTTTCAACCTGACAATTTGAGATCATCTTCCGCCGCAAATTACTTAGCGAACTCACAAACTAATTAACATTATTACAAATATTGCTCTCTATCTATACCACTACTATTGTAACGTTAATTTAATTACTTCAACTAGGTATAAAATTCACATAAAATACCTTAAGATTAATTAAATTAAGATACACCATTCACTTATTGTGCCAACACCCCAAACTTATTATCATACTAACTAGCTGAATAGCTCCTACTGAACCAAGTCAATATAATTAATTCATAGGATTGCCTTTGCTACTTTAAACACTTAACGTTATCACATTAATAAAATTAGCTATGCCACATTATTTCTACCGGATCCTTTTGGGCAGCCATTGCGAGCGGACGTGTCCTGCACGTGTTGCGCAAACGACCGGACCCTAAAAAGATCCATTGTCTTCAAATCCGACCCTACGCGCGCGCAAGAGTCATCTTACTCCAAACCGTTCCTTAACTAAACCTCAATTAAGTGTTTCGCATTTTACTACGTATTAAGTGTAACCTCTCTACATTATAAAGTGGTAACACCGCCGAGATCAAACACAAAAAGCGCGCCTGTAATTTCAGATTTATAATATATTAATTAATTGCACACCAAAAGTGTGTAAGCATTGTTAAGTGTGAGTGTCAGTGTTTTTAATTCAGTGTGCGGGCTGTAAAAAACGGTTAAACCAGTGCCAGTGTCGCAGTGATCCACAAAATAAATTACTAGGTTATAGATTCGAGATTCGATTGCCGTTTCCAGTGCGAGTCTCGCAGCAAATATACTAAACTTGGAAGTGTGATATAGTGTAACTAAACGTAGAACAGTATCTAGGTAGTAGACGTGCGGTCAAACACCACCAACACTACGAAGTTCTGTGAGGTCCATCAGCGCGATCGCAATAAAACCCAGCTCCGTACCCAGGCTGAGGCCAAAATCAGCAGCAAAGCCAGCACAAGTAATCGCCGCACTACGAATCCAGAACAAACCCAGCGCAGAGCCAAGCTATATCAAGATTCTCAAAAACTTGGTGAGATCCTTCCATATCGCAACATTATCGACTAAGTTCTCAACATCTCAAACAACTGATACCTACCCTACATCGGGCTGTTCCCATTACTTACAGAAAACCTAACGTTAACACACAAGTCATACATTCTTTACCATTCAAAAGTACAACCAAACCTTCAAACACACAAAGAATAGGCTTAAACATACGGTAGTAACTACCAAAACTAACACAAACCCTATCATATTAAACACGCCTACAAATGATTAAATAAGGGTCTGCAGATCCGTAAATATTAGTGCACCAAACCGCGACATAAACACCTAGCCCTTAAGGTATATGTATAAACATCCCAAAAAAAAAATAAAAGGAAAAAGGTCACTTTTTACAATCATCTCTAATACTATAATTTTACTCTTGGGTGCATGATTGTATATAAGATTCTTTCATTGAATACGTATATCATTTACTGTTTGGTTTGAAAATAAATTAGTAAACCAAATTGAAACCAAATAAAAAACAAGTACATAACGTCAAACTTAGGCAGCTTCCACGATTTAAGGTCAAACCCTAAAGAAAAACATTGACTCTTGACAATAAATCTCATAGTGCGGAAAAAAGCATAACAAAAACCTCGAAACCCTGGAATCTTCGGTCGAACCGCGTCACACGTGCGTCCAAACCAAGCATCTGCACACCATAAAACAGACCCTTACCCACTTCATACAATAGTAACAGGCCTTGGGGTAGGCATACGACTGTATAAATTCTGTGCATCTTTTTAAACGCCCGGTTACCGCTAAAAAACAAAATTAACGAAATAACCATTGCAAAGCACCGTCCCTAACAAACCACTATATAACTCACTTTGTATCTCTCCACTCTATTATACATACCGTTATGTAAAAGAAAGAAGCATAAAACTATAAAAATATACAATCTTAAACTACACAAATAACACTGCATCAATTGCACAAAGCATCTGAAAAACAAAGGCGTCCTTGCCATAAAACAAAGTTATATTATCCGTAACCAGGCCCAACACAAAATCAAACGCTCAACACGTGTGGACAAAGCAAACCCAAACTCTGAGAACTTAAACCCGGAACACGGCCCCTAACTTGACCTTCACAGTATGGTGCCACAACTGCAATTAAACTGCAAACTCCTTAATACCATAAAAAAAAGTTCTCACTCATCCCAAAACTATTTACGACCAGGGAATAGAATATAATAAAATAACGGAAGCTATCGTTCATAACATCTTAATTTTTAGCTAACCGCTTCCTCGTTAACCATTAACCTTATTCCATCTTTGATCAAAGTAAAATTCAATACATTAAACCAACATCTCTTTCAGATCACTACCAACTTAGATCATAAGCTCTTCTCCACAGGTAATACAAAATGGAAATAATCAAAATGCCAGGTGATGGAAACTGTCTTTTCCACGCAATAACTCATCAAATCAACCAGCTACTATACCTGACCTTTGATCACAAGGCGGTGAGACGAGATCTTGCAAAATACGTCGAAGAAAACCAACATGACCCCGACATGAGCTTAGCTATACAAAGTAACCTCCCTAACACCGATAACGAGATAAATACATCAAAGATCAATATCACGAAGGAACATGGGGAGGCGCAGACATACTAATAGCAGCGGCTAACTATTATTTAGTGAATGTAGTAGTTCACCAATCAACAAACAACACAAAACTCACCTTCAAGCCCAAATCGCCGGAAGACGCAGTAGGCAGCATCAACATAATTTACAACGGCACGCATTACGATAGTATGATAGAAGCTAAATCTGACTCTATCTATTTGTCATCCCTAACAACTGAAGACCCTGACAGTCCCACCATTGTCACCAGTACCAATAGCACGCCAATGACATCCACAGAACCAGCAGACAATACGGGTTTCAGAGTATTAGCAACCACAGGGCACCCAAAACAAACAATCGAATCAGAAACCATAACACTTGCCAGTTGGAATGTGAGAGGAGCCGCAAACCCACAAAAAAAAAACTACTATTGACCACATACTACACAAGTACGGCGTCGACATCGCATGCCTACAAGAAACGCACATGAAAACCGGGAACTATGACTCTAAGCACTATACGTGGACTCTTTCGGGTTCAAATAAAAGTCGAGGCCTGGCAGTTCTAATTAGAAAAAACTCCAACATAAATATCTCGGGCACAACGAGTCTAACCAACATACTTGCACTGACAGTCAAATTCCAAAACAGAAACTATTTTATTATCACTACACACATGCCAAACACCTCATCTGCTGCTACCGGAACATTTTCAAAAATGCTTACTCTGATACAAAATAAGCCAAAACAAAGCACACTCATCTTATTAGGAGATTTCAACGCCCATATAGGCCAAGACGAGGCAAAAGAATTACAAAAGTCCGGTCTAATCGGAAAAATCCTCTTCCACAAGCATTCCAACAGCAACGGGCAAATTCTCATTGACATTATTAAAAGAGAAAAACTGCGGGTAGATACAACCTTTGGAAGGAAAAGCAATAGAACAACCTGGAAATCTGGATCAAATATATCCCAAATAGATCACATTCTAACGAAGGCCCACCATACGCCAATATTCAAATCAGTTAGGAGTATAATAAATAACAAGATATCAGACCACAAGTTGTTAATAGCTGTAACTTTTCCAAACAACATAAAGCGAAAAAATAAAGTCACACAACAGGTTGCAGGAACTCAAAATAAAAAGAACGACCAAATTCCATCGAACCAAAACTTCAACTACAGATCCTTAGACTACAAAAGATTACAACATGATCACACGCGCGAAAAATTCCAACAAGAAAATAGCAAAAACTTAGCTAAGCTAAATACAACTCAGTACCCACCCACTTGGGAATGCTTAAAGGAAATAATGAAAAAATCGGCTGAAAGCGTTCTAAAAAACGAAACACACAGAACTAAAGAACGAAGGCTTGCTTTAGCAGAAGTGCAAAAAGCTCAATTCTGGAAGAAACAGCAGCCTAATGACGCCGAACGCCGGAAACAACTAATAAATTGCCGGAAAAAATTGAAATAAATAACAAAGAGGAAGAAAAAGAATTTGAACTATTCTTTAAGGACCTGGTCAACAAACCGACCTCCCAACGCATGAAAATAACATATGATTTCTACAGACGTTACAAAAAACTGAAAAGTACAACAAAAAGAACAAATACATTCCCATGTCGGCCTGGGAAAAGGAACTGGAAAAAAATGAAGGCTTTCCGATCTCATTACACGCCAACGAAGGCCACAAGGATCTCGAACCAGCACCAACCCTAGAAGAAATTAAGGAAATCATTAAGAAAATGCGCAACGGCACAGCCCCTGGACTGGATCAAGTAGTAGCTGAACTGTATAAAGCAAGTCCTGATACGATACTGACAAAAATTTTGGACCACATCCACAAAGCTTGGATATACAACGTAATACCCGAGTCATGGACCCGGACGGTCCAGATACCCATTCCCAAAAAAGCAAACCCACAAAACATCAACGACTACCGGCGAATATCAATCTGTTGCACTTGATACAGAATATATGCCAGCCTTCTCCTGAAGCGGCTAGATGAAACAACAGCATTGCTTGGAAACTATCAAGCTGCGTTCCTAGAAAACCGTTCTACAGACGACCACATATTTGTCCTAAGACGAATACTAGACGAAAACTGGAGAAAAGGAACGAAAACCTACGTGATGGCGGTAGACATTGAAAAGGCCTTCGACACCGTAGATCTTAACGCGTTAAAAGACATAATTACAACGAGATCAAATAAAGCTTTAACGAACAGAATCATTAAGGCATGTATCAACGAAGAAACCTGCATCAAGTGGTACGGCCAAACGACTAAATTCATCAAAAAAGGCAAAGGAATAAAACAAGGTTGCCCGCTATCACCGCGCCTATTTACTGTAGTAATAGACGAAGTATTAAAAACACTCGAAGAAGAGCTACCATTCTTTAAACTAAACCAGGACCTACATATACACATCCCTGTATGTCTGTCATTCGCGGACGACCTTATAATAGTCGACACAAATTTGAATAGGCTCAATACAATTTTCACCAATCTAAAAAATCTTCTTTCAACAGTAGGCCTGAAAATAAAGGACACAAAAACTAAAATCCTTATCAGAGACCCAACGAACAAGAGAACACCAAACCAACTTATTAGAATAGGAGGAGGATATATACAACCAGAAGAAGTTATCAAATATCTAGGGACATATCTATCCGGGAACCACGTCAGGAAAAGCACAGTGCGGACACGCTGTAAACAAGGGCAGAAAAATGCCAAAATTCTAATACCATTTATTAAGAAAACCAAGATGGACTGGAAAATTGCGAAACTCTTATACAAAATGATAATAGAGCCAACAATGACATACGGACTCAAAGCAGCCGCGCTTACGAAAACAAACAGATCGTACCTCAGAAGGTACGAACGTATAATACTAAAGGATATGCTTAGGCACTCTAGAAACCCACCAAAACACAAAAGAACGCACCAAATCCTAGAAGGAAAAACAATAACAAAAAGATTAAAGTTCCTTAGGATATGCTACTATGGCCACATAATCAGAAGAACGCACCCACACATTCTACATGTGGCTCTGAAATACAAATCCAATAAACTGAAACACGGGCGACCAATCTTTACCTGGAAAAATTCGTTAACTCACGATCTAGAATACTTCCCCAGAGCACGAGAAGAGTGGAAAGAAATCGCAAAAGACAAAAGCGAACTAAGAAAGGAAGCACAGAAAATCTTCCTCCTCAGCGAAACGGACAG
This sequence comes from Pyrausta aurata, assembly GCA_963584085.1. Lineage (NCBI taxonomy): Eukaryota > Metazoa > Arthropoda > Insecta > Lepidoptera > Crambidae > Pyrausta > Pyrausta aurata. The sequence continues at coordinate 3,673,187 of OY757264.1, forward strand.
CGGATCAGAATCGGAAAACGAGAAAATAACAAACACGGAAGACCACCATGGCAAGATAGCCCAACCCCTCGCAGCATCAACGCTCACTCCCCATGGATGTTACCCGTCTTCCCTACTCCCACACCAGGGCTAAGGTTGTAATAACTACTCTGGACACCGTTGGAGGCTGCGGCTTTCCGACAATCCTCTCCTATCCCAGAGCGTGCCCCTCATGCCCCCAACACGTGCACCTCGGTTTGTCGGTTTTACCGGATCTGAGCCCTTGTGGCCTGGCTGAGCAATGCACTATCGAATCGAATCGAATCTATGCCACATTATTTCTACCGAAATTGAGTTCTTTATCTTAAATATTCAAAGTATCTAAACGGTTTGACCGCGGTACACGGCGGTATGACATCGCGACAGGTGCGCAAGCGCTTAGCTGTTTATTAAACTTTTCAATGGCGGACGCCGTCATTATTGGAACTTATCCATCGTTTTTGCAGTCCTATTGTCAAATGAATAGTTCAAAGAAAGTGGAGTCACTTTTTCCCGAAGCCACAACATTTAAACACAGTAGCTCAACTTGTTAGATTTTGCTTGTGTTTTTTGCCTTAATGAGTTATCCAACAGCCAAACGTTCCGTTTCTAAACGAATTCTCAATCTTTACAGAACTTCCGAGAGCAAAGAATCGATGGAGCCGGCCTGCCACTGCTGACTGAGGAACACCTAACAGGGATGCTGCAGATGAAGCTAGGGCCAGCTCTAAAGCTTAGAGCGGTGCTGGCCAGGCGTCTGGAAGCCTGCGCCCACTGCCAGGCCCTCAACCTCGCGGCCCCGGCCACGCCCGCCCCCGGCCCCAGAATAAACGGAACAGCCCTCAAATCCGAACCCAGGAGCAACACCACCAGTCCTAGTTAAGACGTTCTCGTTTCAATTTAGCCTTACTTTTACTTTAACTATCTGCTTTACTGCATCGCTTTGATGACAGAGAGAATATGAAGTTTAACAACTTTTTGAAAATATAAAACGTCTACCACTCGTATTTTCTATGGAATCAAGACGACGCACGATAATGTCGCATCACAAAAGCAAATCACAATATTTCAGATTAAATTAAGGTAAATGCACCAATTCAGGTCATGTAACCAATTACGAATTTACGACACATGCGTTTTCACAAGAATCAAAAATGTATTCTAGATTCAAATACCATTACAGCCTTTATGGGAATGTGAGATGATGCGCAATTTGTGATTAAACGTAGATAAGGTTAGCGTTTATCTTTGCGGTAAACGGGAATTTGTCGTAATAAAGACTGGTTGTTTGCTTTTGAAATAAAGCAGCTTCCCATTTTAGACATAATAATTCTAGTTAAATTTTAACTACTTTAGTCAGAGTTCACGTGTGTAAAGTCTTCCTGTTTTATAGATTTTTGCATTTAGTTACGTTTTAAGGCGCTTTAGGTTTAAAATTAAGTTTTTCAGAATAGTTTCTGTATATAAATTGCATTGTATGTTATGTGTTGCCGTCCAAACGTGTTAAAAATAATAAGGAGAGTTTTTGTATGTCGATTTAAAGTTAACATTCAGTCAGACTATTTTGTTTGGAAAGTAATAATGATAAATAATAGCGTAATAAGTAAGTTTTGTATTACTATAACAACTTTAGAATCAAGGAAAACTACACAAAAATCACAAGATTTCCAGCTGATAAATTGGTAGCTTTAAGAAAAGACAGTCGTTGTGCCTTCGATTGATTACTATGGAACATACAAAAATAATCCTGCATTGTATAATAAACGCATAAAAATCTTTCGGTGCTAAAAGACCCTGAATTAAAGTGAAATATTAAAGAAATGTAGAATTTATATTTGTATATAAAGCCGTTTAGTTATTTGCGTACTATATTTGAGGCTACTATGTCTACATTTTATACAGGGTCACAAAGTTATAAACTGTATAGTTATACTTAAAATATAGTTATACGTTGCTAAATCTTAGCATTTATATTTATACCACACCTGAAGAAAGCTCAGTATACCGACTACAGTAATCGTATAATCTACGAATTGTATAATTTAGTGTTATTTGTATAGAAACACGTGATAATAACTCCACAATTTGCAAACTATTTTGTAAATAAGTTCTTAAAGTAAATTCAAAATCATTCCTCTTCAACTGTAGATTAAAATAGATTCACACAAGGTTTTGTAAAAAAAAGTTTTACCTGTGGTAATCTCCTTAATTGCCAAAATAGCTTAAAGGAACATACATGCATAATTAATTATTGTAGGTAATGGTATATAGATCCACAGCATACTAGAGGGAAACGTAAGGTGCTACTGTTTGTGTATATAGTGTGTCAGTCTCAGTGCCTTGATCCTGGTCTTCCTTATTATAAATTAGAAAATATTTTATAATAACGTTTTCAAAAAGTATTACGGTTCTACGCTTTAAATCTGAAGTTAATAATACATATTAATACTTACATAGATAATAATGATGTGACGAATTTTTTTAGGTAAATAATGTAATCATAGAGTCCAACCCCTGCTTTTTATTTGTAACTGTTATTATTATACGGACCAGTGACTTAAGAGTTTGTACATTTGTATGTATAGAAATATTTTTGAGTGTCGAGTATATTATGTTAATTGACAGTAATAATGTATGCATATGTTGGATGAATAGTCGAGGTTTAATACATCTAACGGCTTACTAAGACAATAACAGATATTAAATATTAACTGCTATTGTAAGGCAATACTTCTGATAGCAGTCGATAAATCGTGGTACGATTTAAGATCTGAATAAATTAAACGTTTATTTGTAATAACACATTTTCATGGAGGGTATCCATGACACTTGGTTGTACCACGCTTTTTCCACTGTTAAAATTCATATCATAAAGGAGACATAGCATCAATATGACCGAGTTTAATAAAGATTCTACTATAAAATATAAAATAGTAATTAGGGATTATCTGATGCTACTGCTCCAATAAATAACACATTGCCAAATACAAAAGTAGTCTAACGCATTTTGTACCGTACTTAACCGATCCCAATATAACCCGAAAATGTTTTGGTAACGACACTAAATTCAATATGAAATAACCTGTGACTCATATAATACAGCAAGACTATGTTTTTGTTATGTTAGTGTTTATGTGTATAACGAAGGTTTAGTCACTTTGTTAATCCTTGCGAACATGTACTTAGTTAATGTAGCTTGTTTAGCGTTAATCGCGGATTAAGTTTAATCCAAGTTTAAGTATTTATGTGGAGAGAATAAAAACAATGATTTTATTGAAACTAATTCTATTGTTTTATTTATATTTACAAACTATTTTGACACGAATAGTTTATCAATGTGTCAAGTACGGACGACAGCACGTCAAGCTAAACACTGCGGTATCTTATGCTGTTGAAATTAGGGCTATTTTTCAACAAAAATGTATAGCCTGATATGCTGGCAACTGTACATAAGTTATTCAACAGTAAAACTTTGTATGCATAACTATCTCAATCAAAATTTAATAAAAAAAAATATAATTATTACAAAATACCTAATAACAGGAAAAAATACTAATTCATAGCAGCTAAATCATTTAATAAATATAATAGCAACAATTCTATATCAATATTGTTATTACAGGCTGTAATTTGATTACGCTCCGTTTTAGCGTCTCCGTGAATTACAGCCGCGTATATTATAATGATTACGGCGTAATTAATAATTTGCCATAATAACCGAAGAATATAATTTACGCCGCGGGTTATAATGTATAGGATTTACAAACGCTCATAAATTTATTAATAGCCATAATAAACATGGCCTCTCTCAATTAGTTTACTCCCTTTATACATCAATAAAAATATACGTAACTAATACATATTCATATGGATTTGAATATGAATTATGTTTAAGGTTCAATATTTTATGGCAGTGCCGTTGTCAACTATCGGTGCGTTTACCCTACAAGTTACATAGGTGATACAAAATCCGTATTTTATGGGGCAATTAATAGCAATCTTACACGTACCCACATTATTATGATAAATCACAAATTTAGTAATGAACCATTCACTACTACTTTTACAACAGTAATTATAAAATTAAGTATTTGTTATTTGCTGGATAACACTTGAACTTACAACAAGATTTAATTTGACGGTAGTGGCGGGTTAGTTAACAATTTTATCATGAATAGTTAGGTACATTAATGACTTCTTTGTTAATTACATCAAAAATGTGAATCTTGAACATTATTGAGTTTTGCCTCCATATTCTACGACTCAACTATAACAAAACTAATATACAGTATAAGTAAGCAGATAAACTACAGTCTAACTAATTTAATAAATAAACTAATAGTATAATAGTCCCCATAGCCGATTTCGACTTCGGTGGCAGTCACAACGACTAACCGACATATTATAGTGCACAAGTGTGTGCGAAACACAGGTGCACTGTCTATCCCTTTCACTCTCATAACCCGATGGGACAGCATTCTGACACGACCGGAGAGAGATCAGACGCAGGACCAACGGCTTTACGTGCTTTCCGAGGCACGGGGGTGAAACACCGCCAACTTCCAAAATCCGGGCTACCCTGAGAATTTCTAAACAGAAAAACCCAGGTATATTATTTTTGGCCCGACCCGGGAATCGAAACCGGGACTTCTGGCGCAGCCGTCTCAAACCGCACAGATATTTATCTTATGTTGTAAATATTTACAAAATGGATTAGCTCACTATCGTCAACTCTATCTCCAACCACGCCCTTGAATTTGACTCGTAGTTTTTTTAAATGAAATATACACTGTATTTCATTAGAATATTTAGATACGGGATTGTTACCATCCTACCTATTACTACTACGTTTTATTTATGAGTGTCCGACATTTTCCGTATCCGTAACTATTCTAACAAAGCATAAACCAATATCTTTGTATTTCTTTCAAGTATACTTAGATGTACCTTATAATAATACTTCAAACAATATAAAGGGTCAGTCGCGCTCGTTCTTTTCAGCGACGAGCTCGAAGTTCCTCTCAAGATGGTGGCGCCTCTTAGCGCGGTACTCCATCAGCTCGATAGTGGAGTACCCGGTGAAGCCTACTAGTAGCAGACCGAGGAGGACCAACAATCTGGATAGTAAATAACGGTTTGTATTACGTAGTATAATTTTGATCCACTAAAGCTAAATTATGATTTAAACCAGGATAACGCTAATCCTGGATTAAATCATATTTCTTAATCTGTCAACGTCAAGTAAACTGATAGAGACAGAATGATGATTTAATCCAGGATGTAATTTAATTACCAGTTAAATTTATCCTGGGTTTAATTACCATGCGCAAGTGGACCTAAGCATGCATCATACCAGCTGAGAAAAGCATGTAAAACATTGAAAGTACACAACTCAGCGAATAAAAACTGGGATAATTTATCAAAACTAGTTTAGGGGTAAATTAAGCTACATACTGAACTGGTCTTATACACAGTACACCCTCTTTATTAATGTTGAATCTAGGTGTAAAATTACCAACAAAAAAACCTTTAAACAATTACTAGATTGGAGACGTAACAAATTAAAAACTAATCCTTTAAACAATAACTTGGTTGAAAGAGTGTATAAAATATTATTGAGTGTGTAATTACCTGGTCCTAACGCAGAGGTACGGCGCTGAAGCGTACGACAGCACACTTCCAGTCGCTTCCCATAGCCTGAAGTTAGAATACGCGGCCTCCTCGTCACCAGGGAAAAGAATTCCAGATAGTGCTGAAAAAAAATTAAATTGCTTACAATAAGAATCAAATATTGGTTCCACATTAATTATAGGTAATACCTATAATAATAATAGTCCCCCTAGCCGATTTCGACTATGGTGGCCAGTCACACCGTGTAACCGACTGCGCGACATATAAAAGTGCACAAGTGTGTGCGCAAACACAGGTGCACTCTCTATTCCTTTTACACTCATATCCCGACGGGACAACTTTCTGACACGCCCGGAGAGAGATCTGGCGCAGGACCAACGGCTTTACGTGCTCTCCGAGGCACGGGGGTGAAACACCGCCAACTTCCAAACTCCGGGCTACCGTGATAATTTCTGAACAGAAAAATCCAGGTACATATTTTTGTCCTGACCCGGGGATCGAACCACAAAAGGGACCTCTGGCGCACTAAAAGGACCTCTGGCAAAGCCGTCGCTTTTAAAATGCGACCCTCTAACCGCTGCGTCACCAAGGCATTTCCCTAATAAAAGCTTAGAAAACCTTTGGTCAAGTATAGTTTCATTTACCATTGACTTGAACAAGCCACACGGCATCTGCGGTGCCCCACACGGCAGCTAGCCCGAAGAACACCAGCCACTGGTCTGGGTTCGGCCGCCACAGCAGCAGCGCCGTGATTAGACACAAGTTCAGGACCTGCGTACAGAAAGAGTCAATTGAAACGCACACTGCCTCGGAATTGAACAGATTAAGTTGGATCGCAATACGCCCCCTGTAAACTATACATGTACATGTAGATTTCATTCCGAGGCAGTTCAATTGCCACTCATTGTAAACTAATATTATCAATATAATAATAATACAATAATGGTATGAATATTAATATTTTTATTGTTATATTATAGTAATATTATCAATATAATGCGAAATTGCAATAATAATTCCTAATTTGTCAGAAAAGCAGAGCGTTTTAACTGTCAAAACTGCATCGCAATACGCACCCAGGTTAACCAAAATACTATTAGGTAATAAGTAGGTTTTAAACGCGCTATATGTATTTAGTTACCTATGTAGGATGACCAAAATACAAGATGGTTTTATATAGGTAACTGCTGTAAAAATAGGAATAAAAATTAAACCATATGAATTCAGTAACGTTACGAACGTACGAGTGGTCCTATAATTTGGCGGCTCAGAGAATGCGAATTCGACGTTTTTATTTTTGCCACAAAATAAATAGAAAGAATTTAAAACTTTCCTTGTCAATTTTAGTATAAATTTTCTGTCAAAAATGAAAACGTTAAAATAGTATTATTTGAGCGGTTAAATTATAGTTCCATATCATACACGTTTTCGACTCCAGAATAGTGATTTCTTAAATATAAAATTTTCTTAAATATGCGCCAGACAACACATCTATTGTCTGGTTTAGTGGTACGGAATTTTCTTCCTTGTGTTACGAAGTACCAGACAACGATTATGACGGGGGCGTCTCCCATAAATACTTAAATACATAAAGGTACAAATGTTCATGCTCATCACACAAACATTTGCCCCCTGCGGGATTCGAACCCGCGACGGCCGGCGTAATAGTCAGGAGCGCTAACCAATACACCAAACGCGTCGTCTTCGATTGGAACTTACCAGTGCGGTGATCATGACAGGATACCTCCCTGTCAGTTTTACAATAGCTCCGGCTATAGGAGCCGCCAGCGCATTGAAAACTCCGAAGCAGATCATCACGTAGCCAATGTTGTTGATGCCGTACGCACAGCCCACGAACGCCTGAGAGAATAGTTACAGACAATTCTGAGTGGTGAAAATTGTTATTATTTATACATGTAAGGAGTAAATATAATTAAGTATTATGTGAGTATGCACGCACTATAAACGCAGTTGATGAAGATATAAAAATAATAAGTAGTGACGCGTTTATGTCTTTTGTATCGGGACTCTTGTTATTGCAATCTATGTGAATTCTAAGTCGGACTGTATAATCCACCTATCTAACGTTGAATCATGGATTCCGCTAAAAAGTTTTTTATGATCGTTACCTATGTGCTATGTGTTTTTGGCTCCTAGGCTGATACATAAATCACTAATTACTTATAATTTCGTGTAAAAACTCACCTGTGTGAAGTCAGCTGCCATGAAAGCCTGTTCAGCGCCGATGTATCCAATAACAGGCAACAATAGCAACTGATACCTGTGGATGAGGTTATTATTTGAAACAAAACGAAGCGGGTCCGTTTCAGTTATTCATCTAATACACAAAAACCGGTTAAGTGCGTGTCGGACCCGCGCACTGAGGGTTCCGTGCCACCCTTAACTGAATTCAGGGTCCACTTACTGTCACTTAACGAAAACATCACAATATATTGCGACAGCAAAAATAACTTTGTTTTTCATAGTGTTTGTATGAAAAACAAAGTTATATTTGCGGTTGATAAAAATGTGCAATATCTCAGAAACTACTGGTTCGATCTCCTTCAAACCAATTTTCGTTGCAAGTTTTTGTTGAGATCTACATCATATATTTTTTTCAAAATTTTCACTTTCTTAGTTCAAAAGTTAGAGGGGGGGGGACGCCCATTTTACCACTTTGGAAGCGTCTATATCTCAAACCTTACACTTTTAGAAAAAATGGTTTTAGGAACCTCAGCATCATTTTAAAAGACCTATCCATAGACACCCCACACGCATAGGTTTGAGTAAAAAAAAATTTTTAGGTTTTAGTTTCATGTATGGGAGCCCCCCCTTAAATATTATTTTTTCTTACTTTTTGTATCTGAATCGGAAAGCGGTGAACAAAATACACCTACCTACCAAGTTTCAGCTATGTGATGCTTATAGTTTCAGAATAAAGTGGCTGTGACATACGGACGGACAGACAGACAGACAGACAGACAGACAGACAGACAGACAGACAGACAGACAGACAGACAGACAGACAGACAGACTTGACGAAACTATAAGGGTTCCGTTTTTTGCCATTCGGCTACGGAACCCTAAAAATATATTATATTAAGCGACCTTTACAATATGTTGGTATATCAGTGGTGCGTCATTTTAATTACCAATATCGTAAATGAGGACCTGGTACTGATTGTAAGAGTACTTACGAGTAGGTAATATGCATCTATTTTAAACACAGTGAATTGTGATAAACCCACAGTCGATATCGTCGGGAAAACCGCAGCTACTTACCACGTTATACAGGGTGTTGTTTTGGTCAGCGACGAGCGACTCGGGGATGGTTGTACAAACGATACTGATGCCAAAAAAAAATATTTTTTTTAAATGGAAAAATCCCAAAAAAACAATTTTTCATCCAGGTCGCCTACTCGTAGCTACGGCGTAGTATTTCGTAGATACGCGCGAGCTACGTGCGAGGGTGCGAGTTTCCTCATTTAATCAGATATTTTTTAGAAAGTTGTGAAGAAATTTTCTTTTAAAACTTGCATATAATTTAAAGAAACATAATCCATTTTATCATCCCTGAGTCGCTCGTCGCTGACCAAAACAACACCCTGGATAAGTTACGATAAACATTATTTGAGTTTACCTATGACGCAGCTGTCTCAGTGTCACTGCGAGTAACCGCAGCCCGGACTTTCCGCTGCAAGTAGTTTTGCGACCCGCTGTGTATCTGAAACAAATTTGATAGTAAAAAAGCGCCAGATGTACGTTAAAATGTTATCAAATCATTTATTTACTAACTTATTGAAATCAGCAAACGAACTAGGCACCATGCTTGTGTGTATGATATATGCACATCACACATTATCTTTTATTTAATAAATAACAGAAAAAATGATATTTACATTATACCCTTAATCTAAAGAATAAATAAAAGAAAAAAATAAAGAACTTATATCTACTATAAATAAAAAATATCTTCTAAATTTCCGCCGCTTGGCGGCAGGGTGCCCAGGAGGCTGGCAGCATTGCCTCTTTGTATGGCCAAACTGATTCGCTGGCCGAGGTAGCTGCCAGCCCTCTGGTCACCCGAGGCCTCGATTAGGCGCGCCGATAATTCTTTAAATAATCGGCGCGCCTCCGGCCCCCACGGACCCAATGTCTCAACCCCAAACGGTGCAAATATGTAACCCTCACCGAGGGCTACATATAAGCGCCGCTTAAGGTTTTCCGCGGCAGCCGCCGCCGCACCCGCATTGGATGAGGTCGCATGGACGTGAGACGGTGCCAGTGTGTCTACGCAGGTAGCGTCCCAGACCAGCGACCTCCCCAATTTCCATGGAACGAGCGTCAATCCATCGGGCCTCTTCCCATCGCTCCGGATTAAGCCTCTCGGCTCTAAGATCGCGGGTATGTTGGCGGTTACAAGAGCCCGACGGATGACGTCGTTCAACGTAGCGTGGCGCGACAAGCGGCCAGCGCTCTTGGAGCAGGAGAGTCCGTGGTGGCCGAGCTCGTCGACAGCCTCGCCGCATATGTATCATATCACGTATATGCACATCTACGTGAGTATGGACTTTCTCAGAGGCATTGAACTACTATTCTCAGCGGTAACCTCTTAAATTTGTATTTTCCTGTATTTTCAATTTGATATCTCAATGAGGTCTATTTTACATTTTTTTTTATTAAAAAAATTACGATAAAGACAGAGTGTCTTTTACGTTAGTGGACAATGAATGTGTAACTTGTTTACCGTACCATATTCTAGTACTAAAGGTCTCTGAGCTAAGCCGAAGACAAACAGACAGACGGACAGACAGATAGAAAATTATAATGTATTTACTTCCAGACTGAAATCATATCTATTAGACAAAGCTTATTATAAGCACTGGACGAGTTCTTTGAGACTTGTCCTTAAGGAACTGGTCAACTGTAAGCAAAGCAAAAAAAAGTTACAATTGTAGTGAATAACATATTATATTGTGTATTTAACCGTTAAGAGTATGTTCATTTAATTTGTAAAACTATTTAATTTGAATTTTGATAATATTTATTTTTTTGTTTTTTTAATTTGTATAATTTCCCTAACAATATTAATTTGCGGTGCCCCTACGGGGTGTCATGTGTGCAATGTACTTTTAATTGTAATAACACCTGTAATTTACCATGTGACAAGCAAATAAATAAATTCTAAATTCTAAATTCAGACGGACATGGCGAAACTACCAGTGTTCATTTTTGGTCTGCGGAACCCTAAAATGTATATGAATTCACAGTACCTGGTTAGAGAATCAACGCCAAACGCAACCATGACAACTGCAGTGGCCATGCATACGAGGTAGATGCCTGCAATAACCTGGATCTTAAGCGCTGACGGCGGAGCCAGATTTGTGTTTTCCTAAAAAATGTTTTAGATTTTTACAGTTTTTCATATAAAATTCCATAGAACACCTAAATATACGAAAAGTCTTTTGTATATGTTAGATAGCTTATTTATGGGGAAATACTACAAAAACATCTTGCTACGCCGCGAGGCGAAAAGGACAATTCCTTATCGCTTCTTCCTCTTGGAACCTACCGGGTGTGCATACGTACTATATGGATTTATTTTAATTGATAATCTACTGTGTATTTACAATAAAAAATATAAAATAATTGTACACATTATCTATCCACAAGCATAACGTAAATAAGGGAACAGACGCGTTTATGTCTTTTGTAGTAGACTCAGAAGTAATTCTTCAATTGAGCAAAAAGTATGAGAGAGAACGTACATCCTTTATTTAATGTTTTCTCTATACATTTTAAGCGCCTTCTATTAAGTGCATCGTTTATTTATTTTTTTATATTTTCTGTATACTTTAAAGTTATGCAGTGTGAAATGAAGAGTAAGTACACTCGTGCTTACAATTTTTGCAAAATACTAACATGTGAAGCGCTTCCACTGCAGAAGTTGACTCCACACGAGGCTCCGAAGTCCACCGTGGGTGCCGTTATGTTCGAAAAAGACTCTTCGGATATCAAGGTCTCGTTGAAAAGAGATGGCGTATCTCCCAATGATGATGAAAGAACTGAAAGGGAATATCAACTTTAGTAGTAGGTATGCATTAGATAATTAATAATTGTCCCCCTCCCCCCTCCTCACGGTTTTCCCATCAATCTGCTTCCAATGTGATGCTGCGATCTTTAACACATAGTATCCTTTAATTCTTTTAAGATCAATCAGTAATCGATCAGTTAATCTAGACTGTCATTAATTATTTGTTTTTGGTTATATGATGTTTTAAATACTAATAGTCAATTTAAAAACGGGGTTTATTATGCCTACAAAAAGTGATATTAATTAAGCTATTCATTTATTTTAAAAGCACGCGTTATGTCTAAGCAGATACAAGGTCGTAATGGTAATAGATCAGTGGGTATAATACTGCAAATTATTACTCTGGGACAATATGTATTGCTAATACTTCCGTTTCCTTGTCATTTCTGCATATCAAAGATACCTATAATAATACAATTTACTAATATTTTTTTTGTATAATGTGTTTCGTTTTTATCACAGTAATGTGCTGTGTCCAGAATATTTAATTGGCTGAAAGAAACAATCAACTCGTGGAAAGGATGTTACGTAACAAATCGATTAGTTTACACAATTCCTACAATAAACTAAATACAAAAAACCTTAATCTTAACAATGTTGATATTTAAATAGCGCGATCGTGAGGTTTTTCCAAATTGACCTTCGCAGAGCATTCTTTAAACGAGTCGTTTATAATATTAAGTTAATTTTATAGATGTGTACGTCAATAGAGCCGTGAACTCATTTAAGTTATTCAATAATTAATTAAACTAATTGCCAATCACTGCTATTACGTGACATCGAAATGAGATACCTATGGAAGACATGCCATTAGTTTCTTCAAGTGGAATAATCATTATGTGCTGTACAAATTGACCGCAAAAGCTTGTTGATTGGGTTTTCGAAAACTACTTACAAACTATATCTACGAGTAATTTTGAGATTATTATTTTCGAGTAATCTTTACCTTGTTATAAGGATAGAGTTGGCGTCAAACGGTGGTACAGTGCCTGATTGCTCTACTATTCCTTCAGGTTGGAGCCTCACCGATGTATAAGAGTCATGATGGAATAGAGAGTGCACATATAAAATAATTGGTACACACCCTATGTATAGCGCAGATACCTGTTACTTAAGAATAAGCTAATAAAATAGTTATAATATAATATTCTATACCGCTTTTGGATAATGGCGGCCTGTCCCAACAGAGTTGGGCCTGGTACGCAGGAAATATTGTAGTTTCCAGATGTGTGCGCAATACACAAGTGCAGGATCTGTTCCTCACTCTAATTAATTCGATGAAAAGGCTCCGACATAAACATGACCAATGAGAGAGGCACAGAAGCAACAGCTTTTATTCATACTTCTATACTTAATTGGCTGATAAACATAATATGGATGACGTTGGCTGCCAACTCAGAAATCGGTGGGTGAGTATATATTATCTACTTATCACTTAGAACGTAAATACAAGTAAGATCTTACTGGCTGACGAGACGAGGTTTCCCCAGATTTGAGCCATCTGGTAGAACATGAAGAAAAGCCCGAAGAACCGCACCACTAAGACGTCAGCTGATACACCTGAGAGCTTCGAGTAGGGCTCGGCCACCTGAAATAGGATTTTTTTCTAAGATTTAAACAAATCATTTTCTTTGGTAAAATTGTTGACCAGATTGCAACTTATCTGTGCACCATGGAAACTTAGATCAAGGATTTGGGTACGTTTCACTTTTGTTTAAATAAATAACTGAAATGTTGGCACGCATAACTTCCAAATGACTGAACCGAATTGGTGAATTCTTTTTTCCGCGTGTTCAGACAAAGTGTTCTTGCTTTTTGACACTTAAGGTGCTCTGCTTTAGAATGGATAAGCAAATTTTGTATTGCGTTCTCCTAATTTCGACCATATGAGTGAGTGAGAAAGAAATACCTTGAATTTTTTTTAAGTTTGATAGTAATACCTTGGATTCTCTAGTATAAACACCGCCTACATGCTCGGGAAACGGATAGCGTGTCAATAAACACAGCCAAAAAAAATTATACCTATTTTTTACTGCCGGAATTCGTCTAGCTGCCACTAAGCTTGACTAAATATTGTAAGAGAAAGAAGAATAAAGGTATAAAAGACTCACCACAGACAAGTATGTGCACTTAGCACACCACAAGGGTCCTCCTCCGAAACCGACCATCATTCCAGCTGGAACCAGCGTGTATAACTTCGGGTAGAATTGAGACGCTATGAACGGCATGTATGCGATGAAAGATAGAGCCACCGCCCATTTGCAGCCCAGCCATCTACAAAAGAAGTTTACCGAGATAAAAAGAGGAATGTTTGATTTCGTCTGGTCTATAGATTGGCATTGGATTGATTAAAAACTATACTACCTATACCAATATAAATTAAGTTGGTAATATAGATTTAATTACATTGATGATATTTTGTACCGTTCAAATCGCGAGCTAACTACATACGTGTTACATACACCTGCAGATCCAATAATTATTATCAAGGTCCAGTTTTAATTACATGTCAATGATATAAATTGAATGCTGCAATTTATAAAGTGCAACGTTTTTTCTTTACACAGTTTATTAGCTACCAATTGATAAACTTATATTCAACCTTTGCTTGTAATGGTAATTAATCAATTTGTATTAAAATATTACTTTAAAAGCCCACGTTTTGTAAGCAGGAACAGATTTTAATAATCTAGTATTTAAGAGTGTTCACGTTAGGTTAACTGTCAATTTGGTTCTTAAAAAATATCAGTACAACTGAAGCCAGCCGGCATTGTTAACACAGCGTTATAGATTGACATATCAGTTTGAATTTAACACCTTCAGATCATAATCTTATTCAAAACTTTTATCAATCGACCTTAGAAGCGATCTAGCAGCGAAGCCTACAGGCGTCGTGACCTGCAGCTTATAGTAAGGTCATCAGTAAAGGCTGCTCAGAAACTGCATTTAGTGTTATCGATTACAACAGATATTCAATGTTTATGGTTATGTCACAAATATTATTTGCATCTGTTGAATGCTCTATTAGTCATAGTAAATGCTCGGTTGGAAACAAGCACTTATAAATCAATGAATATGCAATATAGTTGAAGATCGAATACAGATATAAATCGATTTCGAATAAATAAACTAAACTGCTACAGCTTTGGCGCAACAGGTAAGGAAGGAAAGGGAACGTTTTCTGCCAGCCGAGGTGGTAGTAGTCAGGTTCCAGGTTCCAACGGTCACCGTCTTGGTTTCTGGAGATCTAAACTCAACATATAATGATTGAGGATTGTATGTAGAGCCAGATCCAGGGTTACTGGCAGTTTTGTTTGGCTAACAGCGTCATCTAGCCTAGACTAGGCAGCTATAACTCATCTTCCAACTGGGCTTCAAACTGGACAGCTTTGTTGTTGCCACAGAGCCCTTACTCACTTGATGACCACTGCCGGCAGCAGTAGTGATTTTAGTAGCATATCGCGGCTAAAGAGAACGGGCCAGCGCAGGCGTCACTATTAACGAAACTCTGAAGTGTAGCTGTTCCGTAACTGTTCAAAGAGTTCTGAGAGTTAGCGGCGCCGTGAAACGTGGTGATGAACTACACTAGTACACAATTAGAGGTTCTACTCACTTGATGACCACCGCCGGAAGCAGTATGTTGGATATAATCAGTGAGAAGTATATCGCGGCCAGGGTAAACGCGCCTGCACCGGCGTCACTATTCACCGAACTCTGCAGGTTGGCGGCGCCATGGAAAGCGGTGAACTGCACCATGAACGCAAACCCCAGAACTAGGATGTTCCGGTTGATGCGGAACTTCTCGCTGCTGCCGAAAACTACGGATTCCGCCATCTTGGTTCCCTGGAAAACAACTGATACTTAAAAATACATTTCTTTAAAAAATAGTTTTAGTGGCAGGTTCTTTAATGTTACTACACTTCTTTGCGGCTCTCTTCTATATAATTTAGTGACTTTAGTTAGATTATAATTTAATTTTATTATTATTATTAAGAGCCTATGGGGTCCCACTGCAGGGCAAAGGCCTCCCTACCCTTTCTCCAGTCTCCACGATTTTAGGCATTTATTTCCCAGTCTTTGTCGTATACGTCTAACTCGTGGCCGTTTTCCATTGAAGAGGGTCCATTCGGTTTTCTTTCATGTGTAACGAATACCAGATAACGTTTATTACGGAGTCGTCTTCCATAAATACTTAACTACAATATCCATGACTGTCAGGTGCTATTGTTTGTGCTCATCCCACACATTTTCCCCTTGCGGGATTTGAACCCTCGACCGCCGGCATAGGAGTCACGAACGCTAACCACTACACCAAACCGTCGTCAAAACCATATAGATAGTAATTTTATACGTAAAATATTTGTGAATCTATGTACTGGTTATCGTTTTGGTTATGGTCAAGAAGTCGGAATGGAGCCCTTGTAGTTTGCAATAATGTTTTTATACGCCATATTTATGTAAATATGGCGTATAAAAACTGTCAAGTTCTCACCTTAATCAACCTTGCGGCTTTTACATAAAAACGAAAACCGACAAAAAAACTGACATCAGCGTATATTTATTTTAGAAGCGGAAACACAGCTCACCTACCCTTCTCCTATTGGCATTCAAGGATACTGTCGTGATTGTGAAAAACCGGTTCAAACTGGTAATTTCGCACGCATTGTTTAATTAAAACACCAATAAAATAATGTACTGATTCACATCTAAATGATTTTTATAAACACGTGTAACCAACCTTCAACTCTTGGGTCTGACGATGGTTCTGGGCTTAGAGGTGTAAAGGGTTTTCCTGATGCTAAACAAGTATGTATGATTTAGGAATACCCAATTCACTTTAACAATCTCGTTAACAATTAACTCAATAACTGTGGTTTTTAAAGATATGCAATGATTATAGCTATTACCAAATACTGTATTAATTAGGTTTTAGCAAAGCGACGTCTATGAATGTCGTATTGTGATAATGATGCTTTATCGAACACTATCATTTTTACCAATAAGAGAAAGTAAAACTCTCTTGGAGTTTAAAGGTTAAGAAAGCCTTCAAGTTAAAGGCGCGCTTCGGAGTGAAATAAGTTGAGCGCATGAATCAAAGTACATAGAGAGACTATGCATTGTAATCCATACTAGTTTAATGAAGCTATTAGAGTAATTAACAAATATGTAGTGATCATGAAACCACTAAATTAATGTGTGAAAAAAACTCAATGAACTGTGAAACTATTGTGTGGTGAAGGTAACCGAAACCTGGAAACTGGAATACGCCTGCCAACGTGCCAACTAATGAGTAAGGCTCCGTTGCACCGTGTTTACTGCGCTAACCGTTACTGTTTGTCAGATTTACTTGCATCTTTTGAATTTTTACGAACAGGTGGTCACATACTCAAAATATATCAATATACTGAATAGCTCAAACTTCCAGGATAAACCAAAAACAATATAGATCGCCTCCGCAACAGTGCAAATGGCATCCTGGCGGCATTGGCTAGCCGGTGGGACTCGCCGATGCTAGAGCGCTGGATAAGTTTGCACGCTACTAAAGCTGGCGGCTTCCTCTAGGCGGCATCTTTCATTGTTTTAAATTGTATTTTACTAACATAGGCTAAGTTAGAATTTGTTACTGACATGAATATGGACCACGGTCTGAAATAAATTACTTTCATTCATTCATTTCAATATAGTACAAGCCTGTTATTTTTTGAGCGTGTACTTCAAATAAGTATATTTTTACTACATACTCAATACCTCTTAGTTACTTTAGTTAATTAGTTCGTTCTACATAATAAATTAACTTCGTATTAATACTAAATACTTTTTTAAACGACTTCAAATAGAGGAAGTTCTCTGTTGGGTTAATCAGTCTGGTATCAAACGACACCCGGGAGTCGCATAACAATGGAATTTATATTGTGTCTCGTTTACACATACTTGACGAGTTAAACCGACTTTGATGCGGTTTACAGTAAAGTATTTGTTATATTCAAGAGAAGGTTTATGTCATTATTTTGACCGAATATAAAAAATAAACATCGACAATAATTAAGACCTAAAAAAAATTTTTTTTTTCAAAATGTAAACCGCCTTTATAAAAATCACACCAATTCATAAATTTTGGATGAAATAGGTAACTAATATAATCCAACTTTGTGGTAGGTACTACAAATTGAATCGTCTGTCCGCCACGCTTGTGATGATGACACAATATAAGCCCAGTGTTCGAAACCGGAATACCGTGAGGCCACACAATAACATCCATTATTGTGTTATCATCACTCACTGTCACTATCAAAATTTTGGGCCAGTATCATTTACCACTGTGATATTATGTTATTAGAGTTTTGTTTTAGCGCATCCAGGACGTCTAGTTTTGAAACACTCGCGTCAATATTCCGAGTGATTTCCGTTCGAAAACGAGCTATTTTCCTTGACTTTTAATTCATATTCGAACGAAAATCACTCGCCATCTTGAAGCGAGTGTTTCAAAAATAGAGCTCCAGGAGGACTATTTTTAAATCACTCGCGTCCATATAACGAGTGATTTTCGTTCGAAACTAAATCAAAATCCAACTAAAATCACGCAAAACATAGTACTTACAATATTGAGCTATCTTTATTTCAAACACTCCTGTGTGGTTTTTCTTCAAAAATGTAATGTTACATCAATGAAAATCAAATGCCATATTAACGCGAGTGTTTCAAAAATAGGGCTCCTGTGCATCTAACTCAATATATAAAAAAACTGGATAATAAGGAATAATAATCAGCTTCTTAATCAAGGATAGTTTTACAAACATTTATTATAAATATCATAGACTAATCTGACAATAAATCTATGTAACTTTACTTACCTGTACGTTCCTAATAAATCCGAATCGGGCAAAAATAATCAATAATAACTATTTTTCTGTTTACAAAATGTACGAATGTTATTCAATAAACCATATTGTTTTTTAATTATTTCGCGCCCTTTCTTACTTTCCCGTGCTGGCCTATTTTCAGCCAGTACTAACACATACCAGTTGCAGCACTAATCAGAAAAAAGTGTTAAAACTCTTTTGGTTTTCCACAAGTCACTTAATAATTCGGCCAGTCCTTTACTCGTACATTATATTTTTTTAATAAATCCTCCTTTTTAGTTTAAATACTTTGTACACTCGTATTCACCAGCCAGAAATCTTTTTAATATATCCGCTCTTATGTTTTAATACTTTTTACGATGATCTTTGCACGGTGTCACTATCACAGTGGCCGAACTATGACTCGTGAAGGTCTAGTTTCTGTGGGTGTACGGAACGGCGCCAGCACACGTGTCCACTATACTTAACTAGAATCCTATTCTGTAATATAATAGCCCTATTTTCGAATCTAGCCGTCTCTGACGCTCATACTAGCATGCCCTTGTGAGAGAAAGAGATGGTGATATTCCAAAATAGGTAAATCCTTAAGAGTACGCATTAGATTCGAATGTACTAATACTATACCAAAACTGGTTTTCCAAACCTGACCAGACTAAACAACGAAATAGCTATGATCAAATTCAATGAATATGTATTTGATAAGATTTTGTATAATCGGCTGTCTGTGCCGGTGTCTGTGCGTACAAAAGTATTTTAAAGTATTCCGTCACTTGATTTTAAAATTATCAGGTGGATATCTTAATAACATAATCTATACTAATATTATAAAGCTGAAGAGTTTGTTTGTTTGTTTGAACGCGCTAATCTCCGAAACTACTGGTTCGAATTGAATAATTCTTTTTGTGTTGAATAGTCCAGTTATCGAGGAAGGCTATAGGCTATATAACATCACGCTACGACCAATATGAGCAAAGATATGGTGGTAAATGTGTAAAAAACGGGAGAAAGAAGTCACTATTCCACGCGGACGAAGTCGCGGGCAAAAGCTAGTCGTAAATAAAATTTAATAACAAAAAAGCCTAACAAGAACATAAACAGATATCTACCATCTCTATCTCTACCAAAAATACTCCAGTATAAAAAATACAGGTATTATTCCATGCATTTTCATACAATAATAAATGCAATGGAAACGCTGTGTGCAATATTAAAATGAATGTAATAAACAATCGACCAATAAGATTCCTTCTACTGTGACCGGTCTGTGAATATTAGTCCCTATTTCAATACCGTTAAAGGTTGTATCCCTTAATTGGTTTTAACCATAACAGTTATGACGTAGATAGTGGTTAAACTAGAATTTGTAGAACTTTATATTTAACTTAACTAAAATGTTGAACGTAAATAAAGAATAATCAATACCAATAGGTATGTATTTGGTGAGCACATTTAATATTTGCAGTTATTTTGAGTGTTGGACGACATGATTGCCCGGAAACGCTCCTTAAAATTATTCTTGCCTTTATGCAAAACATAGCAAAATATCACTGGATGGTCAATTAAGAAAAGACGTGATAGGCCCTCACAACACAATATATTTAGCACAATAATGTAGATACAAGATAGAGCTTAGTAGCGCTTACTTAGCACCATCACTAGTACTTAGCAGTACCTACTTATTATAAGAGTGAATTTCAACAGGTCCCTAAAAATCTTCATTCCGTGGCTTTTTTTTATCTTTAGCTTTTTTAAAAAACAAAGTCGCTTTTATTAAAGTACTAGATAATGTAAGTATTATTGCCCAATATCTAGAAAATAACTTAAAAAACTAACGAGATATACAAGATTGAAAATTTGGTGCCACGGCGATGAAAACTGCGTGCACGGCGATGAAACAAGCGTCCACGGCAATGAAAGAACTGTGCCACGGGAATGAAGGGATCAATCCACGGCAATGAAAAACCTAATATCTTTACCTTATAAGTAATTTTGATACTTTCATATTATTTGCCAATTTTGGTAAATGTTGATGATGAATGATGTTTTACTTTACTTTGTAAAAAATATCAGTTGTGAATATATTGTATGGAAGGTTAAAATGGTTTTGTACCGTAAAAAACGTATCTCTCCTCATTTCAAAACGTTAGAACCATGCTTAGAACCCAATTATGGTATTAACCGTTCAATTTATTTAAAAAAAACCGCCTTCCAAAAACTGACTTAAAATCTTAAAATAACGTATTCGTCTTCTTTTCAGAAGAAACAAATTCTTTTGGAGTCGGTGCATGATGTCAAGCTTACGTACACCGACAGTCTACACACATGCACCGACTCCAAAAGAATTTGTTTCTTCTAAATATGAGACGAATGCGTTATTTCAAGCTTTTTATCCAGCTTTTTAAGAGCGGTTTCATTTTTAAATGATTTTTTTATTTCATGATTTTAGTTATTTACCCATATCTCAAACACTACTTTTGCTAAGATTTTGATAAAACTTACACTGTACCTTAAGCGAAAATATACTTGATTTAACTAAAATAGAATCATTGCGCTGTGACTTCTCGTTTTCGAGAAATCCGTGGACAAACATACAAATATACAAACATACATACACTTACGAAGTTTTGCACACGTGTTTGGAAGCCTTATCAGATCAACATACTCAAATTTTATCCAATTCTAACGATATCACATACATACAGGTTGAATTGAATACGTCCTTTTTTTTAAGTCGGTAAAAAATAATGTTATGATGACAGTATTCAAATAATAGAGGTATACTTTTTAATTAGTTGGGTAACCTTACTCTTGGCTTAAACCAGCGGCCACAGTCTCAAACAAACGAATCGTCATATTTTTGAGATTCAGCCTCAATTAGTTCGATTGTTTTATTTTCTGCTACATCAAACATCCTTTTAATTTAGTTACCTAGCAATTTCTTTGAAGAATTAAAAAAAAACAATCAAGTATTTATCAATAATTGTTTTCGATAAACAAATACATGAAAACACGAATATTATGTCAGCGTTTTTCGAGCGTCAACTGATGTTTGTCAGATAACTGTGTGTCAAGACTTCCAAGTCTACTGCTATAGTTTTTTTAGTAAGTGGGATCAAGTCCATCCTTAAGACCTTTATGCTTTTGCAGGTAGGAATGGTTGAATTAAATCATACGTCGTAATAGCATATGTAAGTGCGTGTAAAAACTGTATATTTTTTGAAGCACGATATTGTGACAAATTAAAGTTATAAATAACACTTTGATAAATTGATTCATCAAAGAAATTACAGTTTAAGAGTTTCTATTATTGACTAAAACTTCTAAAGTATCTAAAATATTTTTCCGCCTTAACGCACCAGCCTGCCTGTATCCCTTTGACTCCCGCGCCGCGCCACTCAGTTCCGCATTGGCTAAATAGGTGCGACGACGCATTCCCCTAGTGGAAACAATCATGCGCGATAGCCAGATTACTAAAAGTGTAATTTATAGGATTTGTACCTTTTAATGTCTCAGTGCACGTACAAGATCGTAGCTGGGGGCCGATTTGCCACATGTTTTTGTACCGCAAAATACTAACTCAAGTAATTTTCAAGGGGAGTGAAAGTGTTGTTTGTAATATTGTGATAGTGCTTAGGCTTAGAATGAAATACACCAATCAACGTAAAACGTAAGTTAACTCAATTACCTACAATATTGAAAATAATAATATTCAGGGTGAAATAATTTTTTGCTACTTGATGAAAAAGTATAGTTTCGATTTAATATTGTGAAATCTGATACACATCGCTCTTGCAGAGGGCTAACTTGAAAATCTATATACTGTCAGTATTCGATACTACCTTTTTTATAGAACCTTATGCCTAATCATACCATGGCGATGAAAACATAAGGCACAGAAATGAAATACTTGGCCTCGGCAATGAAAGTAAATCGTTTTAGAAGGCATGGCAATGAAATTTTTTTCATTGCCGTGTCTTTTTTTTCATTTCCATAGCAAATTTTTGCCACGGAAACCACGAAAATGAAAGCACGGCAATGAGAATCAAGGCAAAAACGTAAAATAACAAAAAAGCTTTTGTTTGTGCAAAGTAATAATAACTTCACAAATAAACATCATAGCAATAGCATTCTATCGAATGGCTAATCAAGAGGCAAAACTTATTCAAATAGAAGTTATACCTATGCACGGCGATGAAAGAAAAAATGTCCAGTAACGTGAAAATGGAATACTTAAATTTATGGCGCGAAAATGCAGGCACGTGCGGGCGTCCTTCCACGTCGAGCACTTAGGCGGACCTGCTAAGCAACGTTCAGCGGGTAGGGGGCGGGGCATAAGTCGTTAGAAAAAACAGTATTCTCTAACTTGTTAAGGACACGGAGATGAAAGGTCGTTCTGGGACAGATGGTTTTTTATTGACAATTCGTTGTCTTATTAATATATTTGAATAAATCTATTTCGTAACAATGCTTTAACTATTCACGTATTTAATAAAAATAGGTTTTAATATAAACAACCAATAGATTTTTATCAGTAAGGTATAATATGCATCAAGGTGTCGTGTGGACAAACATGGCAATGAAAGATTTCGAGGTTTCAAATTTTTTTCTGGAAAACCTATTTATCCAAATAATAAAATACTTAGTGCTTCACAAAGGCTACCATTTCAACTAACTGAAAAAAAATGATTGAACATGATTACTATGTTTTTTAGTACCGATTTCATCGATGCCACGCAGTTTTTGCTGTTGGGAAATCCACCCATAAGCTAGTATTTTAGTGGACGGCGTACGAGTGAAATTTAAAGAAAAACCGTTAATCGGTGTAGTTTAGCCGTTTGGCACACGTTTGGTCAAAAAACATTTTTCATCCGAAGTAAAAAAAAAGTTTCACAGTTTCACGAATTACTTTGGGGTCGGTAGGTGACAATAATATGACTTCGAAATAAACTAAATAAAGCTGCATTTAACCCTAAACATCCACTACGAATAACCAGATCTAACTTATGGCACTGTTTATGTATATTTTCTTGTAATATTGTTAACTGATAATTAACATTGAATCATTTGATTCAATGTTAATTATCAGTAAATTAAAACTTAAACCTAATTTTACTGTAAAGGTAAAATTCTGCATACATTTAACATACTGTTTTATCTGACTGCATATCAATTTAGTTCAATCTATGTGCTTAATTATTTAACAATTTCTATGAAAGTAGGTACAGAAACTTATTTTCTATTTATATATTACTTATTTTCTATTTATACTAATAACTCAAATTAATTATAGTTACTATTAGCTAAAATTTTAAAAAAGCTATTTATGAAATCACAGAGTATTTACGCACTGAACTAGTTAGTAGTAACTCCTAACTTTTAACTAAAACAATCACACTGAAATGTCACTTACGAGCACCTTTCCTTGACTTCCGTTAGCACAATCTATAGTAGTACAGTTAGCGTCAAAAATAAGTACATATGTAGTTATACTTATTTGTTTGCTCTTAATGATATTCCGTAAAAGGTCAACATTTCAGCTTTAATGACCACCTACTCCACGCTCTTAAACGCAGCATTATCAAATCCTTTGTCACAGAATTCTTCTGTCTTCTTCTTAACCAATCTCTTTCTCTTTCTCTCCATGTGCTCGACAGTAAAGTACAAAGTCACGCCAACCAACAACATGGCGAACATGAGGTAGGTCTTCTCGCTGATCCTCAGGTATGGGGAGAGTATATATGCAATGATGTAGCCCACAGATTCCCATAGGCGGAAGTTTGCGAAGGCTGCTTCTTCTCTGCCGTGGAATAAGATGCCGTAGTACGCTGTGAGAATAAAAAAAATGGTTTAAAACTATTGTTTTGTAGATAAGTTTTAACTTATGTTAATAAACGTTCATGTATACTTTCCCCTTTCAGTGGGAAAATTTATAGCGCCGTATAAAATATTCTAGAGTGAACTGTTATTGCAGAGAATTTGCAATTTACTTGTGTATTCTGACTTAAATAAATAAAATGAGTCATGAATTTATGAAAAATCATTGTTAGACAATCGTGGTTTAGCGGTCAGTTAGCCCGCTGGTCGTTACCGGAGATGACCCGAATCCCGCATCGGACGGACACTTGTTTCTGGTTTTTCTATGTTGACAATACTCAAAAAGCCTTACAGTTAATCTGCACGAGCCAGACGGAGTCGCACAGGCCCCAGAGCACCGCAATAACGTAGAGCACATAGCCCTGCCCTGCTTGCGGTCGCCACATAAGGAAGGTAACAAACAGCGCTGACTGCATCACCGTGGCGCAGCAAATCAGCGGGACTCGGCCTGTTATCTGGAAAAAAAAGTTTCTTCTGTTCTAAAAACATGATCTGGTATGAAAATGTTTTGTGATGTAAACTCTGTTTATGTCAAATGATAATCTTCTAAACTCGAGAAGACATTGGCAATCATTTTTTTTAAGTCATGGCATTTTTTAAACCTCGACCCTCATTTTACCTATTGGCCACTAACCACTAACCAATGAAGTAACGTATTACATATTTTAGCTTATAATATTATCAGATATTTCCGAAAACAGTAATTTTTGAATGTGTTTCTTACCTTAGCGATGTATCCAGTGACAACACACCCGATCGCATCAGCCACTCCCATGGTCATCATCACGAAGCCCACGGAGCCAGTTCCCACAGCACAAGACACGAACGCCTGGACAAATCATAAAAGTGAATATCGCTGGCTTGAGCAACATGCTATAAAGAATCAATCAGGCGTAAGTTAGTGAATCTCAATTAGCATATTACTTCCGCATAATAACTACAACATGAGTTGCATTTTGTCTATTGTTTTATTTGACGCGCCTATTCAGATTTTTTCCATTACTTGCTCTCGAATTTCTAATTTTAACTACAGACGAAACAATGGTCGTACAATTTTTTCGTACTGGCCGTCACTGTCCTAGTGTAGGAAGTTTTAAGTTTCTATATGTTAATAATGGCATTAAACCAGAATTTTCAATATATTTAGTACAAAATAAAATTATTTTTCTTAATTACCGCCCATGGCTTCATAGGCGTTGCGAATGTGACAAAAATATTTTTCGGCGTCATTTTACATAGCATTTGAATAAATGTTCTTTAAGTGAAATACAGCGAAAACAATTTGTAATAGGTAACTTTTTAAGTGATTATTAGATCTCTTGAAAATATAAAGTAACGCCTAGGTATTTGGGTTAGTCATACAGTATTACTTTTTTTACTGGTATTTTTTTGTGTTAGCTACACACGCTCGTATGTATGTAGGCACGTATTTAACATGTCATGCGGGTATAAGTATAAAGTGACTAATACAGCAGGGGTAAAAAACATTTAAAAAAATATACCTAAAAGTATTATCGCATTTACTTACCGCGCTAAAGTCAGCACCAAAGAAGGCCTGTTGGAATCCCACAAAGATATTGATGAGGACCAGCATCAGCTGATAGGGCTCCACCATCAGCTTCAAGGTCACCGCCAGCAGGGCCAGCCCTGATAGCCCTGAACCGGTACTTGATCGCCCTGTGCTGTACCTGAAAGATAAGTGAAATGATACTTTTAAAGCAGGGTACATCAACATTGTATTATAAAGTATTATATAAAGTTATTATATTTATTTACTTAGTTGTTGTGACTGGTTGTAAGCCCGCATCCACATCTAATATACACTATTTTTCTTCTTACTTCTTGTGCATTAGCATTTAATTAGTACTACTTACATTTTAGAAATAAAAGTGCTTGTAACGTACAATGAACGAGAGTAGGAATAGGTATTTTAGCTTTAGTATGTATCTACTTTGTCAAATCAAATTAGCAATAAGCCAGCACTTGAATTAGAATTAACACTCAACGACAAAGTAGTTTCATGATAAGCATGCCCATAACCAAACATGTTAACTCTACATTCAGGTTTTATACGAAAAATATCAATTTCTTTTATGAATATTGTCTTTTAATTATATTAAAAGTAATTTATTTTAATAGGTAAAACGACTTTAATTTACCTTTTCATAGAATCAACACCAATAGCCACGATAACTGCGGCACCAGCCATACACGCCAAATAAATTCCTGAAATGGTAGAATTACACATTAACGACCTGAGTCACAATGTCCTAATAAGCTCTGGTTATAATTAATACAAAATCGCGTATTTGTTCGTTATGCTTTTTAGAAATTGGTAGGTATTTTTTACCAACTTCAAAATATAAATTATAACCGAGTGTAATCATCAGTATGCTTGGCCGAGATCTTGTTCACCACATTGATGCCTAGGTAATTTTAATCATACGCAAACATGTTCTACGGCTAATATTTTGCATCTAGAGCCTAGGTTCATAAAGGTACATAGATAGAGTGAACAAAAACTTGCAATGTGGAATAAATTACCAAGTGATAACCTACATATGAGTACATCCGCCTTTTCAAGGACATCTTCGAGGAAAAGGTAAAAAAGGAAATTCAGCCTTTTTAGCTCATTATTTTATGTGTAAAAGAAACAACATAAATAATCTTGAGACACATTTCGTACTAATAAAGCCACTGAATAGATAAATAAGGTAAATAAGGTACCTTATTTATCTATTCAGTGAATAAAGCAATCAAGTCATCAGTTTGACGGATAGTCCATGTTTCCTTCCTATGCTCTGAAGAAAGAATGTTACAATCATAATGAGCTAAACAGTTGTAACTGTTTTCCGTGTAAGTGTGAGAATCGTTTTTTGGTTCAGTACTCAGTGTAATTTATGATCTAAGTACCCAAATACTTGTAGATAAAAATGTGATAGGTCGGTGTGACGTTAAATGTGTGACTGCACTGATTTTATGACAAATAAACATTTTTATGGTTGCTTATAAACCAAATACCAGCATTTAACGAATTAAGGCAGTTTATAGTGTGGGATAGATAGATAGAGATTCGGGGTAAATGCTTAAAAAGGTAAAGCAAGTAGATACGTATTTTTACAAAAACTTTTATTAATGAAACAATTTACCAAAACTCTACAGTAAAACGCTTTTCCATTCTAAAATCTTACCTCTCGAAGATTTGAGTATGAAAAGTTAGATTTTTTTCGTAGCGTAAAAACTGACCGATAATCATCTGTATCTTCTCCGGCGGCTGTGGTCGCAGCGCCTCGTCAGCATCAGCAGCCGGCAGGAAGTTGGCGCCGCAAAGCTCGGGGATCATTGACGCGTTCACCGCCGTCACTGCTGCTTCGTTGTCACCAGATATAAGCACTGGATCATAAGAAATAGAAACCTTTTGATCATTTGCCCAAAAATATAGAAGGAACTACATTTGATGACGTAGGACCTTGAAATTCAAGTTGATGATAGTTGGCGATTTCTTTGGTGAGCTTATGGTGGTTTTCTTAAGATGATGCTAGCTTTCTATTCATATGGGCGGGGTGACAAGAAAAGCAAGATTGTGGTAGCCTAAGCTAACCTGCATTAAGCAAATTTACTCGTAATTAACTACCTAAACTATATGATTTGTTCATCATTCTTACCCAAAGAAGATATGAGATTTCCCCAAACTTGGCACATTTGGAATATCATGAAGAATAGACCGAAAAACCGCACCATCAGCGCTTCTGCTGTGGTCTTTGAGAAAGTACTTTGAGCTTCGGAAACCTGAAATTAAAACGGTTAAAATTCATTGTTCCTTACCTCAATATGTGGCTTATACTCGTACATATATCATGTTCAAAGATAAAAATAAAGAATCGGATCTCAAGGAAATAAGGAATAAATAACTTAACTCTGAACATTAACATGACAGCACATAGTAATCATTGTTTATTTATCTAATGGACTTATAATACACTAATCGCAGAAAGATCGATGCTCTGGGCACACTTAAAGGGCCCAGTCAAGTATCTAGCAGTTGGAAATATTATGATGTAGAATAATAATAAAATATTAATTCATCAATAACCGCAGAAATATATGAGTGCACTATGCACACCAGAGTGAGCCACCTCCTAGACCCACCAACAGACCAGCAGGGATCAGGGTCCAGAAGAGAGGGTACAGTTGTATCTCTTACACAAACAGAAGAGTTCACGTAACTTACAGCAGAGAGATAAGTGCACTTGGCACACCACAGCGGTCCACCTCCTAGACCCACCAGCAGACCAGCGGGGATCAGCGTCCAGAAACGAGGGTACAGCTGAGCCGCTATGTACGGCATGTATGTTATGAACGAAATAGAGATCGCCCATTTTGTGCCGAACCATCTGAAAGTTGAAACTAGTTTATCTACTAAGTTTTTCAGCAGATGTAGAGAGCAGATAGCACCATGTAAGCGTAATTGCTTCAACTTTTTAAGAAATAACTAATCACAATAAAAATGTTACAGTAATTTCAGACTGCTGCCCATTGAGTTTTAAATATTTCAGCACTATTACAATTGCTCTATACCAAGTGTAGTGAAGTATCTACCTGAAGATCTTGTAAGTAAAATATTATGGACAGATAATATTACAAACGATCCCTTAACGCTTTCATTGATCAAACTAATCTAATGTTATTGATGATGACGAATGTCGGTACTTTCGTTATAAGTTATACTTACACTGTTATAGTTAAATGATAAAATATTGGTGCCTACTTAAAATCACTCAAACTTCAATGATGACTACTGAAGCATCGTCACAACATTAATTAAATGCAGGATTGTACGGTTGTTTGAACAAATCGGCCAAGGAGGTCATATTTAAAACCTCTATACCATATGAGATTGATTTATTGACTTATGTCAGTGTAGTCCTATCTTATAGTATCAAAGATCTGTTCCACTTGGTTATTTGTCAAATTAGGTACTTTTTGGCATAAGATGGACTCACTTGATAACCATAGCTGGCAGGAATATGTTGGAGAAGATTAGGCCCGCGTACACGGCCGCCAATGAAGCTGTGCCAAGGCCCGCCTCCGCGTTGATTGAGCTTTGAAGGTTCGCTGCACCCTGTGTAGTTTATGTATTAAATAAGGACCAGTTACGTGATCCATATTAATGTTGAAATCTCGTTACCAGCGGTTAAATATCTACGACTGTGCAGTGTTCTGAAGAAAAAATACCTCAATCAATGGTCATTGAAATAGCCATTCAGACATTTGATATTGGTATTATTTCGTCAAAACAAACACAATCGTATTCTACATGGTCAATCGATGAGGAAATTGGACCTTAGGCTCAGTTGTACCATTTTCTTAATTTATTATACCGTAACTCATGATTTTTCATCTGAAGTTTATCGTTCGTTATAGTTAAAGTTATATGGTGCAACCGAGTCTAATGGTAGAAGTGGATCCATACTGCCTGACGGCAATGACGGCGGCTTGACGATATGCAAAGTGGTACTGCTACCGCTGGGCTGGCTGCCAGCTTTGAGAGAGCTGGTGGCTTATACCACCGGACTGTGTCAATCCAGCCTAATCGAGTCATTCACAGCACATAATTATTATTGAGCTAGTTTGTTAACAGCGGCACACTATAATATCTGTGGCCTAATTTCTGGGACTATCCCCAATTACTGAAAGAAATACATGACATCGCTTTATCGTTGTAGTTAGAGCATATTGCGACTTTTTATTCAAGTTTCCAATGTTTTTCAATTTAAATGTATTTATGAAAAAATGCTTAGTATGACATTTTACCACTTTATGGAGCCTTCAATCCTAATAATAAATCAATTATGTATTTATGACTGTGACTAACATCTAAACTTACATTGTATGCTGTGAACTGCACCATGAAAGCGATGCTGATGACCACCACATTCTTGAGGACCCTCCACCTCTCACTGGGCTTGAAGTCTGCCACCGACTTCTCCTCTTTCACTGTCATTTTCACTATTTCCTTTCAACTTCACAAATGAAACACTTCACTTCACTGTTAAGTACAGTTACAACAAAGTTACTGTTAATTTCTTCTGTTTTTTAATAATGTCAAATGCTCTATTCTACTTTCATGTTTTTCACAAGGATTCTCCTAAAAAAAATTGGTTTGTAATATTCTACCTCAATAATTACTTTATAGCCTCACGACTGCTTTTCTACTGCGCCATAGAATGTATGACTAGTTATGATTCCATTTATGTAACTGCATGAATCTACGCTAATCATGATATTTATATGAGCACGCTGCTACTCAAAAACTAATCACATTTTTTCATGTCTCGTAAATTACAAGTATGATGAGTATCTACTAAGTACCAGACGGTATTTTAGCTGTGTATCTGTATGAATCAGACAAAAAAATAGTTTATGGAAATCCCATTAAAATAGTGAACAAAATAATATTCCTCATGCTGCGATCGGCGTTGTTAAAATTTAATGTAATTCAATCTCTAACAATAAGATTAAAATGATAAGTCCGATATCTGAAGGATGTTTGTGGGATTAACCCAACACCTCATTTTAATTAGATTTCTTTGCATCTCATTCGTATTTCAATCATGATGTCAATAGTAATTTCTGGTATGTTACAAGTACCTCTGCCCTTCACGCTATTACTTTATGGAATAACCTCCTAATAAGAGGAACATTTAATCGTATGAACGGATTTGCGTGTTATTCATAATGTAAAACCTAAAACTAAGCTAAAATCTCATTTTTTAAAAAAACTTATAGCGTCGTAGATTATCACGACATTCGTCACAAACCTCATTGGTTTATTGAATGTTATTAGTCTTAATTTATGTAACTGTTATTTTATTCAATAAATAAATGAAAAAAAATTGCTATTGAGATGCATCATATCAAATATCCACATCAATTATGTAACTAGTATTAAGTATTGTTTTTAGAGAATTTGTTTGTTTACATGACTTCAAAACTTACGTACGTTCCAGTCAGTACCTACCAATTTTAATTATCTTCATTGCACTATAATTTGTACAATTGGTGGACGTAATACCTTAGGGCATTCTCTACCAGTCAACGCTTTCTTACTTAGGAACCGCATACTTTTTACACCTATATTATAATACCTCCAAACCTTTAACTAGCCACCAAATGGTTTCAAAATTGCAAATTCCCAAAAGCCCCGATAAAATCTAAACGCGAAACAATTAAAATTTAGTTACTTGACGACGTAATAAGATTTTTTAGTCAGCCCAATTTATGAGAAGGTTAGCTTTAAGAGAATACTTCATATCATCTTCAGTTAATCGCGAAATCCATCTGACCTTTATGTTGTAATATTTTTGTGATTAACACAAACGCATTCAGTTTAGATCATTTCCTGGTCATTTGTGACCTTTAGTTAGTTGTGTTTTAGTACTTGTTGTACCTACTAAATCTTATTTTGTAAGACACCATTCATGGTTTGGGTAGGAACACTACAATAATAATGGTGCTTTAGGCTGTAGCAGCAAGTTTAGTTCTGGTATTTTTAGAGTTCCGTATCCGAATGATAAAAAAACGGAACCCTTATAGTTTAGTCAAGACTGTCTGTTTGTCCCTCAAACTCTAACACTAAAAAAAGTGAAGTTTTTGAGATACGAGTATATTGAGTCATATTACATTATATAGGCCTATCTCAGGTCCACGTCTCATTATATACCTACCGCCGATTCGCCTCCCGGTGGATTTGAAGCCAATGCCTGTAAATAGGATTCCCATATATATCCTCATTGACTGCCTTCAGTATTATAGGTACATTTTCAACAACCGCAATTATAACCTTTTCCATCATTCAAACACTATGAAAAACAAAGTTATTTTTTCTGTCAACCAAATATTGTAGCATTTCGGCTAAGTTGAAATAAATAGACCCCAAATTATGTTAAAGTTGTGCACTTGGCCGGTATTTTTAAAAGTTTATTTCAATCTATATATTTGACGTACTGAATTTCAGTACGTCAAATCTCAATATCATTCTTTCGTTTCGACCTTATTGAGCGTAGGCTAGTTCATGTTTAATATCAAATGGCCCACTATGGACAGAGAAAAGTAATTGCATATGAAATTAAGTGCATAGTACAAATAATTATAATTGCTCTCATACGAGGTGTATGTTTATTAAACACCTTGACAAAGGCCGACATAACCGTGGGCGAGCGTATCATTGGACTAAGGTGCCTGGTTATATCCTAAGCAAACAGGATTTAAAGATAAATGCTCGATGAAATCTCTCTTTAGTGCTTTGTTCGCGTTTAATTTGTATTGGTTTAAAACCGCGGACATAGGTACATAAGCTTAGATTGATAACGTTATCCTGATACGGTCAATGTAAAGTACTACTGAAAAATAGAACATAGAGTGTGGAAAATTGTGTTAAATAACAATTAAATAAAAAATAATCGCAATGAAGATCAGTGAAGATAATCTTATAGAAACCATTAATTGTCTTGGATCATTGGATTAATCGGTTCATCACAGCTGTCTAATTATTATTCTCATATTAAATAGTCTCTTAATTTTAAATAGTTACGATGTTTAACCCTTACCAACATTAAATATGTTTAATTTATCACATCCCAAATACTAGAGATACCTGGCTGGACACAACTCGTGAGCAAGTAAAACATCTGCAATGACTAGCAACTATTGACTATGTAATTGTTAGGATACTTTATGATATTTGAAAAGTGGTTGTACTAAAACTAAACAAAGTAGACACACATTAATACTTAGATAAGGAACGCTGACGTAAACGATTCAAGTCCATTTACATTTTTAACACATGCTCGTATTCGTATTGCTTTTCATTGAAAAATCTCTTTTCCAAAGATACCAGCTAGCTGCAGCCTTGGCTGAAAATTATGTAGGTATATCTAATTCATACAAGATACTTGAGTGTTTCTTTTAGACATACAATAATTTCTTAAAAGTGATTTAAATATGCTTAAAATTGGCATGACAGCAGATGATTAAGTTTTGTTCAGCCATGAAAATTAAAAATGAGCTCATATTTTTCCTTCCTACCGGAAACACTCGGTAAAAAACATCAAATATTGTTTTCATTGCCCTGTATTGTGGCATATAACAATATTATATTCTCATTCTAATAATGTTGTAAATTAAATAGACACCATTACGTAATGGGAATAGCACAGATACATGCATTAGCTCTTACTCGTAACTCTCGTTAGTAAAGTAATTATTCATATCATATCATTTCAATGCATTATTCATGACAATAGTAAGCGGTGCGATGAACTACTTTTCTCAATGTTAAGGGCTTGCTAAAGGCCCAATATACTGGACTATAATAGTGATAGTAAACATAAAAGATGGTCCCACTAACTTTTTGAATTTCGTAATGCTAAGTAATGTCTACGGCTTTTTTAGATCTCGCTTTGGCAGGCAGATGGTTGGTATGATACAGGGTGAAGTACTGGTGTCAAAAGCCAAGATGATTGATTACTTACTTAATAATATCACAAAAGGTTTAGGTTTACATACAGCACTAAATCGTATAAAAATGGTATAGGCACGGTGATTACTAATAAAGTATGTAGTATGATACTCATGTAGGCTTAGCGGTCAAAGAAAACGCCTTTGTTAGTATTTTTATTTCTTGGGTTTGTGGCTGGTAGATACCAATTAAGGCGCTATAAATGCGTAGTCGTAATAAAACTTAGGAAAAATAATTTAGTAAACTACTAACGAGCTTTTAAAATAAAGCCGTCGTTGATTAATCAGTTTGTTTTGCCAAATTAGGAAAATGTTTAAAGCAAATGATGTATTCGTGTTAAATAAATAATATGCTCATATCAAAATACATTTACGTACCATTAGACTTCACTAATGCATACTCCTAAAAAATGACCACCAGCTGAAGGCAGCATTAAAGATCCGGAAAGAGGATGAACCTTGGTTGAATATTAAACCGTTAAGTGGTAATTAAGTGACCGATAAAAAAGCAAAAGAGAATTTTTGTCTTTAAATCAATAACAACATAAGTATCTAATGGTTTGGAGAGGAATGTTCTCGAACTCTATTTATAATCACTCGCTAGGACATAATAATGGTGTGTGATTCTCGTTCGAAAACGAATAAAAAATCAACGAAAATGTCGCGATATACAGACTTGAGTACTCACAAAATTTCGCTTTTTCTCAAACGGGAGTTTCATTCCAAAATTAGACTTTAATTAATGAATACCAAACGCCATCTTGACTCGATTGATTCAAAAATAGGGCCCCTGGGCCTCTTTTCTCATCTAGACTCGCGTCAATATGGCGTATAATTTTCTTTGATTAATGATCGATTTTAGTCAAAAATCCGTTAAAGTCCACACCGCAGTGATTTAAAAAAGATAACCCAACTTTGTAACTATTCTTGTCTATATTTAGTGTATTTTTCGTTGATTTTCCATTGCTTATCGAACGAAAATCACTCGGAATATATGTATACGCGAGTGATTCAAAAATAGAGTTCCTGGAGCCCTATTTTTGAATCACTCGCGTCAATATTACGAGTGATTTTCGTTCAAAAACGAGTAATTTTCGTTGACTTTTAATTCATCTTCGAACGAAAATCATTCGCCATCTTGAAGCAAGTAATTCAAAAATAGAGCTCCTGACCTGTTTACCTCTCTTCTTAGTCAGTGTAGAGTGCCATTATGGTCGTTATAGCTAAGCATGTCAGACAAGGTAAGGCTCCATTAGTCGGTTCGTATGTAAGTCCAACTACCTGGGAACCTTTGGTATTGATGTGGTTTAGAAGGTTTTGGTTACCTAGAGTTTTCATGACTAAGTTAAAGTGATAGGTAATAAATGACGACTCGTCAGCTAATGTTTTACCGAAGTTTATCATCGGAGAACCGGAAAATTGCGATAACGAGCATATACTACCCATACCTAATTAAAAGGTAGTCGAGGCGAAAATAGAAGTGTTATTCATAAGAATACGTTCTTTTTTTTAAGTTACTTCATAAAGTAATATTACTCAGAATAGTTGCTAATACCATCTAAATTATTGACAATTTTTAAAATAAACTTTTATGCAGCACAACGACACAAAAATATGGTAGTGATGTTAGTAGTTCAAATAATATAAGTTTTGGTAATTGTAGCAAGTTTAGTATTAGTTAAAGCAATCTCTTTCGTGGTCGGTCATAGCTACGACTTTATTTTATTAGTATTTTTTTCAAAACACTGAAACCTCACTGAATACGTACATAGCAAATTATCTTAATAAATGTTAAATGACATTTAAAGGCTGAAGGCCGTTGCAAAAAAAAAACAAATAGTTACCTACCTATTTGTCTTTAATCAGCTGTTAGAGAATTAGCAAACTACTTTACTGACGTATGAAAAATTATATTATTTTCATGAGGACTGACAATGAGCAGTTATTATCTTTTCTTAAAATTTCTTTGAGATTTTACAAATTAATAGTCGTGATCGAAACTAAATTCTAATCTCGAGAGGCTCGAGATAACCTACTTTTTTGTTTCATTTGTCTTTATGAACCATGAATAGTTTCACAATTCAAGTATTACTACGACAGAAGAACACTTCTCTCAATCTTAATACCTGACACACAATGTTTCTTTAAAAAATCATAATTAAAATATATTTTTGGATTATTTCAAAAGAAACCCCAACATCACATTAATCCGCAAAGTTTGACAAACCCAACTTTATCCATTCATCATACACAATTTGTTCAATCCGAAAGTATTTAACAACACGAACTGTTTTCTGCGCACGCGTCGCTACGCACACGGCGCTGCTGACTGAACTTGCCTGAACGCTTAACAGCGAAATCATCTTAAGCGTCTTAAAAAAATATTGATAAATATATAAATATATTTAAGCCTAATAATTTTGTCACAGTCACTGAAAAATACAATTTCAAACATATCAAACATTTAATCCGCAAATTCTCTCAAGCTATTAAATAACTCAAAGTCTGAAAACCCAACTCCATTCAAATAGATTAAATTGGCCAAATCCTTTACTATGTTATGTACCTACTTTAATTAAAACCACAAGTAAGATTCTTTAATTTAACCGCGCGAACCGTTTTATGCGCGTGTGTCGCGACGCAAACGGCTGAACTCGTCTGAACGACTGAACGTCTTCGCCTCACATTTTATTAACAGCGCGGTATTATCTTAATTGAAAAATATTGCAACACAAAAAATATTTTTTAGCCTCTATAATTTTGTGAAGCCACATCAAAATATCATCTTTCTATCACATTTTAGCCGCAAATATTATCCGCAGAAAATAATGCCTACGCTAATTTTGACAAGCCCTTATCCACCAGCTGATATAAATTGGCAAAATGCTTTAGTTACTTTAACTTCTGGATTTAAACCGCGCGAACCAATTAGCCGCGCACGCGTTGCGACGCAGCTGAACTCGTCTGAACGACTGAACGTCTCACGTTTTCTTAACAGCGGATTATCTCAAGCAGTGGCCATTGGGGCGACGCGGAACATCCTGTAATCAAACATTACACAAACAGTCAGCTGCGAAAACATGTGAAGTTGAGTTTCTGCTCCTCTCTCTATACCAAGATAAATCCTTCCTGGAAAACCGGCTAAGTGCGTGTCGGACCCGCACACTGAGGGTTCCGTGCCACCCTTAATTGAATTCGGGGTCCACTTACTTCCACCTAACGAAAACATCACAATATTTTGTGACAGCAAAAATAACTTTGTTTTTCATAGTGTTTGTATGAAAGACAAAGTTATATTTGCGGTTGATGAAAATGTGCTATATCTTAAAAACTTCTGATTTGATCTCATTCAAACCAATTTTCGTTGAAAGTTTTTATTGAGATCTACATCATTTTTTTTTTCAAAATTTTCTATTTCTTAGTTCAAAAGTTAGATGGGGGGGACGCCCATTTTACCACTTTGGAAACGTCTATATCTCAAACGTTAGACTTTGAGAAAAAATGGTCTTAGGAACCTCAATGTCATTTTAAAAGACCTATCCATAGACACCCCACACGCATAGGTTTGAGTAAAAAAAATTTTTTGGTTTTAGTTTCATGTATGGGAGCCCCCCTTAAATATTATTTTTTCTTACTTTTTGTATCTGAATCGCAAAGCGGTGAACAAGATACACCTACCTACCAAGTTTCAGCTATGTGATGCTTATAGTTTCAGAATAAAGTTGCTGTGACATACGGACGGACAGACAGACAGACAGACAGACAGACAGACAGACTTGACGAAACTATAAGGGTTCCGTTTTTTGCCATTCGGCTACGGAAGCCTAAAAAGGGCAATTTATTTATATTGAGGTAAATTCAAAATCAAATTCGTTTATTGCCATTAAGTGTACAACGGTAAATGCTTAGGTATACCTTACAAAGTGTTTGGATTTAGAAAATGGAACAGGTTCTTTACAAATAAATCGTGGAGGGAACAACCAATAACATAACTTAGGTGGCTCTACTCGCTCGTCAATTTGTTTATTAAATTGCTCCACAAATTCTTCTAAGACAAGGTAAATTAGGTTTGCTTGTAAACGTCCCACTGCTGGGCAATTGGACATCCCCACCTCGAGATTGAGGTAGTAAAACCCATACTCCACCACGCGGGCTCAGCAGGTACGAGTTGGTGGAGGGGTATTGCGAGGCAAGCTACCAACCTTACTGTCAGATGTTATCAAGCCGCCCCATAGGGGCACTGACTAGGTTTGATGACTAATATGGCTGGAATGGTCACCCACCCCAACACGACCGCGCTGTAGGTTGCTTAACTTCGGTAATCATCACTACCAAAGCGCCGCCACCACTGCGCTACGAGCACCCCTGCCGTAAAGGTGTCATATATAAATTACGAGTAAAACTTTATTTGCTGAAATGCTATCGCATCTCATGGCTGAAGCTGAATGGCTGTTTTGTGATTTACATATGGATTTGTTTTGTAGTACTTAGTTTCAAGTACCAATTGTAAACTTTCTCATACGTAAATCTTTCGCGATATCATATTCAGTCGACTGTACGTTAGTACTTAACACTAGAGCTGTCAATTTTATTCATACGTGCGTGCGCGTTAGCACTTACAGAGTAAGACAATTGTTTTGAGAAAAACGAGTTAGCCGTGATGTATCCGTGATAATATGTATATTGTATATTATTTATTCAACTTAAGTTACCTCCATAACTAAACTGAAACTGATGATACATATAAAAGTACTTACATACAATCTAGATTGATTACTGTCCTACCATTATCTTATTTTACAAATAACATTCATTGCAATTGGGTCGTTTTTTCAATACAAATATGGGTTATGGATGTGGAATGGAACGTAAGAAGTAAGAGATGACACACGAAAGAGAGTGAGAAAGGAGAAGAACGTTTGAATTTAAAAGAGGAATGTAGAAGTTTACGTTAGTAGGACTGTCGTGTGAGAAGAGGGTGAGTCTTGAAGAGTCTTTGAGAGTGATCAATAGTGTTGAGTCTGCTGTAAATAAATATAAAAGTACATCTACTATTGCGAGTTTCCCCTTATTCCTACAAATATGGGAGAACTCGCAATAGTAGATGTACTTTTATATTTATTTACAGCAGACTCAACACTATTGATCACTCTCAAATACTCACTCTCTTTCGTGTGTCATCTCTTACTTCTTACGTTCCGTTCCACGTCCATATCCCACACAAATATCAAATATGCATTTACCTCCCTATAGCTACGTTGATAAAATCTACCTACTCATATCGTCATACGTAAGAATTTGTGATGTTAAATACCAGAAGGATCATGCCAGTGGCTCGTGTTTATAATTGCAAAAAGACGACCTAACATGAATAAAGTTGTTAGCAGGAAAATGATTTTAAAAACCTTTACAATGCGTTGGTCAAAATTACGGCTTGAAATTATAATAACAATAACCTTAAATAACGTGACGAAGGCACGTGCTATTGACCGATATTCAATTTCTGAAAGTCTTATGTACATTAGTGACAAGCTAGGATTTATTCAGTCCGTTGATACGAGCAAACTTACAGGAGATTAGCATTCTTCTTACTTCCATTCGATATATTATCAGTACAACCAGTCAAATGGTGTTTTAATTAAATCTCTAATATGAATATTGACAAAGCTATTAATATAATCAACAAAAAATAATAGCCTTTAGTTTGAGATAAAAACAAAATAGGTACTAAATGACGGGAAATCATATATCAGCTTTTTTTTACCTTCCGCAGGTAGTTCGTAGTTAAGTGTCCTTAAATATAATGCGTTTTTACCAAATATGTCATGGCATGGGCGAATTGATCAACAAATAGGCATCCTAGGACACTTTAAATTAAAATAGACGCGGAAGTGCTAAACTATTAGGTAGGTAGTCATGATACAACTTAAGTTTGTCGTCCTAATCATAGACTAATCTTACCCAATATAATTAATTAAAAAATTAATTAAAAACCAAAAATCCTTATACACTAAAGTAAAATATATCAATGAGCGGAGACAACTTGGAGATGAACTGGATATGTATTCATTAATTTTAGAACAAAATGTAGGTAAATATGAGAAAGATGTGATGAGTTTAGAATGTCAAATAAGGGAACTTAGGCAGTCATTGAAAATAATGACAGAAACTTACAATTGTACAAAAAAGGAGTGTGGTGAACATATCCAGGCTTTGACAAATATAATAGCTTCCTGTGAATGTAATTCTTCACATATAATTTCAAAAAACTCCATTGATATATCTGGGTCTGAGTCATCACAACTCACCGATAAGATTACTACAAAAAAAAAGTGTAGTGTTAACACTTCTTGTGCTCAACCCAGTGGATCGCTGAGCAAGTCTGTTAAAAATATAGTTTTGTTTAGTGATCAGATTGGGAAAAACATGGGCCACTTATTATCAAGCTACATGGGACAAAATGTGATCAACCATTGCATGCCAGGGGCATCATATTCAGAAATAGTTAAGAAAGTGCTTTCTTTTGAGTTTCAAGAAAATTCAGATTTAATTATTTTCATAGGAAACAGAGGTAATATGAACAAGAAAAACCTAATTACATACTTTGACAGTTTAAAACAATTAAATGTGAATAAAACACTATTGTTTACATTACCTTATAGTAGTGGATTGCCAGATGAAGAAAATAATATAAGATATAAACTTAATTTGCAACTGCACAAATTGACATCCTATG
This sequence comes from Pyrausta aurata, assembly GCA_963584085.1. NCBI lineage: Eukaryota > Metazoa > Arthropoda > Insecta > Lepidoptera > Crambidae > Pyrausta > Pyrausta aurata. Next base: position 3,713,919 of record OY757264.1, read on the forward strand.
AGGTGAATAAATTCCACCTACTTGACATGAATAATTATTTTAAAAACAAAGTGTATTTGACGAGAGATAATTATTATGTCAATAATTATTTCAAACGACAGATAGCAATGTCGCTATCATATTATTTTGATTATTCAGCCAAGAACTTGGCTACCAAATCTGCTTTTATTGAGCAGATTATTGACATGAATATTCAACCATTGGAATCGCTTCCAATAACCAACAATCATTTAAAATAGTACATCAGACAATAGAGGATAACTCTTGCTTATCAGAAATTGTAGAATCAAATCAATTAAATATAGTACATCAAAATATTCAAGGCTTTTCTGGAAAAGATTTGGAAATTGAATTATTTGTAAATAAAATGAATATTCATGTTCTCTGCATAACTGAGCACTGGCTCAAGCAGCATGAACTGATGCTATCGATAGATAATTATAATCTTATTAGTTCGTTCACTAGGGAGACTGCAATTCACGGCGGGACACTTATATTAATTAATAATAAATTTAAATGTAAAGAGCGAAAAGACATAGTGTCTCTCACGATTGAGCGAACTATTGAGATATCGTGTGCGGAGCTGGACGACTACATTATTGTCTGTGTTTATAGACCCCCAAGTGGAAACTTTAAATTATTTGAATCTGTAATGGAAAATGTGTTAAATAAAATATGCAAAACTACAAAGAAAGTAGTTGTATGTGGAGATTTCAATGTGGACATAATAGATATTACGGAGGAACATCGCGTTAGGTTTTTGAGCATTTTTAAATCATTTGACCTTACTCCATTGTTTGCTGAGCCCACTAGAGTAACTCCTACAACAGCTACTTGCTTAGATAATATTTTTTGTAACTGTAAAATCATCAAACAATCAATTATTAATTTTGTAAAATCGGATCATTGCGGACAGATAGTTACACTACAGAACCATTTAATTTCACGCCGTCTTGAAATAAAATGCAGGCCGGTCACTGCATCTCGTAAGGACAAATTTAAAAACCTTATAAGTGATAAACTACCGTTTATACCTTTTGATAAACAAAATGCTAGTGAATTGTATGATCAATTATTTCAGGTAATTAAAAAACAATTTGATATTATTTTCCCCCAAAAGAAAATAGTTATTAATAACTGTAAACCGAAATTCAGTGACTGGGCTACTCGAGGAATTTATACAAGTAGGAAAAAAATGTTTGAATTGTATAACAAAAAAGCATATAGAAAGGATCCATCGTTTCATGAGTACGTTATGAGGTACTCTAAAATTTTCAAAAGAGTTTGCTATGTAGCCAAGTCAAATTACATACGCGATAAAATTAAAAAGTCTAGTAATAAGATCAAAGAAACTTGGAATATTATAAATAAAGAAACATGTAAAACTAAATCTCATGATAACAAATTTAGTCTAAAAATAAATAACAAACTTATTAAATCTGATGATGACGTAGCAAACGCTTTTGAGGATTATTTCTGTAATATTCCTATAGAGACGACTAAACAGTTGAGTTCTTGCTCACTTCAGGCGAAATCATTACTAGTTTCGAGTGTTGATAGGTGCGAATCCTCTTTTAAATTCAGACACATCGGTCCTTTAGACATAATAAAAACATTCAAAGAACTAAAACAAAAGAAAACAGAGGATAAATCGGGTATATCAATAGACACAATAAAACCCATTATACCTCTAATAGCTCCTTACTTATCTTATATCTTTAATGAATGTATTGATCAAAATCAGTTTCCAAATTTATTGAAACATAGTAAGGTTGTACCTTTATTTAAATCAGGAGACAAAAGTGACCCCAGCAATTTTAGGCCAATTTCAATATTACCCACAATAAGTAAAATTTTTGAAAAACTCATTTTTAATCAATTACTTTCCCATTTTAAACTTAATAATTTACTACACGAAAAACAGTTTGGGTTCTCTAAAGGTAGAAATACAACTGATGCTGGGGTAGCACTCATCAGACACATTCTTGATGCTTTTGAAGACAAACATGATGCTGTAGGTGTATTCTGTGATTTATCAAAGGCGTTTGATTGTGTAGACCATCAAACACTGCTCATTAAGTTGGAACACTATGGTGTCTCGGAAAACTCATCTAGGTTGTTAAGTTCATACCTATCAGGTAGAATACAATCGGTTAACATAAATGGTACCTACTCTTCCGGTGCCCCCCTTCAAATGGGGGTGCCCCAGGGCTCAATATTGGGGCCCTTACTCTTCCTAATATATGTAAACGACCTACCATTTCATTCCAAAAATCTTTGTGAGATAGTTTTGTTTGCTGATGATACTTCTTTGATTTTTAAAATGAAAAGACATGAAGAAAATTTTGACGAAGTAAACAATACTCTCTCCAAAGTATTGAATTGGTTCACCACTAATAACTTGTTACTAAATGCTAGTAAAACTAAATGTATCAAATTCACTTTGCCTAATGTAAAGCAACTTACACCAAATATTGTACTAAATGGTAATAATCTAGTCTTAATGGACTCCACTGTATTTCTGGGCATTACACTTGACTCAAAATTACAGTGGGGACCTCATATTGAAGCCCTAACTGGGAGGCTAAGCTCAGCTGCCTTTGCAGTTAGAAAAATTAGGTATCTGACTGATGTTGAAACGGCGAGGCTTGTATATTTTAGTTACTTCCACAGTATTATGTCTTACGGTCTTCTCTTGTGGGGTTCTGCTACAGACATTGAAACCATATTTATTTTGCAGAAAAGAGCCATTCGTGCTATTTATAAACTTAGTCCTCGTGACTCCCTGAGAGAGGTCTTTAAGAAAATCAACATATTAACTGTGGCTTCTCAATACATTTTTGACAATATAATGTACGTTCGTAAAAATTTAGATAATTTCATGAAGAAAAGCGACATTCACCCATATAACACAAGAAATAAACACAAGCTTGTCGTTCCTAACTTCAGATTAGTTAAAACTAGTAACTCGTTCATGGGAAATTGTATAAAATTCTTTAATAATATACCACACAATCTTGTCGAATTGCCGGTTGATAAATTTAAGAAACACGTTAAAAACACGCTTATGTCTAAAGGCTATTATAAGGTTCAAGACTATCTAAACGACACGAATGTGTGGTCCGTCCAGCCTGCACCAACTGATGTACTTACCTTTGATGATTTTGATTTTACGGCAGCTAGTGGTGACTGAGTTTGTTCCGGCGTTTCTTCTCAGCACTTGCCTAATTGTCTGTGTTCTGTCTCGAAGCGCTGGTAGGGCCCAAAAGATAAGGAGACATGTTTCGCACATTTATTTTAATTTTTATATTTGACGTTCATAAGTGTCATTTCATGACCTAAATTGAAATAAAGATTTTGAATTTTGAATTTTGAATTTTATACTTTTCAATTTAAGATATCAATACATTCCTTCTGACATGTAGTTGCTTTTAACAAGTGTAATTTATAATGTTAAGTTTTTAAAATGACAACAACAAAGTAAAAAGTAAAGTAAGCCTGTAATGTCCCACTGCTGGGTAAAGGCATTACCTCAGCCATGGGGTAGCTTGAGCCATATCTACCACGCGGGCTCAGTGCTCAGATACAATACTTTTGATGGTTGCACCATTTAACTAAATAATGATACCTATCGGACTTTGAAAGCTATTGTCACTTGAAATTTAAGATGGTGAAAACAAATAACACTGACTCTATTAGTCTGTAGATGGTATTGTTCGTCCAAGATCGTTATGTATTAAGGAAGGAAAGAAAAATACAGTTTCGGTTTCGTCAGATTTTATTCAGATTACGTTATAAGAGAACGGCTGTGAGTATGTAGATAGATCCCGTTAGTTCACTAACCATCCCTAAGGCATGTCATGCGATTAATTGGAGCTGGCGGCAAAATAGTCGATTAGAAATATATTTTAACAAATTACAATAACGTACGATTATGATCTTAATAACTGAAGTATGAGCGTGTACATTTTGCTATTTTACCAGTTCAATAAAATCGTATTAGAGAAAGGATAACTGGATCTTTCAGGACAGCCACGAAGTTGTTAAACAGAAAAATAAGTTATTCTTTTTTATCTCAAAGAACGTTAACAAGACTGTAGACAGATGTCTTTTATGTCTTAATTTACACATAGGCCATAGATTTCATAGCGTGCATCTTAATGATAATTCTCAAGTATTAACTAAAACTTACATAAATCTACATCTACCCGCGTTGCTAGCAGCAACGTTCACGCTCATACGTAATAGTAACTAATAATTATATCGTTTACCTATCAAAATACCAATCGTTTGGTACTAATACAAATCATAGATATGAGCTATATGTCCGAGGATAATAAATATTCTTACATATATTCATAAATTTAAAATAGCGGCATGCGCTCACTTAGATAACAAAATATCTAGTAAATACGAGTTCGCCAATCAGCTATAGAATTTGATACAATGAAAAACTGCAATGGTAACAGTAATATATAAATCTCTCACTTTATACATGATTATTGCTATTGATTATTGACTATTTAGAATTCATTTTACGGTAATATTTATCCAATTTTCCTATCATATCATACTCAATGCGAAAGATGGAAATTTGAAACAAATGAGAGAGTGAGATAAGTAAGGTTACACTAACATCATAATATTAGTATAAGTAAGGAAAGTAATCGTATGTAATGGATAGAGAAAACTAACGTCCTCACGGGACGCTTTATGTTTCAAACTTATTGTAGCTTATGGTAGCTCGGAAATTTCTAGATCTCTTTTATGATATAGTATCTATAATCTATAGATAGTTGATACTATAATTGCTAAACTAAAGAATGGTTCTATTCTTTGTTACTCATCAATGATGTAAATCTTGAAAAAAGGTGTACATTGAAATGGTTTTGTATAAGGCTGCCTAGCCGACGGAGCGCAAAATCTCCGCTCCGGAAAATTTGTGCAATCCTATTTGTTAATATTTTCCGTTTCTCCGCTCCGCGGCCTCGCTCCGCTTCGGTGGCCGGGCAGCCTAAATCATCAAGCTAGATATTTTAGCACAACGTTATATCATTTATGGAATTTATGGAGCTTAGTTATACTACAAACTTAAAACAAGATTTGTCACAGAAACCCGCATGCCTCTCGCGTCAAAAACTCCACCGGACAAGTATAACACTATTCGCCGCAGCCGATAAAAAAATAAAAAATACAGCTCTGTCAGTCTTCCTAGTTCTCGTCGTAGAGCGGCGTCGCGTCACCGAGCGACATCGATCGCGGGGACGTGTTGGTGTGAGGCGTGGAGCGCACCGATTGGGCGCGTGACGCGCGTCCGGAGTGAGAGTGATGCGAGTGTGGAGTCGATCTTGCGTCGTGTCGCGGGGTGGATCTCGCGTCGTGTCGCGGGGTCGACCTCGCGTCGTGGCGGGGTGTGGAGCGCGAGTGCCGCGGCGTGGCCCCGCCCTCGCTGCTGCGCGGCGTGGCCGGTGTGTCTCGAGAACGGTGACGCACCCAGTCCTCGGCCGCTTTCTGCCAGTCGGACGGCTCGGAGTAGATCGGTGGCATTTGCTGTTGCATCTGTGATGAGAACAGCAGCTTTGCGTTACTAAATTTTCCATTAGTCGATCGAGTCGAACGTCGAAGGATCGTTTGATTAAGAAATGCAACAAATCGTCAACGTAGTAGTATTGTCCTATTGGTCCTATCGAGGATACCGTCGCCTTACCACCTTAAGAGCCAAAATCGACGACCTTTTTTATGTTGTGTTTGCAAATGATTTCCGTTTGCAAGTGATAGGGCGGCAGTATCCTCGCCCATTCCTAAGGTGCTCTCAATCTCAAGTCAATATGCAAATGAATCGACCAAGAACATTTGCATTTTATAGCTAGGTGAATATGATGGTTCATCTACGTTTAAGATCTCTAAAATAAAAATAAATAAAAAAAATAAAATAAAAAATAAAACATTTGCAAATAAATATGGAATTATTTTTTTAGTTCTGTATAGCGTTATTAACCTGCTGGGGCACGGCGGTGGGCTTGTGCCGCGGCGCGGGCGGCGCGAGGAAGTCGGGCTGGCGCGGCGTGGCGGCGAAGGGCGTCATGTACGGCGTCTGCGCGGACGGCGTGTACGGCGTGTTGACGTACGCGGCGGCGGGCGTGTGCGCCGGCGTGTGGAAGGCCGGCGTGTGCGCGGCCGGCGTGTGGTACATCGACGACATGCCGCCGTGCGGCGTGCGGAGGGCGGGTGTTCTGGAATTCATAAAAACGTTTAAGTTTAAAAAAAAGCACTTAACGACGCCTTTATGTAAAAAACACTGCCAGAATACCAAGAGTAAGATCCATGCCCGCAACAACTTAATCCGTCGACTTACTTCCACTAAATGGGGCGCTTCTCCGGATGTTTTACGGACTTCCGCTCTTGCCCTATCGTTTTCCGTTGGCGAATATGCATGTCCGGTTTGGGGTCGATCTGCTCATACAACGCTGGTAGATACAGCCTTAAACGAGACCTGCCGTTATATCACAGGCTGTCTCAAACCCACCCCGGTAGAAATGCTCTATCTACTAGCTGGTATCGCACCACCGGACATACGCAGACGGGTGGCGGGCGGAGTGGAGCGTCGAAAACAGGAGACGAACGCACTTCATCCAATGCACGCTTACTGTACTGTCCCTCAAGGACTTAAAAGCCGCAGAAGCTTTATGAAGTGCGTTCCCCCTCTTGACCCTGACCCCTCTACTGCAAGACTTGTCTTGTGGGAGAACGGGCCCTTACCGCCTGCTCCCTTTGTTCCTCCTTCCGAACATCCCCCTCCAGGACATAAACTGCTATGGCCCACTTGGAAGTCCCTTAACAGACTCCGGTCCCAAGTGGGTAGATGCAAGGACACCATGTTCAGGTGGGGATTCTCTGATGGAACCAATCTGTCCTGCGTCTGCGGGTTCACTCCGCAAGACATGTCCCATCTTTTGTCTTGTCCGGCGTGCCCTGACTCTTGCTTGCTAGAAGACCTTATGTGTGCAAACGACAAGGCAATCCGCGTCGCCAATTACTGGGCACAACAAATTTAAGTCGCTTTACCATCGACACGATAAGAAGAAGAAGAAGAAGAAGACGCCTTTATGTGATGCTTAAACTATAAACTAATAAATAGAAGATACTTAAAACTTAAGGCTGTAGAGCTGCTAGCTATGAGAAATTTGTGATCACCTGCATCTCGCAGACTTAAATGACTACATTTGAATTTTCGGCGTATATGAATGTCCCGTAAGTACAATAGTTCCAAAGTCATGCTTAATACTAGTTAATTCAATAGGTGTAGCCTAAAAAATTAAAAAAGCCTGAAGCGGGATCTTAATACAGTCTAACTCAACAGAAAAGCCTTGACATAACAACTTTTAACTTCACCTACTTCAAAAAACACTGTACAAGATACATACCTTTGCATAGGCGTCCCGCTAGGCGGAGGATCTCTGAAGTGCTCTTTGAACCATTTCAGCAAACCGCCCAACGAATCGAACATTCTCTGCCTGAACTTGTATCCGTCCGGCGTCACAGATACGTATTCGTGCGTACACCTCGACCGCGGCAGATACGAGAGCAGAAATCTGCCTGGGTGATTCTTAGCTGCCGAGATGACGTAATGTATCTTGTTAGGGTTTTTGGCCTTCTCTTCTTTGAGAATCTCTTCGGCTTTGTCCCTCATGCCGCCGAGCGGCTTGTAGTATTTGTAGGCGATGAGATCACGCGCATGCCCCGCCATAGGCGTCACGTAGCGAGCGATGATTTCGTCGAGATCTTCGAACTCGGAACCCTGTATCCAGAGACTTCGACCTAAAAGAAAAGTTATATTAGTACTGGATCGAAAAATACGTAGATTATGGATTTTTATTCGAATATTACAATGAAAGTACATACCTAGTGAGAATGCATTTTCTTTTCCTTCTTCACGTACGTCGATGTGTTGGTAGATGCCTTCAGCTACTTTCCATGTGACTGTCAAATGGTCTGAACCCTGCAAATACAATAATATATGTATTTTCTAGTATTATAAAAACATCGACACAGACTGCACAAAGACTTCATAGAATTTGAAGACACAGATAGATATTTACTTTATCATTGTCGTTGTCCAATTCTCGACACCATGTGGGAGTTTAATGATATTGCTATGTAAAGGACATAAAGTAGGTAGTTTTATCCAGAAAATCATACCTTAACGTGGATGATGCAAGTCAATACTTAAGTAAAACACCGAGATTCCAGACACAATAGACAATCAATTGTCACGCGTCCCACATGACGTCGCTGAGGTTTAACGTATTAAGGTGCAAAGTGCTAACTACACCAGCAAACCGATATTTTCGCAGAGATCTGTTATAATAAATAAACAATATCAGTTACCTTGCTGCTAGGCCGTACAATAACCTCGCCCTGCGCCATATTCTCCATGAGCTTCTCTGCCTCAGCGAAGGAGATGTTGTGGAAAGCTGGATGAACGATCACACGCTTGACGTATTGCATGCGCTCTTTGGTCTGCTTTGCTTCCTTGTCTTTGCGAATGTCCTTTTCTTCTGCTTCTTGGTCGTAGTACGGGTCTTTTGCTGGCCTGGATACAGAAGCGAGTGTGTGAGCGTGACGGAACACGGAAGATGTACTAGATTGAGCAGACGAGACAGACGCGTGTGCGTGAGAGTGACGGAAGATTTACTAAATTGAGCAGACGAGACAAACGCGTGTGCGTGAGCGTGACGGAAGATGTACTAGATTGAGCAGACGAGACAGACGCGTGTGCGTGAGCGTGACAGAAGGTGTAATCGATTGAGCGACACATACGTACGACCATATTCGTTATGTGTACGACGGACGACTGATGTAATGAGTAATCGGTGCACAATTGAACTAATAGCACTAGAAGACCGAACTAGTTCTGTTGAACGATTTCACTAGTTTGGAGTGTTCCGTTCAGTGTCCGAATAAGAACAAGACTATTTTTTAACTACCGATAGACTATCAATAGTGACTATCGACCGGCAACGCTAATTGTTAGTCAAGACGACCACCACGATAAAAGAGAAATTATCATTAGAAAAAAGAACATGACTCACCTCCACTCTTTATTCTTGTCCAACAAATCGGACGACTTCGACGAACAATCCACAGAGAATCTCTCCACGTCTATCTTGGTTATCCTACAGTGCACCGTCTGTCCGATGCGCACGCGCTCCGTGGGGTCCGCCACGTGCTTGTCCGACAGGTTCTTGATGTGGATGTACCCGGACAGGCCGTTGTCGAGTCGGATCCGGACGCCGGTCGCTTGCCCCGGACACGCGCCGGCGTCGAAGTGGTTCCATACCTGTGGAGGCGAATTGGTAAAAAGAGGAACGGCCTACTATGTAAGACCCACTTGCGCATGATTATTTAACCTGCTAGCTAAGCCTGGATTAAATCTTATTCCTATCTCTGTCAACGTCAAATAAACTGACAGAGACAGAATGATGATTCAATGCAGGATTAGCGTAATCCTGGGTTGAATCATCATGCGCAAGTGAGTCTAAAAAGATTTATTTTAATTACTATCATTCTACTTACTCAATCAAAACTGTTAACCAACAAATGCAAGTTGTAGTAGTTAAGTTTTAATGGTTCTTTTTAAAAAAAGTTGTTTAGTAAAAATTAAGTATTTTTTTTCTAATAGGTTACTACTATTAAAACAACATTCAAACTTAAAAATATTAATTGAACCGTGTTAATTTATTATCAGAAAAATTGTATTGAGGACCAGCTTCGTTGGTACTTTCTTAACTCTACTGCCACCAAAGAGTGATAATAACTTATAGCCATAACTCACCTCAGATAACTCGGGGAAGTCATTCTTATGACAGAATGGACACTCCCACAGCCCAGTCTCGTCATTCCTCACAGGATTAGCTTGGTCCAGCATCTCCTTTTGGGGTTTTCTATGTGAGATTCCGACGACCGAAGCCAAAACCATTTTGCCTAAATAGAATGTCTCTGGAGTCTCTTTGGTCAGTATATCGAACAACTCTTCCGGCGTCGGCGAGCGATACGGAACCCTAAGGTCTTTATACCTAGAGTTCAATTCTGCTCGGATATCGTACAGCGTTATGCATTTGTTTCCGAAGCCTTGTCGTTCTAATTCCTCGGCGAAAGCGTCTAGATCCAAGTCTTTTAACCTTTCGGGTGCTTCGAGGATTTCTTCGACGGCACCGGCGGGGTTGGCGTCCTCGTCTTCGTACTCTAAAGCGTCGACGGCCATTTTCCTCGCCCATTCATAAGTTTCTGGGTGGACACGCGATCCGTCCAACACTTCGATATACGCTTCGGTGCTATCACCTAGACTGCTGGTGTCTATTTTGATGAATCCTGAACAGTTGATAAAGACCTTTGGACCCATGTGACATACTGTGACTAACTGTGTTCTATTTTCCAGCTTCTGATTGGTCTGTTTGAAAAGTTTGATCAGAGCTTGAGCCTTTCTAGGTCCTAAGCCGCAGACATACTGTAGCAGCTCTGTTCCTCGTCCAGTCAGTATCGCTTCGTTCATGTCTACGCCGACTTCGTTCACTCTGTTCACGAATTCCAGTTCGATTCCTTCTAGCAGGTCCTCTTTGGCTATCTGGTCTTGTAGGGGGTGGTAACGCAGACAGAGTATTTCCTCGTCTGGTCCGCAGAGCTGTGAGATTTCCATCAAGGGGTCTTGGAGCAGGCGGCCCTGGCACACGGCTTGGCGGAGGATGTCCGGGTATTCTCTGAAGTCATTCTGTAAATGAAACGAAATTTTAGTAACATATAACATAATTACAAAGTTAGGCTTTTAGAAACGAAACGTAAGACAATGGAGCATTGGCAATCATTGAATCGTTGTAGTGAGGCTTATCATAGCTCTTGTCTAGGAAAAAAATGTTAATCCTTATTTTTAGTGGTTGTGTTTTAAATTAATATGAGCTATGTAAGAACCGTTTCTGTTAGACGCCAAAGTTTTGCTAAAATCGAATCATATAGGTACTTGGGCACCGTTAAACATCTTAGTAGTTACTTATCTCTCTCTCACTTATAATTACGAAACGACGAAACTGTTTAACTCTCTCTTTTTATATGCAAAGTATTTGTGACATTTGTGTCACTTTTGCATCAATGTAGGATAATACCGGCAAAACAAAACGTTACTCGTTACTAATATTAGGTTACCAGATGGTCGCCAGTTAGACAAAGCTTTAAGCACTAAGCCCGCTTTGTGCTTCCATTATAGGTAAACCGCAAAACTGAGACATTTCTGACGTCACTTTTGTTGTATTTTTCTCCCAAATAAAGTACTGCACATTAATAATATGAATTAAATGTTCTTCTATTAGGTAAAAGAAATATCGTTTAGTTCATAGCAATGATGAGTACATTGATTGGGAGGGAAATGAAAACAAAGGCGACAAAAGTGACGTCAGAAACGTCACAGTTTTGTGATTGACCTATAGTTCGTGCAATAAATAATAAACAAACAAATGCAATTATTAAGTTTAGATAAGAGAAACTCACGCGGCCGCGAATGCTGTTGCTGTAGATCTTGCTGATGTGGTTGTCCGCGATCTCGATGGGGATGCGCGGGAACTGCTCGTCCTCGATCAGCTGCTGCACGCACTCCGACACGTCCGCCTTGATGTTCAGCGCCTCGCGGGACTCGCCGCCGATCACGACCACGTGGGGCTTCTTGCGGAGAATGAATCTGGGTGGAGAATACTTTACGTGAGTACATCTCTGTATGTTTACAGCCTTATTCATAATAACTCAAACTTTCTTTTAAACCTAGTTTAGTTATTACACTGTTTTGTCTCATTCTTTCTTGGCGCTGTCATCATTCAATAGAAAGTGACAAAACTGTGTAATAGCACAAATAAGTTTAAAAGACCGTTTAAGTTATTATGAATAAAGGGGTTAGCCTTTATTACACTTACATTTAAGACCCACTTGCGCATGATGATTTAATCCAGGATTACTCTAATTCAGGATTAAATCATCATTCCGACTCTGTCAGTTTACGTTGCTAGAGACAGAAATTAGATTTAGTCAGGATTAGCGTAATTAAATTATAACAACAAAAATGAAGCAATAAAGAATTTTCTATTTTGTATATAAATTGAAAACCCTTTGACCATTCAGCAGTGGACGTCCTTCGGCTGATAATGATGAATAATGAATATGATGATTTCGTATTCCGCGGTGGGCACGTAGCATAACCTGGCACTTGGAAATATATATTAATATGCCGAGATATACTCGATATCGCTCACCATAGTTTACAATGGAACCCTTCTCACTGAGAAATATAATATTTTATATCCCGAGATATAATATGTTTTGGAGCGATTCGAGAAAGATATATGAATATATTATATCCCACAGTCAAAAGGCAACTAAAAGCTTCTCGTTAGATACGAACAGCGAGCACAAACCTCCTGAGCGCGGTCATGTCCGCGATCTTGTTCTTGCGCTCGAGCGCGTCCCAGGCGTTCCTGCGGTACAGCAGGTGCGGCAGGCGCAGGTGGTCGGCCACCTCGCCGCCGCCCGCCACCACGCACGCGAACGCCGAGTGCTGCCGGTCCGGCACGTACGCGATGGACAGCACGCGGAGACCTGCCACAGTAGGTGCGTCAGTTACATTGAACTACTATTACTAGCGTATGGAACTGACATCACAAACAAATTTTGTGCTCCATGAATTGATGACCCGTTCATCAACTCGTAGTACAAATGATAATTCGAAATTCAAATTTTCAAAGAAAACGTCACAATCTTGTCGTCGTTTTTGCGACACGTTTTTTGATTGGCATAGCTTTTCTATACGTAGTAGTAACAACTCACTGGTTAGTTATAGGTAAACCGCTCCATTGAGACTTCGCCTGCGGGGTCTAATTTCACGGTCTATCTATAACTATAGGTGTATGGTTTGACAGATACTATAATCACAGAAATATTTAAAACAATGCGCATTTCTAACGGTCCGTTTAACAGTTGGCGTTATCTGTCCGATACTTTTTTAATAATAAAATTTTTATATGAAACATTCAGAAATAGTTACGATAAGAGTCATAAAAAGAAAAAAAAAGAAAACATTTTGATTCTATATGACATGAAGACTTAAGAGATGATCTCACGACCAAGAGATTTCACTGTAATTCTTATATGGAAATCAGTCCTAAATAGCTTTATAATCTTTTTACAATTAAATGTCCATTCTTACTGAATAATTTATCACTTACCATTAGAGGTATCCCACTCATCATCGTCGTCGTCCGATATCCTGGACTCGTAGGGCGCCACCTTCAGCCAATCGTACAGGCGACGGCGGCAACACCTAAAAAGAACAGACCGATGTAAGTTCTCGGAGGCTATTGTGTAGATATTTCATCTTTTGAGCGCCAACGAGTTAAAAATGGGAAAGTGAATGGCTTTCTAGTCAGGAGCGACAAACACGTAAACTTATTTTGATCATAGCGGACTGATTTCGCGCAAATTTATTTGAAATTAACCGCTTGACGTTTCAAATAAATGTGCGCGAAAACGTTAAATTTCACCATCTAAAGTTTGCATACAGACTGATAACTTGACTTGTGGTTGATAAAACTTTAGCATGAAAGTAGAGACTTTCTGTTCATATAACAGACTTATCTGTTCGCGCAGTCAGTTGCAGTTAGAATGGCAAGTAAAATCATGACAGTTTCAGTTTTATTCATTAGTATTTCCTTTTCATATCAGCGACGCTACTCTGAGAATTAGACGGACGTCTAACTCTAGCATTTACTCATATTTGTATTCAAATTATTTGGATTATTTGTATTTCCTCTAACGGGTCTAAACACGAAATACAAATATGAGTAACTGCTACTCACTGCTCGAGGTTTCGGCTACGTTGCAACAGCCGTGGTGACGAGCCAACAAGGCGATGCCGTGATCCACCAGTTAGATCCGTTATGTCTATAGGTGAACCGCTTCATTGAGAATTCACCTGCGGGGCACAGGGGCGCGGGGGGAGGCGATAGCGGGTCTCACGAGAGATGCGGGCGGCGCGGCAACACCCGCCCGCGCCGCTCACTAACCGCGCTCTTGTCTCCCCCCGCACCCCGCCGCCCCGCTGGCGAGGTCTCAATGAAGCGGTTTACCTATAATTCACATTGTGATGCAACGCGAAAGTTTAAAATCTCATATAGTGACGCTACTCACTTGAGGACATACTCCTTGGACTCCTGCAGTAGCAACGAGTGCAGCTCCCTCCTCAGCTCCGGCATCACGATCTTGGTGAGCGCGATGGTCACAGCCTCGGCGCGGAGCTCGTTCCACGCTTGCACTGTCGCTGCGAACTCGTCCTGTGTAAACAAATCTTTGGTTATGTCATCGTCTTTAAATATAAGCTGATTTTTTTTTGTCAGAAAAAAAAATATTACTAATATACAGTGATCTACTTTTAAATGTCATCATGTCTCCGCAAACATACTGTAATTCAAAGGTATTTTTTTTGTTATCTGACTGTTTAAAAATCTAACTGCAGTAAAGCAAGTAGAGGGTTAACAAATAATACTAATACACCACACGCAGTTCCAATTTAATACATTTAACATAACACTCTCGACCCTTTTTCTTTCTACCTCTCTCTTAGACCGAATCCACATAGGCGTTACGTTGCGTCGGTCCATCAGACTTATATCCGTTGCACGCGCGTTTCGACGACGCAATGCAACGCACCGTTTGGCATGTCGTTCAGATTTGTATATAAAACAAAGGTCGCTCCGACGTCAAATCGCGCGACTTAACGCAATGTGTCTCCAGTCTTACTGTTAACTCTCAGACAATATTCAATGGCTTATGCCACTAAACCCCAAAAAACTTTTTTTAGGAAGTAATAACTAAAATCACTTTGGGGTTATACATTATAGTGGAATCAATGTAAAATTTCAAGAACTATGGGCTTTGGGGTTAAGTGGAATAATCCTCTTCAATATCTCTCTCCCCTAACAACTTTACCTTCTGGTAAAGCGCCTTCAGCTCCTCCAGGTAGCTGGGGCCGGTGTTGCCCTCGATCTGCTCGCTGATGACCACGTCCAACAGCTTGTCCTCGGCCGCCATCGTCAGCTTCAGGTACTGGTCGCCGGTGAGGTCGCGCACCGGCTTCTTCTTTAGGTATTTCAGGCTGAAAAAGATATTACTGATTAGATCGACGCAAAAATTCAGTGTGCGTTATGTAAACAATAATCATTCAGTTTCTTTAACGATTTTTCAAACCAATTATTACTATTATGTTCGACATTTCGACACTATTAAGTTTAATGTAGAATTGAATAAATTTACTATGCTAGGTCCCTGGTTTGAATCCCAGGTTAAGGAATTTTTATGTATTTTTTTCGACTTATAATAACTCAGAAAAAGTAGCAATAACACACTAGTGCCTGGGCCAGCGCTTTAAGCGTTGGTCCTCCACCCGATCTTTCTGTAGTCATGTCGGACTACCGTTGCACTGGATGAAGAGTGAAGGAATAAAGATGCTCTTGTGTATTTGTGTACATAATGTCGCAGCCTCGCCATGTTCCACTTGCACTTCTATATAGTGCATACAAGTCGCCAGTGTACAGGAGCGCTAATACGTCCCTTGCAGATGGTTGACCTCAGATGAGATTGGCCACCCTTAGTGGGTTAAAACAGGGACATTTATTATTACTGGTTTAGAATGTTTTTTAACACTCAGTGTCATATTTATATTCATAAAGATGAAATAAGAAACTATAAATTGAGCACGGGCGGGACTCGAACTTGCAACTTTCTGGCCAGCCGGGCAAAGCGCACTTCCAGCGGCGATCAGCCAGAAAGTTGCGGGTTCGAGACGCGTCCGTGCGCTTTTTTTGGTTTTTTATTTCATCTTTGAGAACGTACGTCTCCATGTCGTTTACAGTGACGGCAACACGACTGTGGAACTCTCTTTCTTTGGATGTCAGGAGGACCGAGTCGAAGTTATCGTTCAAGAGCAAAGTCCGTCAATTCCTCAAAGAATAGATAATTGCATAATATTTGTATATATGTATATTTCTATAAAATTTATTTATTTTGTGAAGTTTAAGTAAGTTTATAGAATATATGTTATTGCAGTAGTTTATGTAGGTTTATTTGTTACTATAAATATTAGTTAATTGTTGTTTTTTATTATTATTATTTTCGTTGCACCCAATGCCATCCCTCTGCATGACCTAAGATTTGACTGGCAGATAATGATTTTAGCATTAGGTCCATCTTCCATGATTTGTGCAATAAAGTCTTTAAATAAAAAATATAAAAAAATGTATTATCGCTCACCCGTAGCAGGGGTGGTTCTCGTCGATCTCCTTGAGGCCGCGCGGCGTGGGGCGCACGGAGAGCGTGGCGCGCTCGCGCAGCGTGTCCCGCAGCGCGCCGCGCAGCAGCGGCTCGCGCGCCAGCTGCACCCCGCACATGTACACCGCGCGCCGGACCACCTCGCCCGCCGAGCCCGTGCTGAGCGCCTACAGAACAATTGTATTCCTATTAAGAAATAACATCATTAACTTAAATAATAATAATAATAGTCCCATAGCCGATTTCGACTACGGTGGCCAGTCACAACGACTAACCGACTGCGCGGTACATAATCTACTGCACAATTGTGTGCGCAAACACAGGTGCACTCTCTATTCCTTTCACTCTCATAGCCCGATGGGACAGCAATCTGACACGACCGGAGACAAGAGAGAGATCAGGCGCAGGACCGACGGCTTAACGTGCTTTCCGAGGTACGGGGGTGAAACACCGCCAACTTCCAAACTCCGGGCTTCCCTGAGAATTTCTGAACAGAAAAACCCAGGTACATATTTTTGGCCCGACCCGGGAATCGAGCCCCGGGACCTCTGGCGCAGCCGTCGCTTTAAAATTCTACCCTCAAACCGCTGCGCCACCGAGGCAGTTAGGCTTAACCGAGGCTTAATAAGAACACATCAGTAAGCTCAAGTGGCAGTGGGCAGGGCACATAGCACGAAGAACTGATGGCCGTTGGGGCAGAAAAATTCTAGATTGAAGACTCTTCGACCAAGAGCGCAGCGTATGACGTCCACCGACATGATGGACAGACGACCTTGTAAAGATAGAACGTAGAACTTTTCTACCCCAAAGTTTATCTTGTAATTAATAAATAGTAAATTTTTCTTTGCTAGTCGAATATTGTAAACAATCTTTTTATAACTTTTAATATAATATCTGTCAATAAAACAATTTTTTTTTAATTATTAACTATTTGATTGAAAAAAAATAAAGAGATCTTTTTCAATCAAATAGTTAACTATTTGATTGAAAAAGATCTCAGTGTTAAACATATGTAGGTTGTGATTTTTGTGTTTATATTATTTTAAAATAATTTATTTCGTCAAAAAGGAATGTCAAGATTGTTGACAATATTGGACAAGCAAAGACGAACGGACTACACTCACGTAGGGCGCGGCGGCCTCCAGCGGCGCGACGGGCTGCTGCTCGACCTCGTGCCGCTGGTAGTTGTCGCGCACGTTCTCGGCGAACTGCTCCGGCGACAGACCGAACTTCCTAACCAGCGGCTCTGTGACATAACAAGCGACACGTCGTAAGGTTGTCGGAGTTTTAGCAAAATATACATCGTATAGGTATGGATATGGTCTCATCTCAATCAATTTAGCGCACAAAATTACCTTGAAAATGATACTTCACTTGTCTAGTTTAATAAAGGTGCTTTTTCAAAAAAACCCTTCATATCCCAAAAAATATCGATCCTAAAAGTAAGGTTACGGTCTCATTCGATAAAACGCAGAAAATTACATAAAATATGATACCACAAACGCCCAATGTGTTAAATGTGCATTATTTACATTGGAGTCCATACCCATATGGGAGGGGAAAAGATACCTAAGTTTTGGTAGAACACGGCAGATCCTGATTCCTAGAACCAAGATAAAGTTTTAAGCAAAGGTTTTAATGATGTAAATATTTTGCCGCCAAATAATTATAAATAATAAATTGTCTGGTTTCGTAAGTAATGAATTTTCTTCCTTGTGTTACGAAGTACCAGACAACGATTATGACGGAGGCGTCTCCCATAAATTCTTAAATACACATAACATCCATGACTTTGGTACAAAATGTACTCATCACACAGACATTTGCCTTCGAACCCGCGACGACCGGCGTAATAGTCAGGTGCGCTAACCAATGCACCAAACGCGTCGTCAATGCCAAAATATCCTAATTTTCTTGAGCTTTACATATAGCTCACGCTCACCGATGCCGGCCTTCCTGCACAGCTCGTAGGGCCCGGAGCGCACGGCGTACTTCACGTCGCAGGGCGCCTCGTCCTCCTCGGCCGCGCGCGCCTCCACCTCCGCCGCGGCCTCCTCCGGGTCCTCGCCGTTCTTCTCGGCCTCTTCGCGGGCTAGTCTCCTATTCAAATTCAAAAAATTCAAAATTCATTTATTTCAGATAACATTGATCCAGATAAAAGATTATAAACAACATGTCATTACATCAAAATTGGATTACAATAAATAACAACAATATAATGTCAAGATAGAAATTAAATAAAATAAAATTGAAATATAAACAAATTAAATTAGATTACATTACATTACTTCATTATTATTATATTATCCTATGAATCGCATAAAGAACTATTAAAGTTCCAAAGATACAAAGCTTGTGCAGTGACCAGAATACTAACCGAGGCCGAAGTGCGAGTCAGAGTGAGAGAGACTTACTCGATCAAACGCATCGAGCGCGTTAACGTGAATATAAATAGGATTGAAGCAGCGCCATCTAGTGGTTTACGCAGTGTACACGTTAGCCGCTAGATGGCGCTACTTCAATCCCATATAAATTCATGTTAACGAGCTCGATGCGTTTGAGCGAGTAAGTCTCGCTCTGACTCGCTCTTCGGCCTCCGGTTACTGCAAACTGAACAAACATTTGTCCAATATAAACATGACCGAAGACGCTATGTGCAGATTCTGTAATACAGAAGAAGAAACGGCCATGCATATCCTCTGCTCATGCGGTCAGCTCATGAGCAAAAGGAGTAACCATCTTGGGCGGCACATCGTGCAACCGGATGAGATAGCAGATATCACGCTCCAAAGAATTTGGTAATTTAGAGACTCAACGGGACTAAGCAGTGAACTTTAAAACATAAGGGCTGCCACAATATATCATAACTGGTCGAGCTGGCAACAATAGGGCCCAACAACTAATACTTAATAATAATAAAAATTATTCGAATTGAATTTTTGATAATATCTCACTCACTTCAGTTTAAGTTACATAAAAAAAACACTTACTTCTTCTCCTCAAGTTCTTTCTTCTTCTCTTTCACTCGCTGCACCTTCTGCATCTCGGGCAGGTCGTGCGAGTAGTACAGCAGGAAGTGTGTGTGCACGTCGCGTAGCTCTTCCGATGTCTGCACGTTCTTCAGCCTGGCGAATTTATGAAGAGTTTCAATACCAGCAGATTTGCAAAAGAGATTGGTGTGAGTGAGTTTCTTATCATTACGATCGCAAGCAGATGGAAAATTTGAATCATATAGAATCGTATGATCGAAATTGTATGGTGATACGTAAAACTGGATTGTTCGTACGTATTTGTAATTTTGTACTAAAACGCGGCAATACTAAGCATAAAAGTCATATACTTGGAGCAATATCATTAGTGAATACACATATCAGCTATAGGTCGACCGCAAAACTGAGCCGTTTCTGACGTCACTTTTGTCGCTTTTATTTTCATTTTCCTCCGAATGAATGTACTCCTTATCATTGCTATAAATTAAACGATCTTTCTTTTACCTTGAAGAAGAACATTTAATTCATAATAAAAATATGGAGTACATTATTTGGGAGAAAAATATAACAAAAGTGACGTCAGAGATGTCTCAGTTTCGCGGTTTACCTATAAGCTCACAAATTATTTTCACATTGTGGCCAACTAATTAACTTATTTTTAGAATTTACTACATTAAATTGCCTACCAACCTCTCAATATCCTCATCCTTGATGAGCCTCATGGTGTCAGGTATTGGCGCATCTGGGTTCTCCATGACCTTATCCAGCTGATACTCGCGCATATTCTCCAGCAGTTTCAGTAAGTTCTCTTTACGCTGCTTCAGTTGGCACCACTGTAACAACACATTCGCGATGTAGTTTTGTTGATGAACCATATCAAAATGTATTTTATAAAAGATATTTGAAAAGCATGTGAAGCTATTGCTGTTTGAATGTTAGTAGTGGGTAGAACTAGACCAAATTCAAGTGCGGCGATTTATTTCCTATTGCAAAATTGATTTTGTGAAGAGGAAACACAAGTAAAAGTGTTATATAATTGGAAGCGCAACATGGACCAATATAACTTAATGTTGAATCACATAAAAAAGAATTAATAACCAAATGACTCATTCATGAATGAATGAATGAATGAATGCCTTTTCAAATTCAACACATTGTGTTGGTTATATTATCACAAAAAAAAAATATGTAGGCATAATAGAAATGAGATTTGCACCTTTCATGACCTAAACAAGAGCAAGATAATCCTTTGCTCTCACAATTTGCATACAACATAACAGCAGGACTCCATGATTGTATAATGTTGTGCAATAACAAAGCAACTTTTTTGTTGTGACGGCTTCAATAAGGTAAAGAAATTGCACGTTTATATTGGGATTTCAAAATAAATTGATAATTGACGCCCTTTTCACCCCCCACTTATTACATTCAATATCGTCTACCTGGTCCAATAATAATATTAGTTTTCTCATCAAAATCGGTTCATCTACCAGCCCCTTACCTTAGCGTCGTACTTGTACACCTTCCACAGGTCGTTGATGTTGAGCTCGGGCTGCACGTACTCCTTGCGGTAGAACGCGATGAACGGCACCTCCAGCGTCTGGTTTCGCATAAAGTCCAACGCTTGACGGATCTTCGTTATTGTGCTTGAGGTCCTGAGGCACAAATACTAGTATAATTAGCACTTGTAAAACCGTGACTTTGTGAAAAACGAGGAATCGAACCCCTAATCCCCTGTCTTGCGCTCACAAGTCTCTGTCTGCTCTCTGCTCTGTCTTGTCACATCAAACAAAAGACTACACGAGGTGCAAGCGATTTAGGCTCTCTTTTGTATCTCTTTTGATGCGCCGGAGAAAAAAGCGTGTAGCTTTTTTCTCCGGCATTAAATCCTGATGCAATATTATAAAAAAACGTTCCGGTCACAGTTGAAGAAATGACGCGCCCCACTACTTAATTATTGATATTGATGTGTGAGTCCAAATATTAATACACAACCGCGAATTGAGAATTTGAGATCTTTATGTCTACATCAAGGTCGACTAGTCGCGGGATAAATCCGACAACGCTCTCCCTATGGAGCAGCGCTGACACATTGTATGAAACCAAACGTCCGCTCTCTCGCGCGTTCACGTCAATTATGACAAGTTTTGGACAAGAAATCCAAGAAAAACCGCTAGATTATTTCTTCTTTCTCATTCGCGACTGAATGATCAATTACAAAGGCATTTGTATATGAGTTGCGTACCTATTTTAAATTTGCTTGTGTGCGTTAAGCTATAGTGTTGCGCGTCATTTCAGCTCAGACAAGCTCTAGCTGTATTGTAAACCTAGAAAATGTAATTAATTACACCAATGTACAATGTAATGTCTCCACTCTGTGTCGTTCTCTCACATCTTTCGTATCTATGTATCAAGTAAACACTTATTTACCTGCGTGACCTTTCCCTAGCTTCTTGCGAGTCAGCCTTGGACACGGGCGGTTTGAGGAAGGCCTGCTTGTAGATCCATTCGGCCTCATCCTCTAGCTCCGTGCTTCCCTCCTCCACCGGAGTTATAGGGACCTCCCGGATTTGCATACGCTCAGGTACGTCTGTTTTGCGAATCTATAAGAAAGCAAATAAGGTTGGTTCATGCTATGTTTGAGAGAGGTTCTCTTAGCGCTTTGGTAGTGATACCGAAGCTAAGCAACTTACGGCGCGGTGACCATTCCGACTTTATAAGTGACATAGATCACGAGAATTTCCGTGCTTCAGCAGGCACGTTAAGCCGTTGGTCCTGGCTAGTATTGGTTGATATAAGTCGTTAAGCCTAGTCTTATGGGCAGCTTGATAAAATCTGACACGAAGATTTTTCACTAGCCTTGCAAACGGCCCTCCGCCAATCCTCACTGATCCCGCGTACTACCTCATACTTGAGGTAAGGCCTTTGGATGTTTACAGGCTAACTTTACTTTTATGACACGTTATGTTTGACCATCTTAGGCCTTGTGTATGTTCACTATGAGATTTTAGTACTTAAATATTATGCACACACCTCATTATCCAAGTCCGTGAAGTGGCTCCTTTTCAACTCACTGGGTTCATATATCTCAAATATGGACTTCTTGGGACGCTTTGGTTTACCCTTTTTGGTACGTCTTCTTTCACCTAAAAAATATTTTACCATTTATTGTGCTTCGTTAACTCATTCATGTGCAGTCTTATTACTACACACCGATAACAATACAACTGTGAATATTTGTAAGGAATTATTTAAAAGAATGTCTTACCATCTTCATCCTCATCACTAAGATATTCGTCCAAGTCCTCCTCATCCTCACTTTCGTATTCTTTATCGCCATACTTCTCAAATTCATCATAGTCAAAGTCCACACCGAAAATGTCTTGACCCTCTTGAAGGGATCTGCAACAAAATCATTAATAATAATAATCATTTAATAACCTACAAGAGCATAGTGTTTAAATTAAATCACCGGATATGAAAATTATGTGCATATACCAATATCACCACTCCATATCAAAGTTGTGATGATGACTCGTAAAGTAATAGCAGTAAATCTTACGCATCAGTGAAGATGGGTTTGCGTTTCTTCTTCCGTTCAGCTATAGGCCTGCCGTCATCATCCACAATGAAGTCATCAGCATCAGACTCCATATCTTCATTATCATCATCATACTCCTGCTGCTGTTGCTGGTGGGCCGCTGATTCTGAACGGTTCTCATCCTCCTAAATAAGAAAGCTTGTAATAAAATCTATTGCTTAAATATTACAAACTGTAAACTTAACTTAAGGTTTGAGATTTTAATCTTTTGTGTTGCATTACAATGAGAATGATGAAAACGTCGAGCAGTGAGTAGCATATGTCGTGTGTAGACCTGTCATGTCTAATTCTCATCTTAACTTAAGGTTTCTGCCTAATTGTAGAAGAAAGTACAAGTCTTGTTTTGCTTTAACATAAGAAATGTTTTCCGTTTTAAAGTGTTAAGCAATCATTGTTGTATTACATGTTTATCAACACTTAATACAATGTTTGCATTCATAAATGGTGCAATTATACTTAGTACAAACCTCATCAGATCCCCCAACAAACAGTTTCTCAGCAATGACCTCTCTTTCCAGCTCTGGGTCATCGGCTCCTTCATTGTCACTGTCATCATCTTCCAGGCGACGGAGACGTTTGAATTTATTCTAAAAAACAATAATACAATATTAACCTCGTTTACAAGAAGCCATAATAAAAATTAATCATCATCTGAGTGTATTACATCTGCATCACATTAACACTGTTTTAACATTTATTTGAAGTCCTGTGTCTTGACTTTTATTGGTTTGTTCATATGACTGACAAAATGACAATAATACATGATGTTACTACAGTATTTTCAACTTATTGTCGCCTTCAAATCAAGCATCAGATAATGTATGGCACATGCAAGCCAATGAACTAGTTAAGTATGACCTATTCACCCTTGCAACTTTAACACCAAGATTCTCCTCAATGAGATCATAATCTTCATCTTCCAGCCGATCATCAAGCTCATCATCACTCTTTTTCCTTTTCTTAGTAGGCCCTTCGCTGGCATCAGAATCCTCCCCGTCACTACCAGATTCATCTATAGGTGCATCATCAATCAAGTCTTTTAGCTCCTCACGCAGCCGGTCCTCGTCATCTAAAAATTCATAAAATGAGTGCATCAGATACCATCTTTCTTCAAAGTTTCAGCTTCAAAGGCATAAGTGTGTCAGTCAATCCTAAAAACAAGGTTATACTGAAAGTAAACACAAAAAATGAGGTCATGACGTCAAATAATTACAGTTATACAGCGTTTTAAGATCAAGCCAATATTTGCAACAATGAAGAATCTATATTATAATACCTAAACGTGGTAATTTGCAAATATCAGCGCTTACCTTCCTCGTCTTCCTCTTCGTCGTCACTCTGTACTGCAATCTTGCGCTTAGGTTTTTTGCGCTCCGCTGGCTGCTCGTCATCTTCAGACAGCTGCAAATGTATTTAGAATATTGTTACAATGTACAAAACGTAGAAAACGTAAGATTAATCAATCGTATCAAATGCGAATCACAAATGCCTTCCATACTAACCCCGCTCTCTTCAGCCTCGGAATCAAAGAAATCTGCCATATTCACTTACACAAAATTAATCTAATTTACAAATACTTTTTTCTACATGAACAGCCAAAGAAATTATGATAAATATTTGGCAAAAATTGCTTTTATGGAAAGGAAAGAAAGAAAAGTCAACTTGATTTATTTAGTAATTACCATTCATTCGCCATCGCCATTCATTCATTCATTCTATAGATTGATTAGACAGCAACTAGATCGGAAAGCTAGAGAAGCATTGAGGATAATGTCGCAGGCAAAACGTATAATTCCGCCGTTTACATATAGCATCGTCAGATTATAAAATATCGCGGTTTTCCAAAACACTGAAGGCAAAATGTAAACTGTTTAATAAATTGCCATAACTTTGACGTTGAATAGTTGATGAAGATTCAGGGTGACCATGATTAAACTCAGTTTGATGGGACAAATAGGACTTATCAAAGAAATAAGCAGTAGTTTCCAAAAAATATATAATTATGAAATTAGGTAAATCTGTTTTGTTACATATATTTTTAAAATAACAATAACTGTAAGGGCAATCTTTTTTAGTATAAGATAGTCAACATCACAACAACATCAACAACTCATTCATAACATCATATTCTTTGACTAATAATTTATTATGCTCTGCAGGTGTCTTCCGAGTCCTTGATTAGCGTTCTTGAGTTGCCGGATAACCTCAAAATTGTTTTCATTGTTTCATGGATTTCTTATCGTTCCCGTTTGAGTATCGTAAAATTTTTGTACTTCATTACGAAAAACGTCTTTATAATCACTATTACCACGCGTATCAATCACACATGTAATATTTTTCCACTGTTTTTCAATAAAATTTTCACGTTTACCCACTTGACGCCACTTGAGATTTTTTGAATATCAATAATACTGACTTTTACCGGCAGCAATAACGTCTTCAAAGTGACATCTGTAGTTCAATTTTTGGCCATTCTTCAGATAAGTTTGTGGCACTCTACACCGTGCTTTTTAAACCGTCTTACAGCCGAAGGCCACTTGAAGTATCTAATAACTACATGTCATTCGTAAAATAAAACTTGGTTATTTTTAAGATTTCAAAGACTAACCCATTATCTATATATACATATAATAAGACTGTAAAAGATCGATTTCTGTACATTGAAGATTTTTATGAAAAATTGTTACAGGGGGTCTTAATTACCGTAATAGAAGCCAAAACAACAATTTTTAAAATTTTTGTCTGTCTGTCTGTCTGTCTGTCTGTCTGTCTGTTTGTCCGGGCTAATCTCAGAATCTACTGGACCGATTTTGATGGGGCTTTTTTTATTTGACTCAGCATCACTTGGAGAGTAAACTAGGATAGAAATAATCACGCCAATAGACTTAGGGGGTAGGCAGAAAATATATATATATATAAAAGAAAGTCGTGTTTGTTACAACACTTATAACTTGAGAACGGCTGAACCGATTTGGCTGAAAGTTGGTGGGGTGGTAGCTTAGAATCAGGAAAAGCATATAGGATACTTTTTGTCCCGCTAGACGGGGCCGGGGCTGGGGTAGCACGGGACCGGGACGAAACGGTGGGGAGGTAGCTTAGTACCAGGAGAAGGACATAAGATACTGCATATAGGATACTTTTTGTCCCGCTAGACGGGGCCGGGGCTGGGGTAGCACGGGACCGGGACGAAACGGTGGGGAGGTAGCTTAGTACCAGGAGAAGGACATAGGATACTTTTTATCCCGTTCGATGGGGCCGGGGCTAAGGCGGGACGGGGCCGAGGCGAAACAATTTAAAATAAATGTGGGTGGAAATGAATCTGTAAAGTGTTTTAATTCAATGTGTAGTGTTTCCTCCATATTGGTTTGTATAAATTAAATGAATATTTGGTACTTTATGGTACTTGCCAAAGTATAACAAAACAGTGCAATGAAAAAAAATATATTTAGATCCATTTTTTCCACACAACAAAGTAAAATGTTAGTAAAGTAGTAGTTTTTTTTGTAGCAAAGTAGTAGTTAAAAGTAAAGTAACCATATTATCCTATCAAACAAAGGAATTCCTAATCGAAATACAAATTGTGAACGTCCAAATAATCGGTATGGTCATAATATTTGATCACCTTTGATGTACCTACTACTTGCTTCTTATTGTTGTAATATGGCCAATTTTAATGATAAGTGAGTACTAAAATGTACTATATAAATACTTTATATCTTGCGTACTTATAAGTACTTATACTTAAGTATCTTATTTGTAAAATCATAAGCCTATAAATTAAAAATTCTATCCAAAGTCACTATTCCACGCGGACGAAGTCGCGGGCACAGCTAGTTCATAATAAAATAACTCAAACGGTCTTCAAAACCTATTTTAGCTGTTACACTGTTTTGTCACTTTCACTCGCTCGCATAGGGCACAGAAAAGACTATTTACGGAACTGATTGTAATGCGTCCTACCTAAATGGTGTCGTTGGGGTTTCACGGATAAGGTTGCGTTCTGGGACAAATGTGTAATACTAAACTCAGCATAATAGAAAAATAAACCGACTAGCGTCGTTTTGACACAACAGTTTGTAGCCTACAGGGTGACCCCGAAAACAATCGACAAACTTTAAGGTTAGGTTGTATTACGGTTACTTATGCATTTTGTGAAATCAAATGAAAAATCGTAAGTGTTGAACCCGTCATAGTGTTTTTGCACTAGCCAGACTTAAAGTCCATAAATAAGCATAATACAAGTTAAAAACAACCAAAATCAAGCTTACAAAGTAACACTCATAAAATATTACATTATACGTGCTAAGCACTTTTGTTCACAAGTGTCGCATTGCAATGTATGGCATGTTTATAATAACAATATCTCTATGAAGCGGGATAGTGCTAAGCAAATATAATCTTTATCTCAATCGCATAAAGCGTACGGTGCGCAAGATTCGCCCCACCCACACGCTAGCTCTTTGATCCCGCCGCGCGCCCCGGGGGCTTCCCCCGTAAACAGAAAAAATCCGTTCAGTTGCCGCGCGACCGTGACCTAATTAGGCGAATTTGCGATAAGTTTGTTGAGATCGCAGTGACCTTCGTTGGATTGCAGTGAAGTGATAGTGCATGATTCGTCATTATGTCGTACTCTAACCGCGAGCTTTTTTTATGGTTAGTGTGTACTTACAGACAAATGACCTCCAAGAAACACAGAGACGTTTTCGTCAGATGCATCCAGCCACTCAATTCCCATACGAGGAACGAATATTCAGTGCTACGCAGAACTTACTCGATTTGGGCCAATTGGCTAGGGGTAGAGGGCCAGTTTACCCACAGCACCTTTATCGACAGATACGGCTTTCTTTTCGTGCGAATCCATACACGTAGCTCTGGTAAGTTAATTTTGATAGATGTTTTTTATTTTTCTTTTGTAAATTTTATTCATAATACACGTTGTAAAAAAGCCCGCGTAATACGAATACGAATACCTACGGGGCGTAAAACTGTAGGTACGCATCGTCTCTCGGCCGCAACTCGCGACTTTCCGTCTGTACAGTTGCGTACAAAACGTGTATTATAGCATATTGTTTTGTTTAAATGTACTGCTCCGTTCACGCTAATATTTTTATTTCTTTATCAATACTATTGATGGAACATCCTCTTAAGTTTTGTCGACTGATTTCAAATTCACCCTGTAGTGTTGTAAAATGACTTTATCTCACCAGTCGCATTTGTCATAAACCATATATGACCGGTCATATACGGTCAAATACTGTCATAATCATTCAATTTGACCGTTTGTGATGAGCCGTAAATCTAAATTTCCTAACTCCGTTTTCGCAAAAAAAAATAACACTTTTTGTGTCCTAGTAGGAATTATTTGTAATTACTTGTTATGACTATTTATTGTATTATCAAAAAACATTGTCATCTTATATTCTGGAATACGACATTTTAAGATTCACCTAACAGAAAATATATCAAAGAACTTGTATAACACTAAATTAGACTTTAATAGTGTGTAAATAAGGTTAAAATAAATGTAAAGAACGTCGATTCACGGAACTGCGGGAGTCACGTGACAGACCAAATTCAACCAATCGTGTACGCACAACCGACAAAAGTAATAAAATATTACTGAAACCAATATGACTGAATATGACCATTTATGACAATAACCGTTTTTGACTATTTTTGACCAATCTGACCGTAAATTAGCGTTAGTCAGATTCAGTCAATCAGTCACTATTGCATTGCAGATTGCAGCCCCTGTTTATGGGTCCTAAACGCAAGCAAAGCTTTCTAATCTTTCTTTCTAATCTGTGGCCTACGCCTAATTCATTCATTCATTCATTTGCCTATTGAGTGGCAATGTTGGTAATTCTAAAAAATGTTGCCATTTTCTTTCTAAAAATATAAATCGGTCAAGAGGAAGTAGAACAACGAACGGTAAAAAACTTTGAGTATATACTCAAAGGTAAAAAAACATGAGTGAGCAATGAGCATTCATCACATCGTCACACACGTCATTCAGTGAGCTTAGTCATGATGATGTCAAATACAGCTAAATGGCCACGACTAAAAACCGTAACCTTTATATTTAAAAAACAGAAGTAAAAAAAAAATGACTTCAATCAACAATCAATATTGTAGTGCGATCAGTCAGTGTGGTGTGGTGAGTCAGTGGTGCAGCAGGCCAGCCACAGATTAGTAAGAGTGGCCAGCACGCACTGTCAAAACAAGTGGTGGCTTACTAATCTGTGGTGGTGGCCAAGTTTTGGTTTTGTTTGTTTTGTGTATTATTGTACGCATAAAAATAAAACACATAATAAACAATGGATAACACGGCACCTATAGTTAAAAGCGTAATTCACACTGGTCAAAAATACATTCCTATAGCTGATGGAAGCAAGGTTGCAATTTATTTTGTCTAGTAAAATTTATAACCCTAAGTATTTTCTATTTATTCGTTATTTTATTTTCAATATTTACAGGCTCATTTTCATTTTCAAACATGGAAACTTGGAAAGGAAAGAGTGCTCATAGACGACAGTAAGAAAATTGGGAAAAAGGAGCCAATGGTTTTGGTGATTGGTCACAAGTTTAAATTAGAAGTTTGGGAAACAATCGTTAAAATGATGGCTGTTGGTGAAGTAGCAAGTTTTCAAGTGAAAAAAGAGGTACGGAAAATGCTAAAATATAATTTGTCCTTAGTTTTATATTCACCTCTAATAAGCCCTCTTATGTGTAACACAAATCTTGTTTGTTGTAGTTAGTGTACAGTTACCCATTTGTATCGAAGACCTTGCGAGAACTTGGCCAAGACGCCAGCACAATAAAACACTCTTGCACAATGACACTGCATACAGAAGGCATTGGCTATGCAGATTTGGATGAGTTGATCAGTAAACCTTGTGACTTAGAGTTTATCATTGGTAAGAAGTTTCATTTCTAAAGAAAGATATAATTTGTTAGAAGCCTCACTTTACTTTTTTATTCAAGGCAAACTATAGTTAAAGTATGCATATTATAATATATTTAAAGTTATTTACCTTCTTGTCGTAGTCAGTCAGGTATCAAACGACTGCCTGGAGTCGCATAATAATGGGATTTCTATTGTGTCTCGTTCACACATACTTGACGAGTTAAGCAAAACTGATTGTTTTCAACATTAATATTATGGTTACAGAACTTTTGAAAGTGGAAAGATCAGATGAATATGAAAAAGAAATTTGGCAGCTAGATATAAAAGAGAGATTGGATTTAGTCCCCGTCCTAAAAGAAAAAGGAAACAAACTGTACAAAGAAAAGAAATACACAGAAGCTGAAGAATCATACAGTCAAGCAATTGCAATTTGTGAACAGTTAATGATAAGGTAAGGTATAATTACATCCTCATTATTTATTTTTATTATAGTTCACAAGTATATGATTAATGTCTAATTTTAGAACTAATGTTTTTGCTACAGGGAAAGAAAAACAGATGATGAGTGGATATCACTAAACAAAATAAAGCTACCTATATTGCTCAACTATGCACAATGTAAACTAGTCAATGGAGATTATTATGCTGTGATTGAACACTGCAACACAGTTCTACAATATGATTGTGGTAAGAATAATCGAAAGCTATCACTGAACATTTTAACATTAAAACTAAATAAAACTACTTACTAAATTAAACTGCCTTTCCAGATAATGAAAAAGCATTATACAGGAGAGCAAAAGCTCATGTTGGGGCATGGAATCCAGATTTAGCTGAAGAAGATTTTAAAAGGTTAAAAGTTCTAAACCCATCCATGGCTCTCTCAGTAGACAAAGAATTGGAAACAATTAAGAAAATGCGTCGGCAAAAAGAAGAGCGAGACAAAAATGCACTGAAGAAAATGTTCTCAAATGATAGTGTGTAACAGGCAGTGATATCAATAATAATTAATATCAAACAACACCAAAGTATGTATGTAGAGATGTCACTGTTATATGTTTTAGGGATGTCACATTAAATATTAATAAATAAAAATTTAATCATATTTACTTTACAATGTGGCATCAGATTGTACAATTATTGTAGTTAAACTAATGTGCCAATTTGCAGGGCTTACATAAGTTGCAAACTTGCAACTTTTCCCATTTCATGTACGTACATCCAGGTAATCTTATTATTATACACTGACCTAAGTAACTATGATATAAATAAAAATAGGTAAATACATATCTGACTGTCCTAACTAAGAGATTATAAACAGAAATAATTTGTTACATTTAATTTTTTGAAGTGAAAGGAAGACTATTTATTAAGTTCAAAATAAAAGTATATATGAATTTGAAACATGTTTTGTAATTTACAATCCTTATCCAACACCCATTTATCCATTCATTTCATTTACAATATTGCCCTGCAGGGTTTCCCTCTGAGAAGGTGCGTACGATTACTTATATGATAATTTTTAGTCGATTTTACCCTTTGTTTAATACGGACCTCACTACTAAACTAATGTAATTTAAAAAAAAGAATCACGTGATGTCTATGTATGTGTCAAAATCACGTCAACAAAATTCATGAAAAAATAAACATAACCTCACTTTTCTAAATAAATACGTTCAATTTCATTTTTATTTCTAGTAAAGATGTCAGAAGAAACAGAAAATACGAATACAGTTGATAGTACATTAGTAAACACTAATGACTCAAAAATAGGCGAGGAATATGCGTATCTTGACAGAGGTGGATTTTCCTCAGAAAAGTTTAAAATTGAACTTCGTGGACTGCCTAAATTCTATGGAATCGTCGTATGTGTTTAATTTAAAATATTAATAATTAATAATTTCATATTTCCAGTAAAGACTTTCATTCAGCTTTACTCGGTTTGTTAAAAAATGATTTCAGTCTCGAACACTAATTGTTGTTACTGTATATTTACTTAATTTCTTTAAAATTTTGTCCTCGGGGCTGGTTTCGGCTGCAGGTATAAAAAGCTGAAGTAATACAACAAATATAGTTCTTAGCATTACCCTTTTGAATTCTGTTAGCTCCTTCCCTATGATTGAATTATCAGCTTACTGTTATAGTATCATTGTTTCTAATTACAATTTATTTTTACAGGAGTTAAAAAAGCTGATGAACCAGAAACTTGGACTAAATGCAAGTAAGATTAAGAGGCCCAAAAATGGCAGCCACTGGCTCTTTGCTTGCTTTCAAAATGATGAAGACAGGTCAAAAGCCATTTCAGCACTTGATGGTTACTTATGGAAAGGTAAGGGAATATCAGTAAACCATAATGGCCCATTTACACAAGGCCAGTAGCACTGGCGCCAACAAATTCGAAACCATTCTATTTCATTGGATTGGCTTCGTCCACTGGCTTGGGACAATGCACTGGCCTGGCTCTATTTTCACGAAGCCAATATTGGCCTGGCTTATTGGACTGTCTTGTCTACTGGCCTCGTGTAAATGGGCCATAAACAAACCCATAAGTGTTGAGGCTTATTCTAAGATACTAAAGTAGTGGTAGTCTAATTTATTTTTATTATACAGAATTAAATAGAGGTCTTGTGACAGGTAAAACCCTTACGGCAGAAATAGCAAAGCCAGCTCCAGATCCATTAGTTAGAAAGAGGAAGCAAGAAGAAGAAGGCACAGGACCAGATAAGAAAAAGAAAGATGACAGAGATCAAGAGACGCAAGTCAAAGATGCAACCACACCTTATTGGAATGTTGCTTATAAGGAACAGGTAATTTCTTAGATTGCTAATAACAAATCAATGCTATAAAGTATGTAAAACTAAATGGTTTATTATACTGTGTGTGTGGGTGTGTAATTCAAATTAACATAATTTAATTTTCAGTTAAAACTAAAAGAAAAAGATATCAAAACTCTTCTTATGAAGTTTGATAATGAAAGATGGAAGTTAGATTCAGCAAGAAGGAAAGAAATAGAAGCCAAGCGTAAAATCTTTAAGGGATTGACCTTTGAACTGCTGCCTATAAAGGCTTCTCCCGTAATTGATGGTTATAGGAACAAGTGTGAGTTTACCGTTGGTATTGATGAGGAGACAAACCTGCCAACAGTTGGATTTAGATTAGGCAGTTACTCCACAGGCACTGTTGGTGTTGCGCCCGTAGAATGTGTCAAACATGTTACGGATTCCATAAAGAAAGCTGTTCTTGTGAGTATGGATTTTGGTTAGCGCTTAAATTCTTATGTTAGTGTAAAGTACAGTAATTTCAATAAATTTTATTATGAAAAAACTTTTTCAGCTGTTTCAAGAATATGTGCGAAAGTCAAATATGGCTCCATTCTCGCCAACTGACTACACTGGCTACTGGAGATGTTTGACAGTGCGGCAGTCAGTCTCCACGGGAGATATAATGCTCATCGTCGCTATGCATCCACAGGTACCTCAACCATTAAAGGCTAATACACCAAATTTCACCATTTCTATGTCTATTTGTTTACATAATCTAATAGCCATATATTTTTTTCAGCAATTAACAGACGAAGAAATAAGCAAGATAAAAACCGATTTGGTAGATCATTTTAGCTCCGAAGAAGCAAAGGCTTGCAATATTAAGTCTTTATATTTGGAGCTTCTTATTAAAAAGTAAGTAAATCCAAGCAAACTACTTAAACTAGACACTGGTGGGTCAAAAATAATAAATTCGTCTTCGACGACTACGCCTGCGGGGCGGCGGGGCGCGGGGAGAGGAAACAAGAGATGAAAGATGAAATAAGAGTATTTTAAAGAACTTTCTTATTCTTTGTATGCAACTTTAGTAAATCTTGTTTTTATCGTATTTAATATTGTTTTAGGAGAGTAGGTGAAGAAGGATCCAAGCCAGTTCATCTGATGGGGCTCACGCATATTACAGACACAATTTTAGGAAAGCAGTTTAGGATATCTCCTGAAGCATTCTTTCAGGTAAAATTAATATAAACATCAATTTAGTCTGCTATAAAAGGTCTATTGTTTTCATGGTCACTAACTTTACAATAAAACAGTACATGTGATTGCTACCAATGCTACCATATCATGGTATCGATATTCGTTTATCAAAATTAAAGTAAATACAATTAACAGTAACCAATCTACTACTGGTTTCTTCCTACATTACAACTAATTGAGAATAATTTTATAGGTAAATACGGCAGGAGCGGGCATCTTATACGAGAGCGCGATCGAAATGAGCCGCGTGACCGAAGACTCCGTGGTGGTAGATATCTGCTGCGGCACTGGCACCATTGGGCTTTGCTTCGCTAAGGTGAGACGGAGTACATGATGATGTGACTGATGGCCGATGGGGCAGAAAAGTTCTAGATTAGAGACCCTTCGACCAAAAGCGCAGCGTAGGACGTCCACCGACAAGATGGACAGGCGACCTTGTAAAGATCGCAGGATCACACTGGATGCAGACCGCTCACAACCGGTCGTTGTGGAAAGCCGTGGGGGATGGGTGGTGGGGGCGCCACTGCTGAACATAGGCCATGTTCAGCAGTGGACGTCCTTTGGCTGAAATGGTGATGATGATGATGAATGTGATGAACCTTCGCTTTTGTTCAGACGCACGCACACTATTTATCTTAAAACGAACAGTTGCTCGAATAGCGAATCAAAACGTCTTAAAGCATAGTTAAAGGCAGCGCCGGACCCCAAAGTGCTCTCTCTAATCGTATTTAAATGTATACCAAATTTTTGCTGTAAGAGCTAAGCCTGTATCCCGACTCCGTTACCTTAAAAGTGAAATTTAATTGAGCACTCAGTCACAATTTAAGAAATTGATAAATAGAAGAAAAAATAAATCATCGACATGAAAGGCACCGCCGCTTTGCCAGTTTAAGAGCAAAAATCGTTTGCACCTCGCGTCGTCTTCTGTTTGAAGTGACTCTCGTTGTTTTCTCGTGTGTGCAATGGATTTTCGTTTGAAAGTGGTTAGGCGACGGTGTCCTCGACCGTATATATCATTCTAACATTCACTCATATTCCCTAGCACTGCAGAAAAGTGTTAGGCGTGGAGTTGGTACCCGAAGCGGTGAAGGATGCGCGCGCGAACGCAGAGCTCAATGGCGTCGAAAACTGCGAATTCTACGTGGGACGGGCCGAAGACGCATTACCATCTGTGCTGGCCAGAGTCGGCGTGGCGAGCGACCTCATCGCCATCGTCGACCCACCGAGGGCTGGCTTGCGTGAGTTTGTGACTTATATCCAATTAAGCCATAAACCACATACCTACATACGGGTGTGTGTGTTTGGGTATCCCGCCCGCGCCCCTCACGCACCGCAGGCAAAGTCTCAATGAAGCGGTTGACCTGTAAAGACTTAATAACATCCTACTACTATTATAAAGGCGAAAGTTTGTAAGTATGGATGTATGGATGTTTGTTACTCTTTCACGTAAAAACTACTGAATGGATTTGAATGAAACTTTACCACAATATAGCTTATACATCAGAATGACATATAGGCTACAATTTTGACTTTGACATACAAACTAAATGTGAGGTCGTAAAAAAACACATTTTTTGCGCTACTAGACGGGACGAACCTGAAGTCCACGCGAACGAAGTCGCGGGCAAAAGCTAGTAAATACATAAATCAGAGAAGTTCAGGTAACATGCTACCTCGTTCAGTTTTGACTATTTCAGTGAACCTTAAACACGATTGCAACAGCAAATGACTAATCAGGAGCGTTGCACCCCTCGCACTTTTCCTCCACTCGTTGATAGATTGAGCTTTATGAAATCATCCATCTGGTGGGTTGTGGTGTTGTGGGTTTGGTCGATGATTCAAGCAGTTAAAGCTCAAGTTGAACGATAGGTCAACGGTAGAGAGATTAATGATGTTTTGTAATCATATTTATCTCAGAATTTAACAAAGCCAAGACCAAGATTACTTACTAATGTGATACGGTAGGTGGTATAGATAGGTATTAACATTGCATTTATAAAGCCTTACCAGAAATACAAGCGCTTTGAGACAATAAACTTAATTAACCTCTTTTTTCCTTCCTCTTTCCATCAGACATGCGAGCGGTGACCCAGCTCCGCAACACGGAGAAAGTAAAGCGGCTGGTGTACATATCATGCAGTCCAGCCTCCGCCGTAAAGAACTTCATAGACCTCGCGCGACCCTCCACCAAGACCCTGCGAGGCGCCCCCTTCATCCCCGTGAGAGCCGTGCCCGTTGACATGTTCCCCCATACCAAGCACGTCGAACTGGCCATACTGTTCGAACGAGAGGAGGTATGTATCTACTATATATTTATTTACTTTGCTAGCTCTGACGACAAGAACTAGATCTCACGTGGCAAATGAACGCTTGAGTTTGAGTCAACCAAGACCCTACGAGGCGCCCCTTTCGTACCCGTGAGAGGCGTGCCCGTTGACAGTTTCCTGGAGCTGGCCATATTGGTCGAACGAGAGGAGGTATGTAGTGTAGCTGTTCTATATCGTTTTTTAGTATATCGACTAAACGACATAAATCTGCATAGCCCAAAGGTGTGACTGGTAGAGAATTCCATATGGCGTTACGTCCACCTTTTGTACAAGTTTTGGTTGTGAACTTTTATGGGCCGGTTTTCAAACGTCAGATAAAACTTATCAGACTGATAAGTATAAAACGGCAGACTAAAAAGCTATTTATATAAATAACTAGCGGTCCCAGCGAATTTCGTTTCGCCCCCAGCTCCGGCCCCTGAGAACTTTCCAACGAATGCAAAACCGTGGAAATCGGTTCGTGCGTTCTGGAGTTATAGCTCAGGAAGGAAAACCCGACTTATTTTTATATAGTAGTTAGCTCACAAATAGGTGACGTTTTCAAATTAGCCAATTGTATTTTATTCGCCGAATATTTCTTAAAAAATTTGGCCTAATTAGTTTAGTCACGTTTAGTTTTTAATTAAAAAAGCACATTAATGAAACGTTATTTCTTCACAGAAAGAAGACAACAAGCCATCCGTAAAAAGTGACGTCGGACCTGAAAATGTAAAAGTAGAACCAGATGCTACTATGCTTGTTGTAAATAATGATAGTAACGTAAAAGACGATGATGTGCCTTCAAGTAGCGACGATCATGTGAGAGAAGACGTCAAACAAGAAAATATCGATAATGCTAGTTAGAGCATTGTATGATGGCGAGGTCTCCCGCGCCTAACCACGTTTCAACGAAAAACGCTTGCACACACGACACAAAAACGGACGTCATTTCAAACAAAAGACGACACGGGGAGCAATCGATTTTGGGGCTTAACACGTTCCGGGTCAGTGAACGCCTACAGGCGTGAAAACAATAAAACCTATTGTGTCTGGAATAGTGTCCCGGAACGTGTTAAGATGGTTAGGCGCGAGAGACCTCGACCGTTTACTACATGCATAATCAATCATTATGATCACGTTAAATAAGAATATGTTACATTAAGTAATAAAGATTTTAACGTTACATTATACAGTGTTTTTATTGAACTACTAAGTGTGAACAAACCCATGAACATCGATTGATACCATCAAATTGAGTTTTCCAATTGATTCTATTTACAAATAGCACCTTAGCAGCATTTTTCATTAGGTCTCGGTAATACGAATTCCAATTTTATTATTTAAGGGCGGCTAGCGCGCCCGCCTGCTGCCCTATTAATTCCTTAGGAATTTAATATCGCGGAAAACGCCCCACATAACTACTGCCGGCGCGCGTGCGGGCAACCCAGGAATGCCGATAAAGCCTTCGCCTTCCATATCCACATTTCCAATATATAAGTATATTAGAAATAAAAAGGATTATTTCTATCGATGTGTATGTGTGTAGGTACTGATTAGTATAGATAGATACATAGTGGCATGACTTTTTCTATTTTTATCTACCTTCTACACACAAAATCAATTACACTACTTTTCTCGATGTAGGTTGCCCCGAGCGAGATCGATTTTGTAATAAATAACCATTTTCCAGTCCATTTATATGTAACTCATGCGTGATTCTAGGATTGAACAATAATGATACTTATGTATTGCAAAATCAATTTGCTTTGTGGTGTTAGTGGCAAAGGAAATTATTCAGAGAAGTTGATATTTGTAACTTTCTACCAGTCTTGTAAGGTGGGTAACGTAGTAAATTGTGTGCTGTGTGTAAGAGAACGTTTTTGACTCGATACCTTAATAAATCGCAAAAAATTGATAAGTTAAAACTTTTCTCGCTGACAGTACGGCCCTATTGCACCGCACATTCCATTGTCACCCCGAGCCCCGAGGTGGCAGGGGGTGGTAAGATTCATTTTAACCTCAGATTAAGTTGTCTAGGACGCTGCTGCTCTATTCAATACTGTCTTGGCAGTCGTGAGAAACACTTCTCTCATAAACAGTTCTTTGAAAGAGACGTTAAAATGTGCGTCGCGTAGGAAAAAGTGCAAGATGCGTTTAACGTTCATTTCGGCTGTATTTTTTACACTCATACGTTCCCATTTTTTGTTCTTGATTCCCAAAAATACAGGTATACAACATTCAATAAATATATTAAAAACTAAATCATTACAAAAGTGCTAAATAAATCGTACGTAATGTTATTCCGATCCAATCAGATAATCATTTGAAATTTTACCGCCTTTTAAGCAGATCACCGATTGGCTGAAAGTGAATCAGTGTTGGACCCAAATGGTGAGCTATTGTTAAAATGGCGAGTGAACTACATAGCTCAAAAAATACAATTTGAGGTACTAATATCGGATAAAGCACCAGTGTTTGACTGGTTTGCTTTGGGATTTTCCGATAGAGGAGAGTTAAAAAATGCCGATGTTTGTCTTCTATGGACGGACTATAAAGGAAAAGATCATTTTGAGGTAGTCATACTTTTTTGGAATAAATATTTACTTAAAGATAAAATAACATAAGTATTTATTAAACAAAATATTATTTGGATTTGACATAAATAAGTAAAGGTATTGTACTAAATATTATTACAGGATATGTATTCAAATGACCTAGGGAAATTGTTTCCGGATGCAAAACAAGATTGTGAAGGTTTTTATCTTGATAGTAAGAGCAGAAGTATTATTTTTGAACGTTTTTTCGATACCTGTGATAATGATGACTATATCATTGAGGTAATATTTTACTCTATTATACTAACTTGTGTCCGTTTACTCAATTTACTAATTCACATTTACCTTTTAGGATGAAACTGTTCATATTGTTTGGGCTCGAGGTACCGATAAACTGTTTTCTTCTAAAGGTCTTTGCTTAGCTGCAGTTTCAAAACAAAATCATGGTTTCATACGAGTGCGTCTTCTTACCCCTCTTAGTATGCCGCAAGTTAATGCTCATGAACTTAGTATTACAAATAAGAATTTAAAAGTACCGGGGGATGACACAACGTATTGGTGTAAAGTGATAAAACTACCTGACTACGTTACGCAACGGCAGCATCATATAGTCCAGGTTTCTGAATTTAATTATACTTTTTCTTAGAATTTAGTAATACAAGTTTATAAAACTTAAATCGTGTTTTTCAGTTTGAGTCAACTATAACCAAGGGTAATGAAGGATTAGTACACCATATGGAACTTTTTTATTGCGATGCTGAACCAAATACAGATATTCCGCTTTATGAAGGAAATTGTTTTGCAAAAGATCGTCCCGAAGTAACCAAAAAATGTTCTAAGGTAAAACCTATCTACGAGGCGTAGGTAGTTAAAATAACAGGTATTTTTTGTGATAGCTAACTTAATCTGAAAATGAATTATTTATAGGTAAAATCAGCATGGGCGATGGGTGCACCTCCATTTATTTACCCAGAAGAAGCTGGGTTACCTATAGGAGGTCCACATGCAAACAAATACGTCATGCTTGAAGTACACTACAATAATCCTCAACTAAAAAAAGGTTCTATTGAATTTTATGGTTCACTTGTTTTTCTTTGGTGTAGGTGATTCTTATATTTAACCATTCCTTAATAATACGTTTACAGATTGGATAGACAGTTCAGGGATCACCATACACATCACAGCTAAAAAACGGCGATACGATGCAGCTATTATGGAGCTTGGTTTAGAATATACAGATAAAATGGCAATCCCTGGTGGGCAAAAAGCATTTCCTTTGACTGGCTATTGTATTCCACAATGTACTGGAGTGGTAAGCACTCATCGTGATTATTGTAGTCCGTTTATCTTTGCTTGTCGAATATTGAAAAAATTCTTTTTACAAATTATTAAAAAATATCAGTGAATAAAATTAATAAACTATTTGATTTAAAGAGATCTCGGTGTTAAACGATGAATTATCTACGTCAGATTTGTTTTATTCTTATTTTTAAATGAATACTTTCGTTAAAGAGAAATATCAAGATCGTTTACAATATTCGACTTGCAAAAAAAAACGGACTTTAGATGTAACTTCTTTGAAAATAATGAACTCCACTCAATAGTGTATCATAGAAGTTTTTATGTTGATATTTTTAAAATAATTACATTCTTAATACAAAAAAAATATGATTTCAGGGAATACCACCTCATGGTATAGTTATATTTGGCAGTCAACTTCACACACATCTGACTGGCGTTGCAGTGTGGACTCGCCATTTTCGACAAGGCATAGAGCTGCCCATTATCAATAAGGATATGCACTATTCAACCCACTTTCAAGAAATAAGAATTTTGCATCGCCCGGTTAAAGTTATGCCGGTAAGTATTGTAAATTTTGAAAATATGTTTTTGTTTTTTACCATAAAAATAAATATTTTATATTAACTAGGGGGACTATCTTCAAACCACCTGTTTGTATAAAACAGCAGACAAAACTAACGCTACAGTTGGTGGTCATGCCATAACGGATGAAATGTGTGTCAACTATGTGCATTATTATCCTGCAACTGACTTGGAAGTTTGTAAGAGCGCTGTGTCAAATGCTGCTTTACAAAGATATTTTGAATTTGAAAAACGGTTTGTATAACATACAATAAAATAAATAATGATTAATTTGATTTTTTAAATATTTTTTCTAACCTTGTCAGATATTTTTTTAGTTGGGATGACGTGGAAATCTCGTTTGAAGCTAGTCCTCGAAATAATTACTTAGCGATTAAACCTTGGACGCCATTGAGAGTAAGTGCACTCAATGCACTGTATACAGAATCCCCAATATCAATGCAGTGCAACAAGTCTGATGGAAACAGGTTTCAGGTATGGCGCTATGTATGATATCAAGGATTCCAATGAATATCAAAACAGTTCTCGACTTAAATGCATTTATTTCAATATTAACATTTCAGGGTGACTGGGAGGGAATACCTATACCACAAATTAAAGTATCGCTGCCTAATTCTCCAAGAATTTGCCCAGACTAAATGAAAATTAAATATACATAAATAAAACATAAGTGTCATTAATTTATTAAATCATACATTATGTGTATGTATGTAGTCACTTGTTACTATCGTGGGAAAGTCGCATAAAGAGTTACGTATTCATATATTTGTAGATGTGTTAAAACTGATACAAAAATAAATTATCTTTCAGGGAGTAACATATAATAATAATATTTTTCGTTTTCAATTGTGGATTTTGTTAATGTATTTATCAGCTGTGTTATAAAATATTATATAAATAATAATAAAATAAAGAATGAAAACAGAATAAAAATGTCATGTCTTTCTACTACCCTAAATAACATTTTGTTTAAACAACATCTCTTAGTATCCCTGAGTACAATAAGTATGACAGTGAATCATACAGATTAGACATTAGGCTGTCACGGATTTTACTGTAGAACTACGTAGAACTTTCTCTCAACTGATTAATGTATATGAAATACATGTTTATACATTACATATTTTTTTCTAACTTTCGCATATACAGCGTGTGACCTGTAATAGGAGCAAAAATTTTAATCAATGATTTTACAGAGTATACATAGTTACCTTGACCTGGTCTTAGTGCTCTAAAATACTTTAACTCAGAGATATAGTAATGCAAAGTTATAATCCCTAGTCAATGTATATCAAAATCACTAACTCGTTGTAGTAAATGATGACAATGTCAA
The DNA here is from genome assembly GCA_963584085.1 of Pyrausta aurata. Lineage (NCBI taxonomy): Eukaryota > Metazoa > Arthropoda > Insecta > Lepidoptera > Crambidae > Pyrausta > Pyrausta aurata. Next base: position 3,755,870 of record OY757264.1, read on the forward strand.
GTTCTATGACTGGACTCATTTGTTTGCAATACATTGGTGGTTCGAATTATATTTTTAAAAATAAAAATAAATTTATTTTTCATTATAATAAATAATAACCATTTGATATTGATTACTGGTCACCTAAAGGGTATATATTTAATTTTTTTGCTCCTATTACAGGCCACACCCTGTATAAAGAGCTAGCTAGCGCAAAAAAACATAGCCCACGTTCTCTACACACATCACTAAAACCAGTGACGCAGTCAGTCAGTTTGACATTGTATGATTGCGGCGGAATCCTTCCTGACATTTTGTTTTCCTTTCTCGTCGTGAACAATAATTTCGTAGTAATTTTCGACTTGCTGATTGATTTTTTTGTTTTATAATCATGTCCAATGATTATGGTTTCAACAGTGATGATTCTCCGAACAAAACCAATTCTCATTTACAACTTCCCAGTCCAATAATCACGCGACGAAACCGAACTGCGTCAACGTAAGTAAACGTAAAATGAAAAATGTATAGATTTTATACTTTTAAGCATGCCTAAATTACTTTTTTTATAGGTCTGAAAAAGCATTAGGTAACCCATTAGAAAGCGGGAAAATAAAATCCTTCTGCCGAGAAAAAGGTCACGGTTTTGTAACTCCAGAAAGAGGCGGAGAAGATCTATTCGTGCACATTTCTGAGTAAGTTTTATTGACTGCACCCACATACTACCATACATAACTAGAGTACTAAATCCCACATTTAAATTTCCATTATAATAACAGAGTATTCTGTGACCTGTTATATCTGCTCCCAAATCTAACCCAATCTCAGTCTACTAAGTGGAAACTGGCACACTCCATAACGTTGTCACTGTTAATGTGTACCATGCTACGTTTTTAATGTACACATACTACATGATAATCTATATAAGGCTATTTAACTTTTATGCATTGTGTGTTAACTTTAAAGTATCATGTTTTTATGATCATTTTACTAACAAATAAAACCTTGACTCTGTTTGCACAGCCAGTTGTGAATCTTACTTACCTATCTTTTTTCTTTTTTCAGCATTGAAGGAGAGTATGTGCCTTTGCCAGGAGATGAAGTAATATATCGACTCTGTCCCATTCCACCCAAGTTTGAGAAAAACCAGGCGGTCCATGTGAGGATTGTGCATTTAACTCCTGAAAAACATCTCAAGTGGGATGAGCCCCATCTGTAACATCTTTTTTATTGCCAAAATGTACTTATTATAACCTTTTCCCAAAAATCTTTTGCAGTTACCCTAAAAATGTATCCCAAAATCTTTCTTAGCACCTCAACTAATGAATTTGCTTGACAGAATTCCACTTTTGAAGCCCATGTCATGAGTATATTATGAAAAACCTTATCAATCTTGATCAAATTTGACTTGTGATTTCAGTCAGGGTCATTTGAGCAGATATGGTTGTTGATTATATAAAAGACAAACATATAAATTTTTTCGCACCTCTTGCTCGGCAATGTTAATCAGTCAGGTATCAAACGAATGCCGAGAGTCGCATAACAATGGAATTTTCATTGTGTCTCATTTACACATACTTGACGAGTTAAATTAGTGGCAAAATATTATATGAGAATACATCTCGGCCCATGAGCTGTAATAATATTTGCATCTGGAATACAAGCTCATATGCAGGCGAGGTCGGACTAGTAGTAATGTGCACCTGCACCGGCATTCAGATAACAATAATATTTGGCTGTATGACTTTTTTAAAATGTTCGAAGATTAGAAATAATAAGATGATGTATACATGTTGCTGAAATGATTTGATACAGTGTGGACTGCCGGTGCATACATCTTACTAGTGGACATCATTATATTGCCTAGCAGGAAGTGTGAAAAGCAGAGTATTCAACTCGGGTTTCTTTGCTTTGGGCGAACCTAAATCCCTCGCTGCACTCAGGATTGTCTATTACCATTACTGCCCCCGCTATGCTTGGGTCTCAAGTCTGCAATCCTCACGTCGACTCGTGATTCAAGCTTCAAGGCCCGTGCCTAAAGACAACCCTTACGCCCTGAGTGAATAATCTACTATTAACACGTTCCGGGACAGTGCCCGCCTACAGGCGTGAAAACAATAAAACATCTATTGTGTCTGGAGTAGTGTCCCGGAACGTGTTAAACTATGTATTTAAGTTGCCTTTTTAAAAGTTAGAGAATGTATTTAATTTTAATGAGCACTAATTACAGCATGAATTTCTATGGCTAAGGCGATTATTGAGAGGCCAATGGGCATTAGAGACATGCAGTCTCTTAAAAATAAGAAATGAATAATGGGCAAATACACAATGCATTTTAATCAAGAAGTATTTATTCTGTCAATTTATGATCAGAGGCCTGAAATGGTTCCCTATTCAGTAGAAGAAAGATGTATAATTTTTTAAAAGAAATTCAGTATTTTGATACAAGTGAGAAGCCAACATGTGGTGCTAAATTTTTGAGGGATTTTACCATCTTCATAAGATTTTGATATCAATTCTAGTGTGACCTGAGTGAGAGTGGGTGATGGCTTCTTACGTTAAACTTGTATGCTCAGCGTGGACTGCGAACGCCGTGTGGTATTCGTAATAGTAAAATAAAAAACAGGTTATTTAAAGGAATATTTACTATGGTGAAAGTTGAATATTTTTATAAATTTCTGGAATATTTTTTTATTCATCATATTTGTACTTGCAGTTGAGTATAATATTATTTTTCAAGCTCTCATTAAAATAGATTAATTGTTACACCAACGATACGTCGGCCTAGCTTTCAATGTTTTTATTGATATCTAACTTATAATAAGTTCAACTGCCTCGGTGGCGCAGCGGTTAGGTTATTTTAAAGCGACGGCTGCGCCAGAGGTCCTGGGTTCGATTCCCGGGTCGGGCCAAAAAATATGTACCCGAGTTTTCTGTTTAGAAATTCTCAGGTAAGCCCGGAGTTTGGAAGTTGGCGGTGTTTCACCCCCGTGCCTCGGAAAGCACGTAAAGCCGTTGGTCCTGCGCCTGATCTCTCTCCGGTCGTGTCAGATTGCTGTCCCATCGGGCTATGAGAGTGAAAGGAATAGAGAGTGCACCTGTGTTTGCGCACACACTTGTGCACTATAATATGTCCCGCGCAGTCGGTTGGTCCTTGTGACTGGCCACCGTAGTCGAAATCGGCTAGGGGGACAATTTATAATAAGTTATATCCTACTGAGATGTTTTGTAATTGCCTACTAGCTCATAGGTTTATTTGCACAAAAGTAAACTCTTTGGTTTGTGATAAATGAAACTGATAAGTGTATGTCTTTAAAACTACTGAATGTACTTACTGAGTAGTTGGTTGTGGTAAAATTTTGTATCTTGATCTGTTCTTGTTGATTTGATAATACATTTAAGTGTAATCCTATTCATTCCACTGAAGCATTATTTGGATGTAACCCCAGAATAATTTAACATAGAGCCCTGTATTGTTTTGTACTGTCCCTTAATTCACTATTATGATTGTAGTAAGATTTGTAATGATGTAATCATTTACAAAATGTTGCCATGCTTTTTAAGTTTTTATTAGCAGTATTATGTATGATACAGCGAATTAAATATGTGTAAGCATTGTACTCATGTATTTTCTTTCATATTTTCATATCCTAGCTGGGAAGAACAGCTTCAAGTATAAAGTTGTTGTTGGTATCGGAACTTTACCGCTTAGAACACGCGAGTATCTAACCATCAAGGCTATGTAGTAATATTATCTTCTGTAGCTATGTGAAGAAAAAATACCTTTTTTATGGCTCTCATAAGCAATCACAATAATTGTATGTCCTACACGAGCAATATATCATCACCATCACAGATTTAGATAAATAGAAACTTTTTGCTATTACAAATAAAAAACCTGTACCTCTGTACTATGTAGTTCTTTTTAAGGGTTTCTTAGCGCGCCATGCAAGTTGCATTCTCTTATCATAAAGACATAATTGCAACTTACCTATGAATTCAAAACACATTTTCCATCAACTTTCTTTTACATACTTGGGAGGTAAAATGCAAACAAATTAGGTACATTATTATGTGTTGTATTAAGTTTATTAGTCATTCATAAACACATTATGTAATAAAATAACATACGAAAAATAGCAGTTTAGAAATTAGATTTATGAAATTATTAAACATTAATTTTCTTACATTATCTAAAATTTTATAACAGCGCTATATTTCTTAACAAAACATTCTTAAATAAATGGCTATAAAAAGTAGATAATCGTAGTAAATTAAATTAATAAAATATTTCTATACAATAAACATACTACACAATTCACGATTTGCAACCTTAGTCTTATCTCTTAAAGCTTAGTCGTGATTTAATTATCCTTAGTTCTACATTTTCGTGGGGATATAAAGTACAGTTTAACGGCATGTTTGCCAAAATATTCACTGTTTTACTTCACTAAAATGTTCATCATTTTGACTTCGGGTCAACACGCATTATGCTCCTCCGGTTTTTTACACATTGGGCGAATAATATAAAAATACAAATAATGCACCGGCAAAGTGCTTTAAACCGCATCCTATGAATTAAAGTCGGAATGAGTCTAGATTTTATGTTGTTATCGATTTCATACGACATTTTAACTAACACAGCGTACCTGATCACATTCTAATTAATTTGTGTTTTCTCGTTTTTAGAAAACCTCTATAAAATTACCAATAGTAGGTAGGGCTAGGTAAAAAGTGTATGAGCCTTCGACAAGTTCTATAGAATGGATAGTTAGACCATTAATCGAGTAAATATTAGGTACACGACTTGTCCCTTTTCCTACGCACAATCACGAATATTTCATAGTTATATTGTATGCAAAAAATCATGCCGAGCTGAATAATGCTCATTTCCTATAAATATTTAGGAGTAACGATGCAATTACAATACATGCACTGTTTTCTGAATACTTGTGAATTAGTAGCGTATGTGTAAAACGTGCATAGTACCAGGTGCTTTATTTGTATAGAAACGCGTTTCATGCAGGCAGAGTAGGTTCAATGAAGTCTGAATTTAACATTCATTAACATATTTATGGCAAGCTCATTGAAGTATTTTTATACAAGGAAAATTATTCGTTGTTTCATAAAATGCGAGTTAGAATGTTTCGTTCAAATCAAAATGCTGTTAAAACTAACGCTGATACGGCTTGTTGGACAGATGTTCCGTTATCGGTTACTCTAAGTTCACCTGATAAAGAGGATTATCCGATAAAACGGTGCATATTATTCATTCTTTTCCGTTTGTAATGCTTCCATTCTGAAACAAAAATGTTTGATTAGCATATCTATCTATCATAAAATAAAATCAGTGTAATGGATATAATATGACTTATGTGCTTTTAGGCTAAAACATTCAGGTTATTATAATATGATATAGATTTCGCCTTGAAAAAGGTAGTGTCCGCTACGTGCGCTGCAAAGAATTCATTTCCCATTTTTGTTACATTGGATTTGAGTAACGAATGCGAGGTTCAAGGCCTCGTTAAGCCTTCTGTTATCCCTATATAGTAAATCCTCCGTCATTATCGTTGTCTGCTATTCGTAGCCCAAGGAAGAAAATTTCTTAGTTCGAAACCATGTTAATCGGTGTGTTGTCTGGCGCATATTTATTTATTTACTAGCGATCCCGGCGAAATTCGTTTCGTCGCTTCGGCGGCCCCGTCCCCGTTGCATAGTTATTTTATCATCCTACTAGCTTTTGCCCGCGACTTCGTTCGCGTGGACTTCAGGTTCGTCCCGTCTAGTCTAGTAATAAGTAAGAAATACGGTAACTAAGCACTGCAGAGCCCTAAATTGTAGCCTATATGTTATTCTGATGTATAAGCTATATTGTGGTAAAGTTTCATTCAAATCCATTCAGTAGTTTTTACGTGAAAGAGTAACAAACATCCATACATCCATACTTACAAACTTTCGCCTTTATAATAGTAGTAGGATAGTAGGATATATCATCACCGTTTAAACCTTCCCTAAACTACTACCACGAATATTTTAAGATTAAAATCGGCCAAATCGGTTCAGCGTTTCTCGAGTTTCAGCGAGACTAACACAAATAGCAATTAATTTGTGTGTGTAGATAGTTACCTCCTCTCCCTGCGCGAGGTGGTAGTGCCGCTTGCGCAGCGCGGCGAGGCGCGCGCGCTCCGCGTCCAGCGCGCACTCCAGCTCCAGCGCGCGCACCTTGCTCTCCATCTCCAGCCGCCGCGTCGCCGTCAGCGTCAGCGCGGACGTGTCCAGCGCCTCTGCGAAGTGAATAGAGGATTCAGTGAGCTGTTACTACTACGTAGTAAGTAGAGAAGTAGAGATGCGCCGAATAGTGGTTTCACCGAATAACCGAATACCGAATACTATTCGGTTCAATCTTTACCGAACCGGATATTCGGCCGAATTATTCGGTTTATTTTAAACTAGCCATATTATATTGAAACAGTCTTTTATAGCTATTTTAATTATTTCACACGTTAACACGATTTTCGCAAGATAAGATAAGATGCATTTTTTTATTCCAAACATGGTGTAGTCATGTGCATAACAGGTGTTTGTTTAGTTTTAGTATCAACATGGCTTGCCGATAACTGGCATGTAAATATGCCAGTTTTATTTAACTTATAAAAAACATAAATTTTACATAAGAAGCTTGTCTTTCAGTTCTTTT